>VWZK01004503.1:556190-674602 GCA_013396935.1 Baryphthengus martii
GTAATTACATACTTGGACACTCTTTTTTCTATATGCACTGTCCTTGTATTTGTTATGCTGTATTTTGGGAGGAGAATATACAGTTATTCAGAATGATACTCTGCAATTATACGTTATCATTCCAAGAATAAAGGAGTACTTCCAGCTGATTACAAAACCTCAGTGAAATCAACTCATTTTATTAATTCTTCATTTGGTTTAAGTAAACAAGTAAGCTTCATGTGAGGTTAGCTCCAGGGTTTATTCAAGTCACATCTGACATTAATGTTTTAACCAAGCCCATTATGCAGTGATTTTCATAGCCTTCCTTAGGAAAAAAAAAAAAGGAAACCTCAAAAGATTTGGGAAAGGCAGACACTGTGTTTTCACAATCCTGGGAAAAACTTGGGCTGTCCCACAGTGCAATTAAAAAAATAAAGAAAGAAAGAAGCTGACACTCCCTCTAGGAATGATGCAGGATTCCCAGCCTCCCAGGCCTCGCCTGAGCCAAGAGGAGTCATCCAGATGGCACCCAGATTTTCTGCTAGTTTACAGGCCCTATATCTAAGCCCAAAACCAGAAAAAATACAGCAGGCCTGCTACACACAGGTTTCAGCCCTGGGCTACAGGCTGTTGTAGCTGCTCCTCATTGAGTCAAGGTGATCAAAGATCTGTTACTACACAAAAAAAAACAAAACCAAAAAACAACCCAGCGCATCTATCACAGAGTTTTCCCCTACAGAAGAAAAGAGTACTTGAAGAAAGTGGGGAGAAAATAGAGAAAGCAAATATGCTGTAATTATAAAATCTTATTGTGAAAACTAATATTTTCACAAACTTCTTCAATCAGTGGAAAGACAGGTTTGCAGGAATTTAAAGTTTTTTACCTGAAGTGCTAAGAGCCTGAACAAAAGAGCAGTGTTCTGTGAGGGTGGGGGGGGGAAAAAGCCATAAAGCAGAATCAGGTGAATTTCTTAATCCAGGTTGCCTGACAGGGTAAAGGTAAGCCAGCAGGTAAAATGATTAAGTATAGTACTTGAAAATATTTCCTTTTAATAAGCCAAAAGAATTTTCAGCAAACAAATTGAATAATGAATGTATATCCTAAGTTTTAAAGTTGTATCAGTGTAAGTGTCCTGTCCAAAATAAACACCAGCTTCAGTGGAAACATTCCTTCAGAGGCATCATCTTTACCATGTATTTGTCCAGGGCTTATGATGATTGCAACACAACGAAAAGTCTTCTGTAACACACACACTTTCTATTCTATTTCCCACTTCTCATGACCTTTATGAGAAAAGGTTTTCTCTATTGGTTCTGACTTCTTTGCAGTCCACCAAAACTACTGCAAAAGGGCCTTTTGTTACACTGTTTTAAAGGCTAATTTATCACAGAGGAAATCACAGAATCACAGAACGTTAAGGGTTGGAAGGGACCTCAAAACAGAAAATAGAAACAGTAGTATGGAAAATCCATAAGACGCAGTAGCTTCCTTTCCAGTCTGCAAATGGTGAAAACGAAGAAGAAAGAGATTAAAAAAGAATGGACAGAAAAATATTTTTTATTCTTTTTAACAGAAAAAAATGAGCTTCTTTGTAAGCAGTGCTTTTCACAAAAAAATTTCGGGTTTTCTTTTAGCCATTAAAAAATGAGATTTTAACCAGAACCCAAAATGGAATGAACGCATTTAGAAGTTCATGCTTTTGTCCTTCTACCAAGTAGCAGCCCATCCTGTTTCACAGCCTAGGCTCCATTTCAGTACATCGGATTTTCATACACTCCATTCCTCTTACAGGGGGGATGAAACACAATCCTTCACCCAAGGTGCAGTCTGAGCAGCATCCTAATCTACAGAGACAGAGTGAGCTACACTCCCACAAGGCCCTGCTGCAGCAAGTTGCAAATCTGAGTTTGTAAACATACCACAGAATTTAGACAACCACCTGACATGACACTACAATGTCAAGTTAGAGACATTTTAATGCAGAATTCCCCAACGGGAGCTTCCTGCAGGTCAATCAAAATGCATCCTGATACAGAAGGAAATGTGCAGCTGCCCTTCACCTTCTCCTCTTTCAATCATTTCTCTCATGATGTCAGGGTGTCACCTTTAGTTTTGTTCTCTGTCCACCTCCAGGCATTCAGGACTGGCTCAAAATCCTGCCTGCTTTAGCATCTTCAGTGTCTTGCCTTCCCTTTACTACTCACAAAACCAAAATGCTCATCCAGGCCCTCATTATTGCTGCTGAGACGCGAAATAATCTCCTTCCTTCTGGCCAGACAGAAGCAATCTTGCCCACTGAAATCCATTCAAAATGCAAATGCAAAAAAATAATCTTTCTGGATTACTGCCCTCAAGCACATTCCCCCTATTTTATCCTGCCAGTCCTGCTACTGGCTCCCCCTTTTTCTACTACATTAAGCACAAATTGCTTGCCTTCATTTTCAGGGTTGTTCTTAGATGGTGACAACTGATCCAAATGCCCTACACATCTACTTAAAACCCAGGTAATGAAGCCTAATAACTAGGTACAAAATCTCTTATGTAAGGAGTAGATAGTACTTGATGCTGTGCACTTTAACATCCAATTCAGTGAAGCCTACCTTCTCACAACAAAACCTGTGGCACATGGCTGAAGTGCTCTGCCTCACCCTTTTTTGTAGGTTGAGTCCAGTGCAGGCTTTTAAAACAGCTGCCCTTCTGAACCATTTTACAACAGATTATTGGGTTTCCAACAAAAATCATTTCTGGTCTGCAGGAAGTACTGTGGGGTCTTCTTGGGAAGAAAAGAGCATTTAAAAGCCAAGAGCATTCACTGCAAACCTCATAAAAACGGCAGTTTTGTGTTTCCTTTCTCCCCTCAGAGAGAGAGATTCCCCAGGAAAAAACAACAACAAAAAATTAAAATTCTGCTTCCTATGATGCACAGCCCCTACTGATTGAGCAGGTATAATTTCAACGAGGTAATTCAGGCTCCAGAAGAAACTAGCATATTGCACTTGGCTACATGACAGCATGTGCTTTTCCTTCCACAATAAGCAAGGTCTGCTGCCTGTAAGTATTAAAGCATTTTTTGCACCATGCCCTAGTCCCTCTGCACCTAATGCCCAGAAAAGGGGGGATGAGTGGAGATGGACAACCTGTGATTCTAATCTGTACCTCCAAAGTAGGCAACGAAGAACGATATGATTCTCATTGTCTCCACGCTCACCACACCAACAGTCTAACCTTCTGGCTGGTCAAGACCCAAGCTCCCCAGACCTTAGACCTACCTGACCCGGCTTGCACGGAAAGCAAATCTAAAGTGTTCAGACCACAAGAGAACTGGAGCATATTCTAACATGGTTACACAGATCATTTTAGGTGGTGCCATAGTCTCTTTGGAAAATTCCAACAAGTATAGAAGTTAACCCTCACTTTTATTAAATGGGCCTCAAGAAATTCCCAAGTAAATAACAGTCCTTTATTATGTACATGAAGGAAAGCTGAAAGATAAATAATAAAGGAAAAAGAAATCCCCAGGCAAGCAAGCATAGGAGTACAAGTACACTGCACACCAGAAAAAAGCTTGCACCCAGGCACTGCTTTTGAGGACAGCATCACACATCTCACCAGCTGACTAAGTTTCACATGAGCAGGGACTCGGCAGTTTCCCAAGAGAATAAAAAAAACACAAAAACACAAAGCCAAAATCCCAACCACACACACACAAACCCTCAGGGCCATGCATACTCCAGCCCTGTGGCAAAAGGTTTCTACAGTGAACTTTAGAAAAAGCATCTCTCTTCCATTAAGGACAGCTGAGCATTGAAATAGTTTGCCATGGATGGCTGGCAAATTACTGTTAGCGAAGGTTTTCAAGAACAGGAACAACACAGGGATGATCCCAGCTCAGGCATAGTGAAGAACATGATCCAATGCTGCGCTTCAAATTTTTGTCAGTCTGCACCAAAAGCTAGGGGAGTCAGTCTCCCCAACATCAAAAGACGACAACAAAAAAGGTTGACCTCACTGGATCAGCATGGCCTTCATGTGTCTGCCCAGCCTAGGAGTGCTCTGCAAAGCACAGTGGGAACTTTGCAGGGACCACTGCCACCTCCTCCTCCTGTAGGAGAGCTCTCCTCTTCTATACTTCTCTGAAGTCTATAGTACTTGCCTTATGGCTTTTTGCCATGCTAGGCTCCAGGATGCCCACAAGGTCAGGCAGGCCGCTCGCTTTGTCCGAAAAGCGCAATGAACCTCTTTGGACTCTCCCTGAACATTTCCTGCCCCCCATCCCACTACCGCCAAAGTATGTCATGATACCCAAGTGATACTTGTGTCTTTATCCTTCTGCCCAAGTCCTGCGTATATTACACTCCCCAGCCCAGTATCAACCAAAGATGATACAGGGTTTTTTCCACATTTGATCAGAGTACATGTGTGGTGGGTTTGACCTTGGCTGAGCGCCAGGTACCCACCAAGTTGCTCTATCACTTCCCCCCCCCCACTTACTCAGAACAAGGGGGGAAGAGAATAAGATGGGAAGAGCCTGTAGGGTTCAATAAAGGCAGTTTAATAGGAGCGAAAAAAAAAAAGCAAAGAACAAAAAGCAAGCCGCCCGCACGCACGCAAAGCAAAGCAGAACAAGATCTTATTCTCTACTTCCCATCAGCAGGCGATGTCTGGCCTCTCCCGGGAAGCAGGGCTCTGGTACGCATAGCGTTGCTCGGAGGACAAGCGTCTTCACCAACGAATGACCCCAACTCCCTTCTCCTCTCTCCTCCTTTTGTACTTGAGCTGACATCACGCAGCGTGGAATACCTCTTTGGTCAGTTTGGGTCAGCTGTCTTGACTGTGTCCCCTCCCAAGATCTTGCCCACCCCATCCCACTTAGAGGGGGCGGGGGGGGAAGATGTTGGAAAGCCAGCCTTGGTGCTGTGCAAACGATGCTCAGCAGCATCCACAACACTGGCATCTGATCTGCCTCCCAGTACAAAGCACAGCACCATAAGAGCTGCTCTGGGGAACATTAACTCCAGCTCACCCAAACCCAATACAACATTGTTACAGAAAATTCCGATAGGAACCGAAGTTTAACTTTGAAACTCCAGACACTTCCTTCTGCCATCGAGGCTACTGTGGCTGACCTTGCACTCAAATTACCCTTTGCCAATTTACAGCACCACTGCTCCTAATTTTTTGTCACGTTACCCAGAAGCTTTCAGGATTCTTTCGCCCACCAGTGCTTCTGGGAAAGTGCCAACCTGAAGCATCTAGTCCTTGTCCATATCCCACTTACCAGAGTTAGAAAAATCAACGCCCACTTGGACATGAATCTGACAAGAAAAGTGAAGGGAACAACTACTACAAAAGTACCAGCAACACAAGGAAAACCAGTGAATTGTAACCTCCTTTGCACAAACGGGTCAGGGAATCTGGTGACAAAGGACATGGATAAGGCTGAGGTACTTTTCTGTTAAGAGCTGCCTTCAAAAATCGCAGGTGCCTGACATCAATGGGAAAGTCTAGAGAAAAGACGACTTACTGTTGGTGGAGAAGGATCAAGTTAGGATTTGATTTAAACAAACTCTACATACTCAAGTCCTTGGGGCCCAATGGGATGTACACAAAAGTGCTGCAGGAGGAGGACAAAGCCATTTTGAGGCTCCTCTCAATAACCTATGGAAGGTCATGGCAACAGGGACAGATTCTCAAGAACCAGAAGCAAGTAAAGGCCACTTCAAGAAAGGCAAGAAGGAGGATCTGGGCAACTACAGATCAGTTAGCCCCCACTTCAATCCCTGGGAAGGTAATGGAGCAAGTAATCCCAAAAAACATTTCAGAGGGATCTCAGCAGGCTGGAGAATAGGGTGACAGGATTCCCACGAAGTTCAAAGGGAAATGCCAAGTGCTGTTCTTAGGCAGGAATAATCCCAAGTACCTCTGTCATATGAGGAGAGACCAAGAGCACTGGGACCGCTCAGTCTGAAAAAAAGATGGCTCAGGAAGATCTCAGCAACATAGCACCAGGGAAGGCAACATGTGAGGAGCAAGGAGGGGAGGCAGGAAGGCTGACACAAATTTCAAGTTCTAAGTAACTGCTGGGGATCTCCTACTACAAGTGCAAGAAAAGGAGAAAGCTGTGGAGTTTAAGATGAGGAGGTTTCCCATCAGAAAATGAAAGCCATAAGTTTATGATTATTGAAAGTAAAGTATAATCGCAATGATTGCAAATAGAAAGGTAATATATTAGATTTTGCTAGTTTAGTTTTTTTCTCATCACACTTAGCACATGAAGATAGTAATTACATGAACATAGCTTAACTGTGTTTCATACCATCTTGTATTGGCCTTGCTCTAACAAATCCCATTCCCTTATCTCAACATTTCTACAAAACTAAGTTCACGGAGCGGTGTCCACGGGTAGGAAATGGATTGGAACGATGAAGAAAGGATGCTGTTTCATACCAGTGTGAAGAATGTCACAGTTTAACATAAGGTTACAAATACAATGCAATGTAAAGAGAGAAAGGAAAGGAGTCAGTCCACAAAGAACACCACCAAACTAGTATCTTTTTACTGACTTGCCTCCCGCATGACCTCAGAAAAATCCCTGTACAGGAATCTGGGGGTGAAGCACAGGGCATTTGTCTCAGGCAGTGGAAAGGAACAGTGCTTCCTATACACATGGTAGAGATATTTAATTCATTGACAATACAGAAGACAAGAGAATTTTTTTCATAGATAAACATCTCCTGCTGATTAAAACAAATGCTTTGATAAATCCAGGTGTTTATTCTAGCAGCAGGGAGTGACAATCATAACATTCCCTCCTCACTCTCAAGCATAACAAATTTTTTAAAAAACCTCCCAGGCTCCACTACAAAAGGCATTTGTGAGCATTTTCTTTCTATATACAAGCAAAGACTACACTTAACTCAGTGAAATAAATGAAAGCATTTATGGTGGCACTCTCCCATGGACCAAGAAGGCTTATGGTAAAGCAAAGGATCACCTTTTACATTTTTTGGTGATGATCAAAGTCAAATAATACATGCAACTGTGGAAAATGCCACAGAAAACACGACAAAGGAACCTCTTAGAAAAGCTATTGCAGTCCTTGATGTTTATATTTACCTTCCTTGAAAGATATTTGAAAACAAGACCAACTAATCACCCAGTCAGCACTGCTGCAAAAATGTGTTAGAGGCACTACTTCTACTGTAGTAAATAAATTAATGTTTACTGAAAAACCCAAGCAGAGAAAACAAACGTGGGATTAGAAGTTCTGTTTTGTTACTTCCTTAGACCTTGATTCTTCAGCACTTTCAGAAGTCAAATAGCAAAAAAAAAATCATCATCATCGTTAAATAGTGGTTATTACGGGTGTAAAAACTGACAGCACTCCTGCTCACAAACTCTGTGGCCTCTGATTTGGAAAAAATAAACTACATATGAATTAATGCTGCCACTGACTTCACATCTGATGAATCTGGCTGGAAGAGGCATCCGTTTAGGAATCAAGAGCCCTCACATACTTTTCAATTCTCCACCATTGTTCTAAAGAGGTGCTACAAAGAATAGTTCCCCAGAACCTCTGTGTGCAAACCAAGCGCCAAAATGAAAGTTGGCAGGATGAAAAACTATAATGGAAAGAAAATATTCTGATCACAGATCCCACTGAATGGCCTCATTTGCATGCACCCATGGAAGGCCCCGGAGCGAATAAAAGGCCTTCATTAAAGGCAGAGATGAAATCATAAAGCACATGACTGGAGATATTTCTAATTTAATTCATTTACGAATTTGGGGGGAACTTTTTTGTTTTGATTTGGGGTTTTTAAGGCATCCAGAAAATAGGCTGAGATTATTATTTTTCAACTCCAGATATCTAGGCAGGTTTTGTTTCCAAGCTGCAAGCCAAGGAAACAAGCCAAGGAAAATGGAAATTCCTGAAGATTCTGAGCTTGTTGGGTGGCAGTTAAATATTTAGATGTTGCTTTCCCCTTTCTTAGCCATGACTTCTTTTTTTCCATCATTTCATTGGATTTAATTTTTTTCATACAGAGTGATTTATGAAAAACAACAGCTAGCCAGCAGCAGAAGCAGCAACAGCATGAGATCCAGGTGTTAGGAAAAACCACTACATAATTAATTTCCTCTTTGATATACTATCACATCCCAAAAAATATTATGCTTGAAGATTCAAAGATCTATCACATCCCAGAGTACTTCTATTCCACGTGCAACGTTTTCCTTTGTCTCAGATGAGGATGTATTTCCCAGGAAATACAGATGGAACAATTCCAGAAAGGATTGCTCTGTAGAAACTAAAAATATATCAAGGAGAACTTTGAGATTGACACAGTCTGCTGATGTTGTTCTAGTAAAACAGATGGCACTGGATTCCCAACTCCTTTGTCAACTCAGTTCACCAATGAGCTGAACACTGATTCTGCCCCTTCCCCCACCCCCCACATTGTTTTTGACGACCTCCAAGAAGTTACAAACATTCAAATCTGAATTCAACTTTAAAAGATGTTTTAGACCCTCCCTCCTTGGCACTATGGACAGTTTGAATGTGTTCTTAAAGCATATAATTCTGCAGGCTGGGTCACAATGACTATAACATTTGAAGGTGGGATGTTTTTCCTTAGCAAAGCCTTATGTTATAACCTGAAGTTCATAACTGGAATATATTTATTTTTCTACATGGTGATATCTGCTTCTCTAAAACAGGTATTCCTATATTACGGACCCACAATTTACCACCTGCAAAATGGCATCTCTTCCAGAAACATGGAAGGACTTCAAACAAGATGATCAGCTGCTGAAAGCTGACTGGGGCGGGGAATTTTCATCTCCCTCTGAATATGAATCCAGAAAAGAAGGGAACAAAGTACAGTTTAAGCAAATAAGGTGGGGTACCTGAGGATAACTTGGCACTGCAATAAATGATGAGTTGGAAACAGCCATGTCAAGAGATCCCTGCAGCCTCAGAATGGATACTTAGAGCTGGTCTCAAAAGCAGGAAGAGATACAGGGAAAGATCAAAGTTGCAACATATTTAAATGCCGGAGAAAAGCGCTAGATATCGCTTGGAAAAATTGAATTCAAAGTCTAAGTATCTTCTTTCCTCTCTGCTTTCTTTTAACCAAGGAATTCCCAGAATACAGCACACAAGCTTCTTCAAAGGTATATGGCAGAGCAACAACCTCACTTCTGCTCTCCAGAAGAGAGCTAGGAGCTGCCATCTCAACATGTAGGTCTGAGGGCTGCATATGACCTACTCCAGGCCTGCAGAGGAATGAAGGCTGTACCCTAACACTTGTAAAATGCAGAACAAATGCCTATGCCACCCACCATCCACACGCCAAGTGTACCTGGAAAGTTCTAACCTCCAAAAATCCATATATTCAATTCTGAATGTGACGTCTGTCACAATACTGCCACAATATTTTGGTACATTTTTTTCTCCATCTCTCCAGTAAAAAAATATTTTAATCTATCAGCATCATCAATATGTGATGTTGGTAACAAATCCACAAGCTTTCTCTGCTGCTCTTTTTGAAGGACAAAGTTAAATGAGGATCTCTAATTTAAACAAACTGCATGAGGCCATGAAGATTGAAAGAGCCAAAGTCCAGTTTACAAAATTTGTTGCTGGATGCATTTCCATAAGCACTGAGGAGCTATATAATTATGCCCTTATCACTGGAATAAATGTTTCAAAGAATGAGCAGAACATTCTGCTTTATGGATAAAAAAAGAGAGCGAGAGAAGAAAAACACCTTCTTCCTTTAATCTAGCTTCATTTTGGAAAGCCTGCAGATATTTCATTTGCAGCTTTCTCTTGAAGAGTGATCAAGTTGGAGAGATGCTGCTGGCGGCACAGCTCTGACAGAATGAAGAGCATCAACAAACGGTGTATCTTCCTTTTTAATCCTAACATTTTCAAATTGAAGGCATTAAGATTCCATTATTCCCCCTCTCCTAAGCTAAACAAGCAGGCTTTGAAGCAAGAAAGAAATAAGATAGCTCGTTTAATATCCTAAGTGTTCTGCATATGAGATTGCTCTCTGTGTTCTTGAAGGAAAAACCATCTCTGAAGGAGAGGAGCTGGCAGAATAAGGTAGCAGCATCCAATGATACTTTAAAAATCATGATTCAATGTGTGCAATACCTGTTTACATTGCACCTTCAAGATATGAATGTATAAGGCTTCACAGTAACCAGTTTAATTTATGTCTTTGACTTTCCTCAGTTTTTCCAAGCCTTACCCGCCCTCATGGAAGATCTGACCGTCTCCCACTGCCAAAGCCACCACTCAAAAGGGTGGCAGAGGCACAGAAAGCCCCTCACTGAGAGACGAATTTAGTAATTTTCATGGCATTTTACATGCTATTCCAAACCACTGGCAACATTCCTTCCTCTTTAAAAGAAAGTTATTAGGACTACTTTTAATTTTATCACCAGCTGAGGAATATTTCAAAACTACACGAAAATTGGCAAGTACGCAAGTGTTACCCTCCTCCACTCCCAGTAACCCCTACAATTGTTCCAAGACAGCACTATACTATGGTGGTGGTGGGTTTTGTAGGGGTTTTTCCTCCTATTTTTTGCATACAAGAAGTTTGGAGATTGAGGAGGAAGGAAAACAAACACCACCAAAAAACCACAACACACAAAGTGTAGCTCTGGCCCAAAAATAAGCAAAAAACCTTGCCATAAAAAATTTCAACTAAAACCTTCCTAGACTGATGTAAAGGTTGCATATGGCCTTAGAGTGAAGGCAGCCACATGCCAAAAAACCTGAGTAGGCAATTTTTCACTGAATAGTCTTTTTAAATGGAGTAATAATAGGATGAGGAGGGGAAGTTTAGTGGGAAATCAAGCCACGCTGAAATGCTGCAGTCCTAAGCATGACTTCATTCAAAGCCAAACTGGGCTGCAATGTGTATTTTTAGCTCCTAAGTGGGTGCTCATGTGCCATATGTAGCTTTTTACCACAAAGTGTTGTGTCCTAAATATAGGCTCATGCTCCTGTTCACAGTATAATCGTGGAACTCCACGCTCCAGCATGAAACCACAAGGGAAGCAGCAGTTCTTAGCAGCACTGAATCTGGGGTTAGGAACCCTACCCCAGCACTCCATCCAACTTTTTTGGAGACTTGTGTTAAGTTAAAACTTAAAGGGTTTTAAGGATCTTTCATTCAGTGCCCAGATTCTCTTGAATCACAGCTCCTTTGCTTCCTAAATTCTCTCTCTCAGGTCTTTTCTCCTCAGATATCCCTGTGAAGCCTGTCTCAGGTGAATTATGCAGGGGAGGGGAGTAAAGAAGCCATGGCAATTGAAACGGTTCACAGAACCATAATAGAACCATAATAGCACCATAATAGAAAGGACCTCTCAGAGGAAAAACAAAAAAAAACAAACCACCCACCACCAAAAAAAACAAAACAACAAAAACAAACCAACCAACCAACACACCACCAAAGAAAAAAAACAAACCAGAACCCAAACAAAACACAAAACACCAACACAACACAACCACCCTACCTTTTATAACAGAAGGATGGGGCAAGAATGGATCACTAGGACTGGAAAGAGATAGAAAAACCTGGCAAATACAACCCTTCCAAAGGGGAAGGGCTGGATTTGGAGCAGAAATGCAGCCAGTGGCAACATCCTGCCTTCCACCACCACCATCCCACCCCACGCCCTTTTTTTTTTTTTTCTTTCCAAGTAGGCTTAAAAATCACAGGGTAGAGGGAGGAAGCAAACAAAAGAACTGGCATGAAGGTTAGACCACCAAAATTAATGAAAGAAAAGATGTCGACTTGTCTACAGGTTCCTCTCAGTTGCCTATATTTTTACGTAAAAAAGATAAACAATCCTGACTTAACTGCAGGCTTGCAAAGCAATATTCACCCCTGCAGCTCCCCAGAGCTACTGTAGGAGAGCCTTGTGAAAGGCTATGAAGGAGCAAGGGCAAGAAATGCGTAGGAAGAGGAAAAAAATGGCAGAGAGGAGCATGGAAGCTCCAGATGCGAGCTGCTGTTGATTGTGGCACCTCCCACTGGGGCCATCTGCAAGAGCCCAGCTTTGCAGGGACATGACCTTGAGGGTCTCTATAGCTGCTCAAACTGCACCTGCGTGGGATTAAGTAGCTTGATAGTGAGAGATAGCTCAGCCTGCTCTGTCTGCAACAGCTTTCACCAGATCAAACAGCAGCAGGAGGAGGAGGAGGAAAAAGCAGCAGAAGGACCAGCAGAGCAGTGCTTTCCTGCCTGGACAGAATAAACAATAATACTGATTTAGGTTGTTAGACTTGTCCAAGGCATTGCCTGGAAAAATCTGTGCGTGAAATTCTTGTGTCTGTTTGGGTCAGTGTTGGTTGTAGCTCAGCTATAATTACAGCCTGCCAGAGACACAGATCTAGCCTGGAACTCAGAAATTATCCCCACGAGCCCATCACATTTTGTAATGACCTTTTTGCCTCCTTTTGAATCAACAAATTTATAGTCACTGGCCGTTTAAAATTCAGAAGTATATGGGCAGAGGAGATCTAGCTCTGAGAATGTTTCTAAGGCATCAGTCAAGCTGTTTGCTTCACATTTTACTAATCCTAAAAAGAATCCGTAATGTTACAGCATTCAAAATATTCTTGAGCAGTCACGTGAGTAGAGATAGCAATGATTGATTTTTTTTTTTTTTTTTTTTTCAGTCCCTTGGAAATACAGCTCCTACATCCACGCAAGGAGCTACTGCATCTGTTTAAGAGAGTCACTTCTGGTCAGTTGAGAGAGATGGATTACAGAAAGGGAGATTTTATTAAAAAGAAACTGAAGAAAAATATTGCAATAACCATTTTCCAATAGATTTTTATTTAGACAAGCAAATTCATTCTACTTAAAGGCTTTGTTTGGAAATAGTACTTCCCAGCTTTCATAAAAAAAACCAAAAACAACACAAAGTTATTGCTAGATTAGAGTGAGAGCCTTAAAATGTGAGAAAGCGCAACTAATTCCAAACTTCAAGAGGTTTGGGGTTTTCTTGTGCCCTTCCCCCATCCTTTATTAAGAGTAGGTTATAACTTCTCAGAATTTCTATTTTCACTTAAGAGTATTAGAAATATTGACTGATTTGACACACACATCATTGAATACCAGTATGTTAACAAAATAACCTTGAAACACATTGATACTCTTAAAATATACCACCTCTGGGTAAAAAAACCTGCTGTATTTCTCATACATTGACCTAGATTTCAGAGGGACATGTGTATGGAAATCTGACCATTTCCACCAGGCTACCTTTTATTTCTGTCCCCAATTCCACTCATCTGCATCTTTTCTTCCTCTCAATACACAGCCCTGGTCCCCTAAACTTGCCATCACAGCATGGACGGCTTAAAAGTTAGCTTGAATTTCCCACCTATTTCCTTAGCATTTCATTTGGAGAAGAGTTCATTGCTCACATACAAGTGTTAAAAAAAAAAAAAAAAGAGCAAATAGGGAAGGCAGAGGGGCACATATTTATGTGTGGTGAATCTAAATATTGCCAGACTCAAGAATAATCCTAAATGTCCTCCCTGGAAGTGCAATAATGCCCTAAAAAATGGGCTGCTATCAAGTGGAATTTATACTCGCAAATAAGGAAAGCAATTTGTTAATTTACAGGGTAGGGTGACATCAGTATGACATCAGCAGCAGCCAATCAGGATTCTCTGTATGTATCTGGTGTTCTTACACTATTTCATATTTATGGATAAAGACCAGGAAGGTGTTAACCCTAAGCTGTGTTTAAATTCCTCTTCATATTCTCAATCAAGCAGCTATTTCCATTCAGTATCAGACCTGATAAAAAATAAATAAATAAATAAGGGGGGGGGAGGGGCACCAGAGGATAAAACTAATAATAATAAAATAGCAGCAGCCTCTCATCTCAGCATGTTCTCTGACAAATCCAGAAACAATATGTGGAAAGCGGGGGAGAGCAGCTGGAGTTACGTGTCACCGCTTCCTGAAAACCTGTAGTTGGCCCAGAGCTTCAGCTCAGCTCTTCCTTGGCTGGAAGATGTAGAAACAAGAGGAAAAAGCATAGAGTGTCAAACATTGGGTCAAGGCTTTTGTTTTCACTAAAGAAAAAAAAAATAAAAAAAAAATCAACTGTTGTTTCCATCTAAGTCACTTTAAACTGTCTGAGCAAGGGAAGAACCCTTCCTCCATCATCGCTGTCTCCTCTGGAACCATCTTTTTCGGGGAAGAGATTCTTTTTTAAGGCAAGAGGTGAATCCCAGTGCTCACTGGAGCGACACACAGGGGAGGGAGCGAACAGGTCGGGCAGCCCACGAAAGGCTGTAGCTCCCCAGAGCAGCACCCAGGCTCTCACAGCTGGCCCTGGGGGCAGAGCAAAGGGCATATCTGTCCTGTGCACATCTGTAATCATGTCGCTAAAGTTTGGGCTTTCAGTGCCTTGCTGCTCTGGGCAAAGCCAACAGAGTAGCAAGGCTGACGTCAAGGTTTTTCCTCACAGAGAAGCAGCAAAAGAAAAACTTTTGGAGCTTCTCACAGCAGCAAACAAAATCAAAATCGACCTGCCACCACCATTTCCCATAAACACACTTTAGCCCATGCCCTGACTGCCCTGAGGCATGAGTGTCTGAAGACACCTGCACAGACCCACACACACATGTTGGGTCCGCACAAGCGTCAGCACCGACTCCTTTTTCAACTTTCAAACCTTCACGGCAAGAGAAGGATTTGACACAGCAGCCTTGGCTGGAAGCAAACACGAGGCTGAGTTCAGAGGAGCATAGGAGGTTCCAGGTAAACACAAGGAAAAAATTCACAGTGAGAGTAACGGAGCCTGGAACAGGCTGCCCAGAGGGGTTGTGGAGTCTCCTTCTCTGGAGACTTTCCAGCCCCACCTGGATCTGTTCCTGTGTGGCCTGCCCTGGGTGATCCTGCTCTGGCAGGGGGTTGGACTCGATCTCCAGAGGTCTCTTCCAACCCCAGCTATTCTGTGATTGTGTGATTCAGCACATTGGCTTGGAGGGGAACTGGCACCTTGCAGACTGCTGTGCTATTCTCACCAGACTTAAATTTTCAAAAGAGAGAAGAAATGGCCAAAGCTAACTACAAATATGGTCCTTTGAAACACACCCTAGCTTTGCTTGTGCAAAAATCCATGTCAAAGCATCCTGATGATGTTCTGCACCACCTTGTCATTAACGTGGCTCAAAGGAGCAGGGGGTGCTATGGAAATATAAAGCTAATGAGGTGACTTAAAAGGCAGAATGTATAATGCAAACCTACCATTTGTATTGGCCCATAGTAGATCTCTGTACCACTTAATCAAATCCAGCTCATTTTACTTGTATTATAGTGCTCAGAGCACAAGCCTGGTGAGCTGGCTTTGCCATTTAACTGCTTTTTGTTCAGCTCTGTCTATTCCCCAGCTATAATACACGTTCTAGCACCACATCAGAACCAAATACAACTGCACAGCATCACATTCTAATCAAAGTAAATATATATGTTACCAGCAAAGATGTGTTTGCCTTCTTTCCTCCAAAATATCCTCTGCTACTCCAGGAGCCTGCGTTACAGCCCACTGCGATACATTTATTGCCGCAGGAAAGGAAATTCCTGCCTTATGCCAGGCTTTCTCTAGATGCCCTTTGTGGGAACTATTCACGGATAAAGGTACAGAAACTGTACTTAGCGGTGTCTGCAACTCTGATGGCCACTCAGCACCATGCACAGAATATTACACAATAAATAGGAATATTTTTGCCAATGAAGCTAGAGGAGGGGGTGGGGGTGTGTGAAATATATGTCAGGTGGTAGGGCTACGGTTACAGTCTAAACCCCATGAGGGACATTTTAGGTATCTGAGGCAGCATGGAAATTTGCTGGAAGACAGGAATTTGTTTCTAAAGGCCCACTGAAACACAGTACAAGCCTGCTTTCCATCATGGGCTCTGCTTCCAAAGGATACAGCTACTTTCTCAGAAGTCACCAACTCCTCTCCAGGGGGATTCATTAGCCAAAAGGTCTGCTTGTACAGAGAGGAGCTAAACGTGAGCAATCGAGATGATTTATGAGACCAATTAGAGAACGTCATCCAGAGATACTATTTTCACCACACTCACAGCACCACTCTGTCTATTCTTGTTCTCAGCATCTAAAAATCTAAAAATGAAGTACAATGCAAAACTTGTTTTGTTTGTCTTTGACCGCTATTAGGCAATAATAATCCAACTTGGGTGTTTCTTTTCAAAAGAAAAAAAATCTTTTCAGTGATCAGAACTGTGTTCAGTATGTGCTTACAGTTAAAACCAGTGTAAAACCCAAAGTTGATGCCTTTTACCTCAACATTTTATAATTTTTCATTATTTTATACTACCTTATAAATGCCGGTACAGAAAATCTCACAATATCCCTCAAATCCCAGTCCAGAACTTTCTTATACTTAAGTGATCTGTAAACACCACCCTGAGAGGTGAATAGCAAGACACTGTTGTTATAACTCTTAAAGAGATATTCCAAGGTAACACCTTAGAACACGGAAAAATAAAGAAAGATACTTCTCACTCCCTGCCTTGCTGGTTGGAACAGCTCTCACCAGAATGCCACAGCCTTGCACTCATCCCTCCAATTTATGTCTCTTCCAGAACTGTTGGAGCATTTACAAATCTCAAATCCATCCAGTTAAGTTAAGACTAGAACATCTGGATGAGCATTACCTAAGAGAGAGATAATAACTCACTGAAACACAGGACTTGCAGCTAATATTACAGCCATTTGACAAGATAACCCCTAATAAAGAAGGCATAGTTTTTCTGGTGGGGAGCTGGAGGGACACTCTGGTTTTGGGGTTTTTTTTTGGAGAGGATGAGAGTGAGCTCTGCAGTTTTCAGAACCTGCAGAAGTCTGCAAGATACGGCGATAGCGATATAGCATATGCATTCAAACTCCTCTGTTAAACCCTCCAGTTCCCACATTACACATTATTTACTCCAACAGAAAAGAGGGAGTTCTTACTTGATGGAGCAAAGTTTTAGAGAAAGGCTCTTCAGATGACCAGAAAAACTTTGTAATATGCTAAATATAGACACTATAGATCAGTGACCTGGGCAGAATAATTAGAGGACTGAAACCTCAGGAAGGGTCTGAATTTAAGTAAGGAAATATGTAACAGCTGTACTTCAACAGCACAATAACAAACTTTTCCAATGACAAAGACCCTTTTTGTGCATTTTGCCATTTCCTGAACAAGCTTTCAGGAGAGACAGGAAGCCTGGCCATAAGGCTGGGCAGTTCCTGCAACACTGGAAAGAATGAAGAATCACAGTCATTATTATTTTAAATTACACTACCAGAGCAGAATCTCAGTTATTTTACTTATAATGATTTGAACCAGCTCCTATAAACTTTTATTGAAAACATCTCTGATTTAAATCATGTGGTAAAATAAGATTCTGCCAGCAAACCTGCTTTCTCCCCCTCTCGCATGCACACACAGCCCAAAAACACCAAGACATGATGGGAGTGACCATAGCTTCAAATTCTTGCTGCACTGGAAGAGAAAGAAGAGTAAGACTGCTCAAGAGCTCTGGGTTATATCATAAACACCCACTCTAAACCAGAAAGCAATATAAAAGGTAGAAAAGGCTATTCCCATTCTTACAAAAATATGTCTGAAATCATTTAAAGCATTAATAAATCTTCTCATCCTTCCACCCAATCATTTTCTCCTATCAGCTAGGCCAGTTTGAGGGCATGCGTTACAGTATCAGCATTCAGACAGGGGGAGAAGAAAAAAAATAAATAAGCAATTTATCCAGCTGTTTATTCCTAACTGCTCCCTGAAGGACAGCTACTGCACAAGCGCTGGCAAGCCCTCCTGGAAGGAGGCCAGCAACCTCAACCCCTCCACCATGCCAGAAGTTCAGTAGCATACACAGAGGCTCTGCCACCGACCGCTCTGCCAGAAGACGGTGACACCACACACACTCCCCGTGTGGCTTCTTCCTCAGCAGCCAGACACAGTACCCAAAAATCAGCAGTGGTACTGGGCGGACACTCCAGGGGAAAAAAGGAATCCTCTGATGGTTCCCTCTGGGCTCAGATTGAGGGGGATAGACGCACTGAACCTCCCCGTTGCTGGGTGACTCGCCAGCCAGCTCGCTCACCCTGCCTTCAGCCCGGCGGTGGTGGAATAAGTGACTCAGTGGCTGGCCCTGCTGGTTTGCTGTGGCAGACGTTCACATAGCTGGCTGCTGCTAGAATAAGCACTGGCTTTTCATCCTAGAAGTCTCTTTCCACCAAAAAAAATTTTTAAAGTAACAAGCCAAGCAGCAAACTATTGACAGATACACTCCTAATGGTTGTTCCTCAGAAGCCAGTCACCTTCAACAGACTCAAAATACAAATTTGCCGTTATAGGTTAGTTACTAGAATTCAGTTCTGTAAAAGGAAACACTGGAAATTCTGCTGGTCAGTTTATCTCCCTGTTCCCATTCAAATCAATGGTTTGTTATTGTAATCAACAGTTACATATGCTGGACATCAAATATTTGATCCTCTGACTTTCATGTTTGAGCAATATCTAGCACATCTTTACAGGCAAATTTACTGTGACAATCAAAACATCTGCTTTGATCACTATGTACTTTTTAAAAAAAAAAAAAAAAAGAAATCATCTCTTTCCCAATATCATCTCTGTTCACAGAATGGCAGGTATTCTAAGAGACCTCTGGAGATCACCTACTCCAACCCTCCATTTTCATTTTTCTATTTCACATGTGGCATCAAAGCTGGTGAGATGTGCAAGATGAGCTGCCCAGGTACACTCTCACTCAAGAACAGCTACACTGTTAACTCCCAAACACTGCAGCAGCTTGAATCCTGCCATCTGCTTGGAGGAGGAGGAGGAGGAAAGGCTTATCTTCCTGGTAAGGCTTCCCTGCAAGAAGGACGAGCAAAGGTGCCAATTAATACCAAGTGCTATGGCAGCAGGCTGTGGGGATAGACATTTGCCCATGGGCAATCAGCCAGGAGAAATTTGCCCCACATCAGGTGATTGCTGGGTGACCTAAATTACCTCATTAAGAACAGGATCCTGCTTGTCTCAACTTTGTCTGCCCAGAAATGAGGCATCTCCCCAGCGCTGACAGATGAGCAAGGCAGTGTGTCTGGGGCAGGTCACAGGCTGAAAACACCTCCCCAGCGACTGCAGCCAGAGGCCCCTGCCACCACCACGCCTCCAGCTCGCCCAGGGCTGGGTGCCCCATCCTGCTTGGTCTGACTGGAGTAGGTTTGAAGCATTCAGCATCCTGCACCCAAGAGACTGGATTGTTCAGTCTCCTGATTTCTAGACAACGTTCTTTTATTTTTCTTAAGGCATATGATGATCTACATTCGGCTGGCTTAATGTATAACATTTTAAAGGCATTTATTTTGTAGTGGTAGAGCTGTGCAATCAATGGCCTACTGAAATCCACTCCAAGAAATACTGTGAAAGTATTATCAAGCATTTTTTTCATATTTTTTTACTAGTCCATTGATCCTCAGTTCCAAAATACTTAAAGTTCACACTGAAGACTAGCATATAAATAAATTAAGTAGGGGGGTTTTTTGATCACAATAATGCTGCCTTTCTAACCATTAGTCTAATGGTTTTCGTTGCATTCTTTTGCCTAAAAAGTTATTTTAAGGGGGGTGGGGGGTGGAGTTTGCTCCAGGCTCAGTCCTTGCATGCCATGCCAAGTTTCAGTTGACCGGGAATTTTAATGGCAGAGTTATAAATCCCTGAAAGCAAAAATTTATAATATACTGGCACAGTAACAGCTATAGGTAGCAACACAGGTGACACTCCTCATATATTGATTCTCCTCCCTTAACCTGTTCCTAGGAGATTTTATGCATTTAGGAGCCTGACAAAAAGGATTTCTACAGTTATACTCACTCAGGCTGGAAGTCGAAGTCTGTGTAACCATTCCCACTTACCCCAAGAAACTGAAGTACCCCAATCAGTAGGATGCCCCAGGTTTGAGATTTTTATTATTCGGGTTTTGTTTTGGGTTTTGTTTCTTTAGCAGATTGACTATTTTGGCAAAGCACCGGGAAGAGGAGGACCTAAGCAACACACATTGTAGAGAAGCAGAGAAAAAAGGAATGGACAGCTTGAAGAATGTAAGAAATAGTAGGAGAGGAGGAACAAGGAACAAAAAAAAAAATGGATTTTAAGAGAGAAAGAAACCGTAACTCTGAGTAGGAGCTGGAAAAGAAATTTCACTTTAATGAAAGAACAGGGAAAATGCACAAGAGAACACGAGTAAACAGACAAAACTAAAGAACTGGAAGTTCTTTTTTTAATACAAACACCACAAACTCATTGCTTGGATAAAAGGGAGGGAACAGACAGGATAAAGTGCAAAGAATCCTGCTCATAAATGCCTATGAGTGATGTTTGTTTTGCTGGGTTGTTTTCTTTTACTGTATCCTTTTTCATACATTCAATTGTGCTCTGTTTCTCTGGCAGAAGTCCAAAAAGCCTGTCAATGCCAGGAAAGAGGTGACCAAAACATTTCACACTTTCAGCTGAAGTCAAACAGCTGCTTCTTTAGGGGTAAATCCTGAAATTAATAAAGGCCTTATTTAATCTGGCACTTTCAATTGCAAGAAAACACAGTCTGAAATAGAAGCAATGTGTTAATAAATGCCACAACCATCTAAAATCATCATTTAATGGTGATTTCAAAGCAAGACAGAGATTCACAAATAATCTAAATACTCTGCACAAGTCATTTTCCAAACATATGCTTACAAAAAAATGCAGGATATGAAACTGAAGCTCCAGATGCTCACGGGTAAGCATGATGCTTGAAGCAGTGTAAGAAGAGGGGACTTTTTTGTTTATAATAAACAGCATACGAACAAAAGAACAGCACATACATTGGAATTAGGAAAAAAACCCACATGTAAGCGATCTGAAGGAATTCAGACCAATCACAGCTGCAAAGGCCAGCACAAAGCAAGCACCATATGCAAAATGACAAGGCTTGGAAAGCTTCGAGAAGCCAAAACTGGATCCTGAGGTTCACCTGGATGCTCTAACATTCCCAGCTATTTCTATATGTTGGAAGTATGAAAGCCCCATACTCCAAATAAAAGCCTTTTCTCTTTCTGTAAGTTATGTTAATGAGGCATTATTGAAAGAAAAAAAGCCTCTTCCTACCCCTTTCTCCCCAGCCACTGCATCTCTTTAGGGATGTTATGCTGTAGTTCACAGCTCTGACAATCTGCCAGGCCAAACAGTTCTAAGCAGCAGTAATTCTTGAGCAGCTCTGAAGCTCAGTCTTAAATACCACTGGAGTCTTGTGTGCTGAGCTCTCCCATCCAGTCGGGCTTATCCCATGTTGTATGTCTCCACCATTACCCATCTGCTTCAAAGAAAAGCATCACAGGGGAGAGAAGGTCAGGCAATAAGTATGTAAAGCTTGATCTAAGTTTTCAGGCAATCCTGTTGAATGGTTATTTCCTCTTAAAAAACCAAAACATTGGTGACTTTTGCCTGCACTGGGCATAAATATTAGCTGACAGGAAAATGATCTTATTTAATCGCTAGAAAAAAATCAATAGCACGCAGGTTTCTGCTGGTGTGCTACTGTAACATTTGGCACAGTCCCATTGGAAGGATTGTGTCATGCTGATGGATTCATGAGCTCTGAGAGAAATGAAGAGATAAATAGGGAATAAGCAAGCGACCTGCACTGACAGAGTTACTGCAAGTAAAGACTGCATGTCTTGCCTCTGTTTGTCTGTGCTCGGCAGACTCAACAGATGAGAAAACATAAATGGGACAAAGCCAGATTATAATTTTACAGGCAGAGAAAATAATTTTATAAAAATTAGGCTTCATCTAATCAATTAAGCATATTTCTTATATATAGACACACAGAAGGAAAGCGATTTCCAAAACACAAGCAAAAAACCCAAACCCAACCTAATGAATGTTATAAGGAAAAGATAAATCCTCTTTTTCCCTTCTTTCTGTTCCTTGAAATCCTTTTAGATTAGTGATGCAGTCTATCAAATTATTCTAACATACATACTTTCTTCTGTAAGAAAAAAATAATATAGTTTAAGCTTCTGCAGTAAGTTTAACCAGTTAATTGTTTTCTAACACTTGGCCTATGCAAATAAGTACTGTATTAAACAGAATAAGTACTAAATGCTGGCCCCAGTAAGATGCCTTGTGCTTATGATCCGTTTCTGAATTGTGTTAACTGACCAAAAATAACCTATTCTAAAACCAAATAAAGAATTCTGCAGTTTACAAAACTTTCTAAACTAGTTAAACAAAACCAGGAGAGAAGTCTAAGTTCTTCTCTCCACACTACAAAATTAGAGCAAACTGCCAAGCTCAAGATTTCCATTTAAAAAATAAAAAAACTAAAAGGAAAATGCTGAAATACTTCAGAAAGAATATTTCAATTCCTGTCTCTTCTTAACCATTGAAGACAACAAACCCATAAATCTCACAGTCAAAAAAAAGGTGAAGCAGAACAGATTGCTTCTTACTTCAGCCAAACCTGTTTGCTCATCCCTAAATCAATATTTTTCTATGATTCTTCACAAAAAGCATTAAAACCAGCATGTCAAAAAAGCACATTCTACTTGTAAAGTATTGGCATTTCCATGACTTTCAAAACATGCAGTGCAGCTGTGCTTTATTTGTGTTCTCTCCTTTCAGGACAACTAAGGAATTTTAAAACCTTGTATTCCTGGGAGGAGATGCTGAGCCCAGGCAGTACCAGTGCAGGAGACTGCAGTGGTTAGTCCCTCGACATGGCTCCTCCTTGCTGCCGGCAGCTGCCCACCCAGCAGCAGGCTGGGTTAGCCTGGCTATAAGGCTGCTGGGAGCAAAAAAAAAAAAACCACCACTGCTTTGGGTTTACTGTGCTGAGCTGTGAGCTACCGTGATGGAAAATGTTTCAAAAGGGCTGTTTCCAGTTGAAAATGAAGTCTTCCCAGAGGAAAGGAAGGGTCACCAATATCAGGAGGGTAATCATTTCGACCTGAATTTAACCATCCTGAGCTAACACGAGGCACGGTCAAATGCAGAGCTTACTGGAGTGCTAACAGCATGCAAAAGGCAACAGGAATTATGCCAACCATGATTTTCATAGAATCATAGAATGGCAGGACTTGGAAGGGATCTCTAGAGATCATGGAGTCCAACCCCCCTGCCACAGTAGGATCGCCCAGGGCAGGACACACAGGAACAGATCCAGGTGGGGCTGGAAAATCTCCAGAGAAGGAGACTCCACCACCTCTCTGGGCAGCCTGTTCCAGGCTCCGTCACCCTCACAGCGAAGAAGTTTCTCCTCCTGCTGAGGTGGAACTTCCTGTTTTCCAGTTTGTACCTGTAATTCCTTGTCCTATTACTGGGCACCACAGGAAAGAACCTGGCCCCTTCCATTTGACCCCCACCCCTCAGATATTTGTAAACAGGAATAAGATCCCCTCTCAGCCTTCTCTTCTCCAGACTAAACAGCCCCAGGGCTCTCAGCCTTTCCTCATGGAAGAGATGCTCCAGTCCCTTCATCATCCTCATATAGCCTCCATTGGACTCTCTCCAGTAGATCCCTGTCTCTCTTGAATTGAGGATCCCAAAACTGGATACAATACTCCTGATGTGGTGCTATTAAATGCAAAAGAAATGAGGCAAGTTCAAAGACCTAATTCAAGCAAGTGCAACGGTCAATCAAGAGTTTGGTTGGCTTACGTAAAGCAGCTTCCCACCTCTGAAGAGGTGCAGACAAGCGTCTCTAAAATAATGTGCAAAGGTAAAATAACACCACACCATCACAGCCACAAGAGGCCTAAAATAGAAGCCTCAACAGTTACTGTAACTAGATGTTGGTTATTTCTTGTATTATCCCATCAGAAGATTTCTATTTCAGGATTTTTCTCTTTATAGTCTATGCTCTAGAAGCTCGCTAACATCAACAAGCTATTTTCAGCTTAGGTAGAAGTAGCAACTTCTTTTTTGCTAGCAGAAAATTGAGAAATTAAAAATTCAAGCAAGGTTGATCCAGCAGCTCTAGGGTGCTCAGGAAATATTCTAATACATTCTTCCACAAGACTATCACTATGGTAAAAGACTGTGATTTTTAAATAAATATATAAAACAGTTAGTATAAACATAACACACAGTTGACAATTATTGTGAAGTCCCTTGATTTTACTAAAAAAAGCCTTACATTTGAGGGGTGTGTACAGCAGGTGACAATACAATACTAGGTAAAGCAAAGGAAAGACAAAAACACCACCACAATGAAACCTCTTATTTGTAGAGAGGAGTTCTTGCAATAAAGATCACCAGCACCACATCACTGATAGATCAAAGTTTTGCTGGAGGCACTTTAAAAGTGATGCTCCTACCCCACACAAAACGAACCAAACTCTTCTCCGAGACATGGTCCTGAAACCAGTGGTGCAACCACTTCCCTGACAAAATTCAACGCCCTGCTAAAAACACATAGCCTCAGATGCTGCTCACAGCATGAGGATAAGTCGTTTGTGAGGAGCTGATTATCCCCGTGTGTGGGAGAAAACATAATCAAGTGGAAGAGAGCCTGCAGAGTTTGTCACCACGCATCTGCACGGCACATCCCTACATTAAGCTATATTAAAGTAAGATTGGAAAAGCATTTTACACTGCTCACTTGATAACACTCCCTAGCTTTGTATATCGTTACTGTCATCTGTTTGAAAGAGGTTTTATATTTTTGCCAGTTTTCAATTTCATTGTACCAACTTTCACAGACTAGTCAATTAAAATGATATTTTAAGTAACATTTTCAAAAAACTATTCTATGTTACTCACCTTAAATCAAGTCACATTATATGAACTCCAGTTTCTTCCTCCTACCAATATTATAATTGACAAAAAAAAAGGTTTTCCCTTTTTTTCTGGCCTGATTTCTTCATTTATGTAACTAAACTATTTAAGACCCATGATTCTGTTACCCAGACACAGAGTTTCTAACTCATGTCTCTGTTATTCAGATATATACAGTTTCTATTTTTAAACCTATTACTTTATTCATTGGTGTATGTGTTTACATGAGGACTAAAATCCAGGCTGGCTGAACAGCAGTCCCTGGTTGCCCTTCCTCTGCCTGAGTGGAGGACAGCAGATGACCTTTCCTTCTTGCTCCTCTTGCTCAACTCACTGTTTATTTCCGAAATCATCCTGTAGTGTTTGAAATTCATTCAGATAATCTTCCCAAATCCTTCAGATCTAGATCATTTGAACCTGCTGATTTACACAGCAGCTCTAATGTTTTTAATGGCACACATGAAAATCCTTCCTATGAGCAGCCAGGTTTGCAAGACCACCAGTCTCTCCCTTGCTCAGTCCTTGCACTCTCTCATCAGGAGCTTTCTGAACTCACTCTTTACTGGTGCACGATTCCTGCAAACAGTAGAGAATATATGAAATAAAACATGCAATCACATGATCCCTTTCTGATTTGGAAAAGGTTAATTAGAGAAAAAACTCAAGCATGTTATTTCTGTCATTTACAAGCAGGCAGCTTGAGAGTAGTTTGAGTACAACTCTCCAGTCCTACTGTGTGCACTTCATGGGGAAAAAAAAAAAAAAGAAAAAACTACAGAAAATATATTATATTTTGCTGACTGGTTTATATACCTGCAGTATGAACAGCTTATTCTATAATAATGCACTTCCACTAAAATCAAGTCTCAGGTTTTTTGGTTAAATGATCCACCACCAGTTGCATGTATACGGAGAACACACGGGTCTGGACAGCATGCCCTGCAGCAATAGTCTAACAAACAGCCCAAAAGGGAAGTTTTTAATTATCCCACTCCAAGTGCATCATTCCTACTGGAAGGATATTGCAATCTGCAGATTAACCATGAATTAAATTTATATTAAAAAATAATATCCTGCGTTTCACATCCTAAATTAAAACAGATGTAATTAAAGCCTTTCAAAGTAATTTTGGCTAGTGTTTCATTTGTAGCTACAGTGAAAGCAGACGCTTTCTCAGGCATTTGTGCCAAATTTGACTAATTCTTCTGCTCTGTGTTTTAATTACTGTATATGCTTTCCTGCTGCAATTAAGAATCCCCATTACACACTCGAACGGGCAACGCAATGAGAAAGTGTGCTTCTTTGAAGCTTAGGGGTGTTTCAAATCATTGTGTGAGGATGACAAAGCTCTGCAGCTCACAGATGCTCCTGCTACACACTGCTGTGGAAACTCTACACAACACACCCACCCCATGACCCACATCTGACCTTGGCCACTGCACAGCACATCCAGAGCAGCCTTAGATGCAGGAGAAGCTACATAAGATGGCATTCAAGTCAATGTTACGCTGAAATGTCAATGCACTTTTCCTCCTATAGCACCTGTATTAAAGCCAACATCAATAAACATTTTCTTCTCAGAAAGACTGATTTGGTTTTGGTTAGATTCCTTGCTTCTCCATCCCTCCTGTGCAAACACCCTACAAGCAATCCTGCCAAGAACCCAGTTTGTGCAGCATAGCTTTGTACCAGCAGCCTCCTAGTTTGTGGGTTGAATTTCAGAGACTTGATAACAGATTTCTATACTTAAAGAATATCTATGTCAGACAACAAGGTCTGGAGATCAGCCCTTCTAGCACAAATCTTAACTTTGCAGTCCACTTGTAAAGTTAAACAGGAGGGATTTCAAGTGCAAAATAATGTCAACTGCTGCAATCCAGCCCTTGCTTTGCTTGGCTTGACTGCGGACTTCCCTCCCCAGGCAGCCAAATGCAAAGTGTTAGTGGAACTGGAGTCTCAGATGATTGCATTTGGTGAGATCTTCTTGCAAAAACAACCTTGTCCTCCTCCTTGGCTTTGTAGGCCAAACCACACGATGAAGTCACTTCTAAACGCATGTATCACATATTGTAGATATGTGGGTACATACACATTGCCCACCAAAAGATGAATGAGCAAGTTCCCCTTGAATTAAACCAACAGTATCTAGGCCAACTGCTTCAGTCAGTCTAAATTTCAAGAAAAAAAGGGAACAGCTGCAAGCAGGAGAAGGCTATCACAGCAGTCTGGAAACTTAAATTATATGGAAGGATTTGCAGATAAAATAAACATTTAAAATAGCAATTTGAGTATTGAAAGTTTGAGATATTTAAATAAGAATGAAACACAAACTTTTTGCATAGCTATGGGTCAGAGTCTCCTCTCAGTCGTATAACCAAAAATTTCAACTCATTGCAGAGAAATCACCAGAACTGTTTGTTACACTTTTGTGGATTTTGAACAAGTAGAACTTGGCCAAAAACTTTTCTAAGCAGACAACATGACTTTGCATGTTGACTGGTGAAAATAAGGCAACCTAAATATATAAAAAATGTTCATGTCCATGCTACCATCATTTACACGGGAAATGTTCTCTTCATTTCAATAAATCTCAAAAGAACTGTATATGATAATGTGAATTACTTTATTTTTACCTTAATGCAGAGAATATCCAAAGGATAGTCCAGCCTATATTTTGTCCCATGAAAGCTTTTAAATTCAGGTTGGACATGGCTTTGAGCAGCCTCATTTAGACAAAGATGTCTCCATTTATGGTAGGGAGTTTAAAATAGATGATCTTTAAAGGGCTCTTTCCAATTGAAACCATTATATGATTTTATGACTAAACAGAAGAATGCATCTTTGTGCTAAGAGTACATACTAGGGTGTTCTGTATGAACAGTCTCTACAAAAAAAACAAAACAACAAAAAAACACTACACACAAAAAGACCTACACAACACAAGAAGAACATTTTATGCCACAAGGGGCGTGTGTGTGTATATGTGTGCGTGTGTTCAGTAAGGACTGACAAAAAAGGGAAAGCAAAGGGCTACACACACAATTCAAAAACTATCCAAAGCAACTCTGAAACTGTCAGACACTTCCCTAGTAAAGAAGTTATCCACATGTTCTGCCCATATGATGTTTTCCCATGAATGCTTGTAGCTTTGCTGCAGAAATTCAGACACATTCAAGTCTAGATCCCTGCTCAGAGCATAAAAATCGAGTTTCCAGCCCCACGCCGGGAGACCAGCACTGCAGAAAGGACCCATGCCCACAAATCTGCAAACTGGTTTTAGATGCAGGACACAGAGCTTGGCCTATTTTTTTATGGTGGTAAAACATTGCAGTGTTTATCTGTACTGAAATTCAGCGTTTGCCAACACAGAGCAATGAAGGCAGGCGGAGGTCCCCTCCAAACAACCATAGCATGTGCGCTATAGGTTGTACATCCTTCCTAAAGTTTTGGCCAAATCGTCGATTGCCAGAGCATCAAAAACCTCATTTTTGCTTATTTTAAGACTCTTCTTCAGAAAGTACAGCACATGAATCAAACACTCCACTATTCCTGTCATTTGGGGCTTTTTAATAGATCTTGGGGGAGCAAGTACTCTACTTTCCTTATGACAAAGGCTCTCTTTTGAAAAATGGAAGGCTCCAAATCTGCCATCCAGTCCCCAAAGAAAATAAAAAGAAAGTTTTTAATCAGTGTGCACTCAGGAAGCTCTGAGAGGTCAGCACTCTCTACCTCTGATGCATATTCCTATTTTTATTGTGTTTGTTCCCTAGAAGAAACACATACTGTCACCTCATCCCTTTTGCCTCCGGCTTATCAGTGCACGCCCTTGACCACGGCACAAGAATCAGCATTTACGAACACTCTGCAGGTGAAAAACTGTTCTTCTGTAGAAATAATACGTTTTAGGAACTCAGCATTTCTTTCACACTGAAAACCTATTCAAGCCTTCCTGCATCTGTGAGCTGAGCGGTTTGCTCCAGCCAGGGGGCCGACAAATGCTGATATTTCAAGAAACCTAATCTCTTAATGATTGGGATCAGACGAAGGGTATGGCCATGAAAGAGACAGCTTGAAACAGGCCTAATCTCCGGCATATCTGAACCTACAGATGGCAAAGAGGCAGCACTGCCACCAACATAGCTCCAACTGACTGTAATCTGCCTATCCAAGGGTGGTCCGATCAGAGAATGAAATTGCACACGGAAATCTCTCACGTCAATACTTCTGTCCTGGGAAAGGACAGCAAGGCTGGCCAGGCTGGGAACAGAGCAGACGTCATCTCCATCAGACAATAGGAACAGAAACCTTCTGACAAGACAACATTCCTGCTCAGTCCTGCTTTGATCACGGCAAAAATTCTCACTTCTTCGTTTCCAAACTTCCAGTTTCCCTGAATCTACAACCTCACCAGTGCCTCTATGCCTAAAGATTTCCTGACTGGGCAGCCTTGTGCTGCCTTTCCCAGTTTATGGTCACAAACAGTTACTTTGCAGACACACTGAATGTTTTCTATTTTACTACCCCTCTAAGCCAAATACAATGCTTATCAGCGCTGGGGCACACAGTGGAGGCTCAGTTTTCCAGTCAGCCCACTCAGGGCAGTGAGATACGTAAAGGGTACATCCCTCCCACTCTCCTCCAACAGAGCTCCACACATCTGCCCCACAGCACTAAGCCACCACCCATCCTCTTGGCTTCCTTGAAAAATAAAAGTATTTACAGGGAGAGGTTAAGCTGAAGTGGAAGAGACTGTGTACTAATTGTGACCCTTCAAAATAAAATAATTTTTAAAAAAAGATTTTAAAACTTTGCATTGTAAGCATCCTAAACCAAGTTTAAACTGTCAAGTTGAATTTTCAGTGGACATATAAACTAAACCTGATTAGTCACCATATGCACCCAACATCCAAAACCAATGGTATCAGATGTGCAACAAAACCCTCCTGCACCAATCCCCAAAATAAGAAAAGAGGCCGCCATGACTGTCTACAGAGCAGCAATGGAACCAGAATCCATCATTTCTGAGAGGGCCAAGAAGAGATGCCATCACGAGGAGCGTTGAGCCTGGGTGAGGGCCATCCTCCCTGGGACAGCACATCTGCAGAGCAGGATGTTTTCCAAGCTAAGAGCCAATGTCTTTTTCTGGCAGAAGAAACAGGAGCTAGGAGGATTATGGTTACTTTAAGGGCCCTGGAAAGGTGGAGGAGGGAGGTCAGGCACCCAGGGCACATTCACACAATTATTCAGGCATGAAAAAAAAGGAGCTATTCTGATCCCTCCTTTAGCAGAACAGCAGCAGCATTCAGCAAGCTGCAAATTTACCGCGTGGGAGTTGCTTCAACTCTCTCAGGGAGCTTTTTCTGCCTATACTGGTTTGTACATCTTGTGTGGCTTTTATTAACTTATAGAGCATTTATATAAGAGGAGGCACATGGGGGATGGGGAAGTGACAAAGAAAAAGCTATTAGAAGATTGGCATTTCAGGAGTTAAACTGATTTTTTTAAATTTTTTTTTCAAAGTACTCATCACCATACATTAAACAAAACCTCACTTTTTTTGTTCCTCAGTTATTTTAAGACTATCACTCCCCCATTGTCCCTGCTCATTGCAGGGGGGTTGGACTAGATGACCTCCACAAGTCCCTTCCAATCTAAACCATTCTATGATTAAATTTTATTCAACAGGTTAAAGGATGACCAGTCAGTTTTTAATCACCCCAGGACAGAAAGGCTTTTGTTACTGAAGTTTCTAACACCAGAGCCCATCCTGGATGCCAGAATACTTATGCCTAGAGATAAAGTGAAGATTACAAAGGAAAGACCAATGTAGAAACTACTGAACATAAAAATCACCATGATAAAACTAGTTCCTCACTCCTATTAGAAATCCACCCTAAACATCCTATAGCTAACAAAAGAACCAACATCAAGCTGTAACTCCCCCAAAACAGCCAAGTGCAGAGTTTAGGCAGGTTTGCCCAAAAAACTCAAAAAAACCCCAACCAAATTTCTGGATACTCCAATAACTAAGTCTTCATTTTACTATCTGTGATGGAAATAGATGCGTATCTTTCAAAAATTTGACTTTTCAAAAGGTAACTGAGGGTTTAAGCCCAAAGACAGCGTGAAGAAGGGCAAACCTAAACCAGTAGCTTCAAAGACAGACTGAAATAACAAGGAGAACATCACAGAAACAGAAGGTTGTCATTTTCAAGCAAATTTTAATCGCTTCATTTGACCTAAAACTTCTTGCACCTTGACTGTCACATACTCACAACATTTCCCTGCTGCCCATCCGTGCATGGCTCATTCCCATCAGGATGAGCAAGGTTGGCTTTAAGGATAAAGCTGTAATTTAATTTCTGAACCTGAACTTTACCTCCATTTTAGTCATTTGCTATATATCAGGAGGCCTGAAAGAATTCCAAATTCAAGGTTTTCTCTGGAAAACAAGACCCAAAGTTCTTCATCAACAGATGTCTTTGACACGGTTATGAAGTTTGTGACTCACTCAGGACCAGGTCAAAAGGATGCCCCACTTGACAAGATTCTCACTGAGAAAACAGCAAGTTAGGCCAAAGTCCGGTGGCTAACTTAAAGAAAATAGTCCCTCCTGTTCCCAAGTCATAAACTGGCATCACAGAACAATTTTCTTTAAATTTCTGATATTAGACTCTGCTTTTTATGACAGATCAACAGTACTTCAAGATAGCGATTTCACACTGTGGTGCAGTGGATTTTTTTTGATTAATTTTTAGAGGTGAAATTGGTTATGATGGGACCTCTATACTTATTGACCAAATCCTAAATCCTGAGATCCTTAAATCTTAAGAAAACTATACATATATATTACTATTTGCCAGCAAGAAACAAGTGTTCTCTGGCAATAGGAAAAGCTGCGTGCTTTATTTTACCCAGCAGCTGGCAGTGCTGCTGAAGCAGTGTTTGAACAGAACTCAGAAGAGCTCCTGGCTCCTGCAAGGGCTGACCTCGTAGGTGACCAATGTCAGTCCATGACAGAAAAAAAAAAAGTTTCTACAGTCTTCTGAAACAGAGTTGTGAAGTTACACAGTAGGTTGAGAGTTATGGAATTCACTTAAAACATGTTAAAGGGCAGGAGAGCACAATGGCAACCTCGGCCAGATCTGCTGGCAGTTCTGGTCTCATCCTGCCCTGCAGTTTTCAGAATCAGACACTTGTCTTCATCACTAGAAAGATACATCCATTTAGCAATAGAAACGAAGATGATTCATGAATGCACACGGATTGGTATTTCTCATGGAACAGAAGAGATCAAGAGAAACCAATTCTAAAAATAAAAAGTTTCTTACAAGGTTTTATAGAAAAACTCACACAGACTGTCCTTGGCAAACCCCACAGTCTTCAAGGCAAAGTGTGCCTGAGTCCAAGCCAACAGGCAATCGCATGACTTTTTTCCTTGAAACACATCTTATAAGTCAAGAATTAAAACCCCACAATTTGCTGTTTAGTAACACCACCACCATCACCAGTAGTCTTTACGTAAGTTAAAAAATAGACATAACAGCATTAAAGCAAAGCCCTTGGCAATTTATTTCTATCCTTTCTGTGCCAGGTCTAAATCCCATCCCCTAGACAACTGGGTTCTGGTTTAAACTACTGTAGCCTACAGCTTAAGAAGAGCTAGACAAAAAGTTTATTTAAAATTTATGTTTTAGCAGCTTTCATGGAAGAAGAGTTTCTGAAAACTCCAACATTTTCAACCTGAACCGTGGGGATGATATTGCCCCTGAAGGCTCCACCTGCAGACTGCAGCTCGACACTTGCCAGCTGTACTGCTCTGGTCCTGAATCACGAGCCCTGTCTCAGCAGGGTCATGGCAAAAAGTGAAAAACAGATCTGCTCTTTCACCAAGGACTACTGCTTCCTTCAGCTGATCACTCATCAGGCTAAATTAACCGCCTAAGATGATTATGGAGTGTAATTCATGTGTGTGATGGAGAGAAAGAAAGAATTTAAGACCTAAAGGTGATAGTGGAGTCTGTGCGAGGGGATGCTCAGAGGGCTAAGATCCAAGAAGCACTTCTGATGATTTTCACCACTGTTTCTCTAACAGCTGCACCAATTGATTTATTCAGTCAGAGTTTTAAAGTAATAGCTGAAGTGTGTTTTTCTACTATTTTCTTCTCATTATAAATGAAACAGCCAAGTCATATTCACTTAATGCCACAGAGAAAAGAGAAACAAAGAATAAAAGAGAAGAAAGGTCACTGTTAGGCCAAGATCAAGTCCGGAAAATATCAACTTGAGACGTGAGCATTTCAGGAAGTTATAAGCAACTGGAATAATAAAGAAATTCTAATTGAAACACGGCAAGAATTTCAACTACATCTTTTGCTATGCTAACCAAGTATTCTTTAATGTATTTGAACAGCACTTAAAATCCTCTGGGCTGAGATAGGAATGGTCTGTGCTCTCAAGATCATTCCCAACCTCCTTGAAAAAGCAGAAGAAAGGGATAGATGGCATTGGTCACAGCCATAGCTGATGGAGGTCAGCACAGCTCCTTTGCTTTCAGTGGCATCAGTGATTCACGAGAAAATGAGGAAAACGGTGTAAAATCAAAATCCCCCCAACTTGTAACAGCTCATCTAGTTTACTTCCGTGCTGCTCCCTCCCCATCAAACAAGTGTCATGTTGGGCAGCCTCTAACCAGGGCAGCTCATCAAAATGGGGCCTGTTCTGATGCCTCCTGCAAGGGTGTACAGAAGCAAAGAGAAATATTTGTCCAATTTAAGAGAATTTGCTGTTTGAATCACAAGCTCATTTTTGTTCCCACTCCCTCCCAGTACATTCCACTCAACTCCTTGTCCTGCTCCTCACAGGAAGGCCATGAATACAATGAAGCCTAATCAAATTTTTCCCTGTCTCTCTTCAGAACAGATTTAGAATTGTGAACAGACTAAACGCACCTTTTTTTTTTTAATCTTCCTTCACTGCTCTAAAAGAACACAGCATCTAGAAAGTCATCCTGTAAATGCTGAACTCCTGTTGAAATAATCCTAGAACAATTATTTTTCCAAACAGTGCTCTGTTAAAAAATTTCAGACATCCCATGAAAGTTCTGCATGCCAACCCAGGCGTTTAAATGTCTATATCTCCTGAAAAAAAAAAAACAAACCACACACCACAAAAAAAACAAACAAACAAAAAAAAAACCCAAACAAAAAAGCTCAATACTTCAAGTTCACTCCACTTAGCAAGTATTTGCAAAGGGCAGGAATGACTAAATACACCAATTTTCTAACATAATGCTCCAGAGGCAGTGCCACCAGCATCTTCATTTAAGTTCTTTCCACATAGTGTGATATTAGGTCATAAACTTCTCTATTGGAAAGCGTTTATAGCTATTTGAACAGGATTATTCTGTTCAAGAGGTTATAACAACAAAGGAAGCTTGCAAGAGCACTTTTTCCAAACTCTTGGTATGTAAAGAGCCAGTTTCTCAAACTGGCAGCAACTTATCCTTGTTTGGCTCCTCCATTCTAGATGATTTCTTTGCTTTGACCTCTATCTGGACAGATGTGTAACTTACTGTTTCACCTAATTAACATGAGGAAGAATATTGAAAAATTTCTCATTTATTCCAGGTCCAGAATCAGTTTTACAAAAACATTGTCAGAGTTTCAAGAAGTGTACGTTAAGAGTCCTGCCAAAATTTTATAATCTAGTTATATCCTGCTACAGAAAAAAAAAACAACCCAACACTGTTCTGTTTTTTCAATTTTATACAAGTCTCTGACAAGAAACAATCCACCTCCATATATTCACATGCATCCAGATGATCTGTGGATAAACCTTATTCTCTTTAGTCTAATCAGATAGGCCAACTTACTGGCTTCCCCTTCCAAACACTCGTAACACATTTTTCTCGGCTACTCCTCCCTGCACAGGCAAAGGAACAGATTTGGAGCAGATTTGCTCTTCTCCCTCCCACTCTCTCTTTTTGAAGGCTTAAAACAGAACCAGAGTTGAACTGTTTGCTCCCTAATACAGGAAAGCTTTCTCATTTCAGATTTGTCCTCTTGATTCTCTGTGAAATAGCTGCTCATTTGCTATCACAGGCAAGTTCAGTGTCCATCAGCTCCCCAGAAGGGATTCAGCGGAAAGTTTCTGTCTGTTTTCTGGAGACTTGAGGAACAAGATGCCTGAGAGTTTCCTCTAAGGGTGAAAATTGGCTTGGTAGTCTTTAATGTTCTTTTCTATGAGACATCAGAACAAAAATGAGGTGGCGTCATCTTCAACTGGAAAACTAGTAAATTATTGTTATATCCAACTTGCCTTCGATTCAGCTGAGGCCTTGCACATCAAGGCAATCCTTTGTAAGAGCTGCTTTATCATTTTCTGCCCCAAATATAGGTACAGAAGGGAAAATGAGGGCAGATGGGATGGAAAAAAAGTGTACAACATTAAGTTGGTTCTGTAATCAGGAATGGAACTTGAGTCCAAGATCTCCACTCTGTTTTGAAGAAAAACGAAACTACGGAGCAAAAATAAACCAAACTTTTTCCCAGCTGCATAAATTCTGTCTTCCAATTCTGCCAACAAGGAGAATCAGTGTAATTTAATTATTCTCCTTCAGCTGGCTCTAGTATTTTAGTTAAGAGCTGGTATTGGTTCTGCTTGCTTTTACAGAATTTTCAAAGCTTTTACTCTTTAAACTGCAGTACTCTGTGTTCTGTACTTTGCATATTCAGTTTGAAATTCTGCCTGTTCAGAGATGCTTGCCTTTAGCAAAGCCATAGCTTTTTCCAGTTGGGCAATCCTACCACAATAGTTAACATATATATTGCACAGTGTATCCTGTGACTCCATCTAAGCCAGTCAGGTAGATTCATGCATCGTCACACTTCTTTCCATAGCCTTCATGCATTAGCTGGGAAATGTGCAGTCAGGCCCCCAGTGCAATCATTTTGCTACAAAGGCACTATTGGGTAATTCTTTTTTCTTTTTCACCCATCTAAAGTTTCTGTGAACCCAAAAGCGATGTTTTAAATGTACAACAGAAAAACAATAAGAAAAAAATATAGATCAATTCTGATTAATAGTCCTGTATTTTAGCGTGTTGCTGGGAGGCTCAACCCATTGAGTGCATGACCCCAGGATATTTTAAGTTTCCTTTCACACAATCTCAAATTCTGTCAGGAAAAAAAAAATGGCCAGGAGACAGAGCATCTTCTCTATTATTTCTGGAACTAAAGGAGGTACAGAACATAAAGGCCACACAACCCCCAAATTACTCTTTAAAAAAAAAAACACGGGAGATGAGCTCAAAGAAAAACAAGACATGTCTGAGCACCCACCTTGAACCTATACATTAGGAAGGCACCAAGAGTGGGAGAGACAGAGAAGCCCTGCAGTTTCATTTCACTTCAGGGAGATTTTAGTCTAGCTACTTAAAAAGAAGCCTTATTTAGAGTTCAGCACCCTTCATCCTTTCCCACCATCCCACTGGAAAGGGCACAGTTAGAACCCGCAATCTCCCAGCATGTTGTCCTAGTCCCCAGGTTAAATACAGTTAGCGAATAGGAGGTTCAAAACCAACTTCAGAGAGTGCTCCCTCCATCCCTCCCTCTCCCCAGCATTCAGCTGGAAAATTCTGAACAGCACAAAGCTACAGAGCCTAAAACAACACCTGGGTTCAAAACATAATGTGACAAATTCACAGAAGGAGAAAGCGAACATAAAACTACTCCACACAGAAGCCACCACTGACTCACAAGGTTCTTCATCTGCAGATCATGAGAGGCTGATCTGGAAAGGAGCCACATGCAGGATTTGCTCCATTCTCCTCTCTTGGCATCAGTTACCAGTCACTCCCAGGGACAGGAGGCTGCTACGCCTTCCCTAAATCTCTAGGCTTAACCTAGGTCCCTTGATCTGTCAGACACTGACATTGTGATGCACCTGCTGTGTTTATGTTTGTACAGCCTGCAAGTTGCAGAATAAAGCACACCCCTGGGTGATCCATTTGTGTATTTTGTGCCCTTGCCTTAAGACATCTCTTTAACAGCCTGGATACACATCTGCCTCCAACCAGAACACAATGCAATCTTTTCCACATTTATCTCTGCAATACTCTTACAAAGGAAGAAAAAGAGTGATTGGAAGCCCAGAGATACTAAAGCCCATGTGTGTTCTAAGACACCACTTACATGTAAGTCCAAGTGTTTTACTTCAGCTGAAATGTGCATTTGGGAGTAACCACCTTCAGTTTTGAGCACTGGTCACCAAGCAGCTTTACATTACCAGCACCAACAAGATGATTCTCACGTGCGCAGAAAGCTCAATGTAGCCCTAGGCCTAGCAGAGTTGCTCTCTGCCAGAAATGAAAGCACATAGGTACATAGATCCTTGCCTCCTACTGATATGGGGACTACAGAAGTCATCCATGGTTTCCCAGGAAGCTTGTGACAAAGCAAGAATCGAACTAAGACTGATCTTTGCTTGCCTTTGTGTAGGCTTTAACAAGCTTGGGATAATTTCTAAGGGTATCAACAAATTGACAACTGAGTCCTGAATTGGCATAGCCTCAAAGAACAAGTTAAGTTACTTAAAGAACTCAAGGAATGCTGAAATTGTCCTTATATTCAGACCTATAGTTGTGACTGCCTAGGTGAAATAAAATCCACAAATAAGTTAAGGAAATGCTCTTATACGGTGGCAAGGGTAAAGACTATAATAGAAGCAGCTTGTTTGTTCCCACCATTCTAATCAACTATATGGAATAATTAGTTATTAGTAATAATCTTACAGTTTGTCAACATGAGATAACTCTGGTGCACAAGATGATCGAGGAAGTAAATTTGCTACTTTGTGCAAAGAAACAGACATGCTGGCACACGGTCTCCTGCTTTTTTTATTTCCATCACATTCATATCTTTGATAGGAGTGGATTTATTGAGAAAAATCCATCTGAAACCTGCATCAGAATAGTCATGACCACTGCAGACCGAAGTGCAAAAATCTGAGTGAATGAAACTGGACAACAAGGGGCAGAAGAATAGAATTCACTCGAGAGTCACCATCTCTCCTGTGAGATACACTTGAAATTCACTACAAATACACCCAAGAAAAGGGTTTGTTCTCCTCTTCATGGAGATATTTTTACCAAAGTATTATCAGACCAACTGGTAAAAGGTTTACTAAGGGGCAAACCTCAAAAACTTTTTAGCAGTCCAAATGTAGTTTAGAGAAGTAAAGCCTTCTGGAATAGATGCTCCAATCTGGTCTCATTTAAAGTAGATGGAACTAATTCCTGCAGGAGCAGGTGGGTTTATGGAAGAATTAGAAATGACAAACTGTATTTTGTAATAATCTTTCGATCATTAAAACCCAATTTGACAGGCAAAGTCATCTGTTGTCAGAGGAGAAAAACTAAAACCTGCTCACAGTGAATTACAGAGAGACATATGTAAGCATTTGTGTAGACAAGAGATTTAGATTTTCTATTCAGTCAGTTTTGATGCTGTAATGTTCCAGACTGCTACTATGGAAGTTTAACCAAAACAACGCGAGGTCAGTTAATGAACAACCACACCAAATGACACACATTTCATTTCTTACCTGAAATGTGTTCATCAATCATTCCTGCTGGCCCAGGAAAATGCTTCAGCCACCACATAACAAAAATCATCCGGGGAACTCCTAAATGTTTAAAAAGAAACATAAGCAGGTTACACTGTACAAAAGTCACCAAACCGACAGCAAGTAGAACAATAATAGTTCAGAGTTCAGTCTTATGCTGCACTTGCAAGGATTATTTGTTCAGATTTTTAAAAATTATTCTCATTTTTTATTCAGACTTCTCTATGCATTCAAATGAAGTCGTGGTACATTCGTCTGAGGCAGAACTAGAACCACAGGAACGGTAATTACTAATAAGACTAATTATAGATGGAAAATCAACATGATACAAAAATGTAGTAGTAAAAGTAGTAAAAATAGAAGTATTGAAAGAGAAGTAGTTATCCCTAGCTGGTTTAATGATTTGGAAACCATGCTGCACCCACACATTCACTTGATATTAAAAATCACACTGTATAGAGAGAAGTTTTTCAGTTCTCACAGGAAAGGAAATAGCATTTCCAAATTATATTTTACAGAAAGAATGACATGCTAAATGTGACGTGTGTCTTTAACATTTTTTTTTCCCCTTTGCTTTTAATTTCAGTTGGAAAGCTCTATATTTAAGTGTCCAGGCATAAAGAATACTTTAAAATTCTGGACACAGCTCTCTTCAGAGTTGTGTTTTGATTTTATAGCCACAACACAAGTACATTAAAAGGCTCTGCAACTTACATTAGTTACACTGCATCTCTGCAAAGTCTTCTCTTTCTAAATCAAATATTAAATTGGAAAAGAAACCTGCACTGCTAACATTTTATCTGCTTGATTAACAGAGAGGAACTCTGCAGTAAACTAGCTAGCAAATTAACCTTTCAGATTTCATGTGCTGCAATTAACTCCCATACCTGCAAACATATCACCCCAAACTTTATAGGAAAAACATTCTTTCTAGGACACAGGAAAAGTAATTCTTCCTAATAGTACACCAAAGGGTCTGCTTTTAGGAAGGATGCTACATTTTATTGTGAATTTTACACCTATATCACACAATTTCTCCCTTCTATACATTATAAAATTATCTTAATCAACTCTAAGGCGCAAGATACAATCTTTCAGTAGGCCCCACACAATTTCTAGCAATCTGTAACATGTGGAAGAACGTTCTGGTTTATGCTGCTTCAATCCAGTTACATCTTACAGACAGCTCAGCTGGCTACCCCAGTAAATAAGGCAAGCAAAGCGTCGCTTGGGATATGGATACAGCACTTATTATGAGAAGAAGCTTACAAAATCCACCTGCAGATACCCAGCTCACCATCTAGAGCTTTAAAAAATGGCTTGTTTAATGCTAGTATATGTGCATAAATGCTTTTATAAAAATTAGAAGTTACTCAAATTTATGCAAGGAAAGACAGATTTGCAATCATTTTTCTAATTTGTGTCCTTTCACGTGACCAATTTTATGTAACTGTCTAAAAAGCCAACAGAACCTCCCACCTACTACACAGCAGGGGCTTCAGTGCAGCCTCTCAAGAAATAACTTGGAAAACAGCATGATGAGGTGATACTCTTACTTCATTACTGACTTCTACACATTTGCTTTGCTTACAAATTATATTAACAAGAAAATGAATTAATCAGCTCTCAGATCAAACTAGCCTCTAAAATATAAAAGAAAAGTCAAGTTGTGCTCCCTCCACTCCCACGTTATAGGAGCAGCAACAGCCTGTCTTGGCTGATAAATACCCTTCCTTATATCCACACAACCGGCCCACCCTTCAGTGAGACAGACTTTGTGGAGAGGAAGGTTTCTGGGCAAGGAGTTGTTACCCAGTTGTAGCTTAGAGCACACAGTGTAGTTGAGCACAATCTCCAGAGATGTCAAACAGAAAGAACCCAGCTTGCCTTGCCAAGTAGAGACTGCCTTAGCAGGATTTTTCGGCTACAGAATAGAGAACATTTTCATTGCTAATATAAATTAGCTTCATCCAGAATGCATCTTATAAACTTGGTGTGCTTTCAAGCGATTAAGTGGCTTTTCCAGGAAAAGGAGGGAGCAGAGAAGGGATCCTAAACTGCAGTTCCCTGTCCACATTTAAATCCTTCCTCGTAGCGTCAATTCATTGATGCAAAAATGAAAGACCTAATGTACCTAAATAGAGAAGACCTGACAGTTGCACCATTACCTGCAGTGGCTTTGGTCTAAAATTTTCACCCTATAACATTAAGTTTCTGGAAGTCTAGTTGGATTAAAATGAAACCAGGCTGCTCAGGAATACCACATCAACTCTTTCTGCAAAATGTGCTTTTAAAATCGAGTCTCTTCCAACAGAGTCTCTGGAATTTCTGCAGGGTGATCTCTTTCACAGAGATTATTGACAAGTGTAGGAAAACCAGAGAACACTTCGAAAGCACAGGCTGCTTACCTGAACATACAGTCACAAAAATCAAACCAACCAATCATAACATGAAGCTGATAATAGAGCATGCCTAATTTATCTGACAGTAATTAATTCCTGCCTTTAGAAGATACTTGCTACTTGTGACTAACTAAAGCCACATTAGGTAGTAAACAAGAGACCCTCAGAACCATTTGGCTCAGAGCACTGGAGCAAAGCTATAGCAAAGAACAAAAAAGTTCACGGGGAATTCTATGAAGATTGTGACTCTTCAGCCATCCCTATGGACTGCTGGTGGTCCCTCCAGTTTCAGAAGGTGGTCCACAAAATAATCACGAGGAGGAAAAATTAAGACCACATTCCTGAGTATGCAAGCCAGAAAACAACAGAAGAGAAATAAAGAGAGCGGGTCAACATTCAAAGTTTAGTACAATTCTCATCTGGTCACAAATGAAAACCATTGTTGAAATAGAACACAATGCTGTCCAGAGATTTCTCTGAAAAAAGTAAGAAAAAAAAAGTATTAGGTGGTCTTTTGATGAAACAAAGGTTGAGGAATCAGAGGATGAAACAGATTTAGGAATACTTTTACAAGTTCTTTGCAAGTATATAGTAGACATAAATGTGTCTCAAAGGGGAAAAGTCTTTGAAGTAAAAATAAGGAACAGAAAAGCACATGACTGAACCCAAAGTCCTTCCCAGTTTGTGGTGCTGAGTGTGTGCTCAGGCAGCACCTCGGATTGTTACCGGGGAGACCTGTTCATGCACCAGGCTTCATGTCTTGGAGCTCCTGGAAGGCAACCTAGAAGGGCACTGTGGCATTTTCCAGCCCAGGGTTCAAGTAGGTCACCATCTTACCAACCAGAACTACCTGACCACTTCCAAAGCCCAGATGAATAAAAAGACAAAGCTAATATCAAGCTTTAACCTTTAAAATTAGATTACTTCTGTCTGTCTGATTTCTTAAACCAAGCACAGCAGTTGCATTAGTCAGTTCTAATTACTTGTTTTCCTTCCCAATGAAATGGATCCAGGTATTGCTCCAACCACTCATTGAATAGTGCTGCCCAAGGCTGGTGGTCCTAAAATGCTGGGCAAAGGGTCAAGATCACTATTGATTAAATTCCTTCCATCCTTTCCTCACATCTCCACTAGAGACAGGGGAGCCCTCCAGGATCAGACCATCGCCCTGAGTGGGGACGCGGCCCCTCACGCCACTTGCTCAAGCAGAAAGGGGCTGTACCCCAGACATTACCCCTCAACAGAGATACTGCTGAGTGAGGAAACACCCCACCAACAACAGAATCATAGAATGGCAGGGGTTGGAAGGGCCCTCTGGAGATCAAGTCCAACCCCCCTGCCAGAGCAGGATCACCCAGGGCAGGCCACACAGGAACAGATCCAGGGGGATCTGGAAAGTCTTCAGAGAAGAAGCTGCCCCTCTGCTCTCCCCAACTCCCAGGTAGAGGTGCAGCTTGGAGACAAGTCAATGAGGTCCATGCATGTCTGCAGCTGAAGAGAGCAGGTGACAGATCTTGGGGGTCCTGGTGGACAGCAGGATGGCCATGAGGCAGCAATAGGCCCCTGGGGCCAAGAAGGACAATGGCATCTTGGGGGGGGATTAGAAGGGGTGTTGTGGTCAGTAGGTCAAGAGAGGTTCTCCTCCCCCTCTGCTCTGCCCTGGTGAGGCCGCATCTGGAATATTGTGTCCAGTTCTGGGCCCCTCAGTTCAAGGAGGACAGAGAACTGCTTGAAAGAGTCCAGTGCAGAGCCACAAAGATGATGGAGTGGAACATCTCCCTTCTGAGGAAAGGCTGAGGAAGGTGACTCTCTTTAGCTTGGAGAAGAGGAGACTGAGGGGTGACCTCAGGAAAGTTTATGAATATGGAAAAGGCAAGTGTCAGGAGGATGGAGCCAGGCTCTTCTCAGTGATGTCCAATGAGAGGACAAGGAGCAAGGGGTGCAAGCTGGAGCAGAGGAGGTTCCAGGTAAACATAAGGAGGTTCCACCTCAACATGAGGAGAAACTTTTTCACCATGAGGGTGACAGAGCCTGGAACAGGCTGCCCAGAGAGGTTGTGGGGTCTCCTTCTCTGGAGACATTCAAAACCCGCCTGGATCCGTCCTTGTGTGACCTAATCTAGGTGATTCTGCTCTGGCAGGGGGGATGGACTCTATAATCTTTCAAGGTCCCTTCTAACCCCACCATTCTGTGATTCTGCCAGGAATCATTAACCACTAAAAGTAATTTGTGCTAATTGTGGAAAACATACACGCTCTTCTGGAGCAACAAGACACATCTTCTGGGCGTTGCTGGCTGTCAGGTTTAGCCCCAGCATAACTATCTACGTGATGTTTCCTCTTCCTTTGCACAAAGCAAAAGTTTTGGGGCAGAAGGTTGCGTGAAACGCATCAGAAAATTTTTGTTTCCTTCATAAATACCATCACTGCCTCCTAAAAGAACTAGACTAGGAATTTTTATTTTTTTAAGAAAAAGATCATTTGTAGGCCAGGGACTAAAGTACTAGCATGAACTAGGTCAATTCCATCCTTTGTTACTGTTCCAAAAGCACAATAACAGCNAGGGTGAAATAATCATTTGTTAACAATTTTAATAGTAAAGCTTTATGGGGTTTCCCTATGGATTCTCATCATTAGTAAAGTGAAATTAAGCGTTTTTCCTCCAAGTGAACTCTTGTTAATCCTTTTATTTAGGTTCAGAGCTACAGTACATGACCCTGCAAGAACGTTCATCTACAGTCACAGCTGGAGCTGCAGACTCACTGGCTTGAAGGAATTAATTTCTTTGCAAGGCAGAAGCAGCAGAAAGGCCAAAGGCTTATCTGCAAGAAAATCTGAGCAGTACAAAACCCAAACATATAATCAGACACCTCATCAAAAAGCAGATGTGAAAAAACTCTGGCACACTGAAGAAATACAGTGTGAGGAGGGGGAAAAATCTAAAGGTCTGTAACACCATAAAACAAGCTTTAGTTCTTATAAAAAAATAAATCTGAATTTTAAAACCAGATTAAATTCAACTCTAATGAACTGCCATCAAGAGAGCACTCAGACTGAACAGTGCTAAACTCCAGCCACTCAGCCCTTCTACTGCCTCGGACCTTTGACAATCACTTGCAAGATTTATCTAAAGCCAGTTCTGACGAAATCAGGCAACAAGTCTGTTCTTGCTTCGGCTTGGTTGTCAGCTTCTCAGCCCATTTTCTCCTATTGTAAGTAAAAAACAATAAAAATATGAAGATTGTTGAAAAGTCAGATAGGACATAATACAGAAGCTTTGCCATGGGCAAAAAGCAGATCTGTGGATATAGTAACAACTCATGAGCAGGGAGAACTTAAAGCCTGAGTGAAAATCTGCACTTGGAAGCTAAAAATCGGGATCTTCCACTTTTTCTTGTTTTCAAGAAAACACTTCAAAAGCCATTTTTAATAGTTTCATTTTCTCAGTATTAAAAAAAAGAAAAATTCCTAAGGCAATGTTCAGATTGAACACTTCTTACCAGAAGCCTTAGATAAATACTGGATGTATCCCACAGTGCTGTTTTACCCGGAATGTGTTTAGAGGTTTATATCACCTTGACCATGCGTGTGCACATTTAGCACCTTTTTAATGCTCTGAAAGTTTCACCTATTTAACTGATCAGAAATATTTCTGTATCAACAAACATTCGCAGCAATTTGTTTTGGTCCTATTGCACTGAAGTGTTTACTTATGTTTTCTAAAAGCTGAACGTTCTTGACACTTTTGAGACCTCAATATCTTGAATTTCTTCAAATCACTGCTTTCCTATCAAGAAATAAAGGGACATAAAAGCTTCATTTAATGAAAATAATGTAGAAGCAAATGTTTCGCAAGGAGAGTCTAAGCACAGAAAAGCCGGAACACTTAATTCTTGCCCATATCTTAATTTAATTATTCAACTTGCTTACATTTAAAAAAAAAAAATATTTGCAGCACATTCTGAGAAAATACTACAACCACACTGGAATCCTACAAACATCCATCTGAAACAGCAAGAGCAGTTCTTTACTAGAATTATTCAATAAGCAGTGACTGTCAAGAAAAAAAAAAAATCAAAGCCAAAATCCAAAGCCAAATACATTTTGTTAATCTCATTTATATATAGGATTTTTATCCATCTGAAGTGAAAATATACTTAATTAAATCATACCAACAATGGAGCCTTCTCCCTTTGCCACTTCACTACCCATTTATTTTATCCTACTAGTCCTTTTAGCACAGCTGCCCTTAACACTGTGTTCCCAAAGAGATCCCAACTTAGAAGTAGATTCAGGTCAGACTTCACTGATTAAAATCATTCCATCACATTGGCACAGGGCAGCCACTAAAGAATCCATAAGCAGGAAAGAGCAAGCAGTGCTCAGCCTTTGGAGGCTTCCCTGCTGCTATTTTCTTGGATGAGGAGGACAAGATTTCAGTAGGAAAGGCCAAAGGGAGCAGAGAGCCCGTCTTCAGCAGTGCTAAAGAAGGGGCTGGAGCTGCCAAAGCTACACAGATCTTTCCTCCCACTATACAATTAGGTTACTTTTAAGCACTATTTGCTAACCAGCTTTTTTTCCCTTAAAAGATACCTAGCAATATAAATTCATATTCAATTAATGTTGCTATGCATACTGCAATCCATCACCTGATGAAGAACGATGCAGTAATGTTTCACCCTCCTCTAGTTTTTCTTAATGGCCTTAATTCCCCAAAAGGAACAAATTCCCTCAGCAGGATCCACCATGTTACACAGATTAGAGTGGTCTTTGAAGATGAGCTGTGCCAACAGCGCTCACAAGTTAATAAGGATGTGAGCAATGAAACCAGAACTTTTAGAGAGAAAAATTACAGCTCCCCAGCAGTAACCTGGCTGACCCAGTTGCGTCACATTGCCAACAAAAGCCAGAAAACTCAATCTATGTCTCTTTCCAAAGTACCAAAATAACAAACAGTCTTCAAATTAAAAGCTAACTTAACTCACTTACAAGAGTCATCATGAGCTATAATGGCACCATCTCCCACTTCTTTTTAATTTTGCTCTTTTCATTATCATTATCCCAGGTGGCTTTCAGGAAGTCCCTGCAAACTAGTCACTATTATAAAGATGGCCTATTTTAATCACAGTCCCTTGACAAGAACAGCTAATTATCTAACTTTTCTGTCTGAACTACCAGATGGCTTTAGTTCTCAACTTTTAGTTTCCAGTAAGTAGTGATATTTGCATATCAGAAAATGCTGGAGTCGACACAGAACAGAAATCATACCAGTACCAACAGCAGCACCTCAGGTACAGGCAGAATAGAAGCGTATCCATCTACTGCAATCCTCTATAAAATAACTAAGTCACTTCAGCTGGCAGGCATCTTCCACGTTTTCTTTTCTTACTGGACTCTCCAAAGGCATGGCAGCTTCCCCTTTTGCTGACAGGCCACCACCACCTTCACACGGCCTTCTGTGAAGCTGCAGATCTCCTCGTGCTGGGGAATAAAGCTGAAAGCTGGGGGGAGGTGGTGTAGATTTTTGTTATTACTGCGTTGGGGTTTCATTTCAAGCAAACCAAAAAGGAGCTCCCCTGTATTGTTCCAGCCAGTTCCTTTTGGACAGTCACATTCCTGAGAGCCCAGTTTTGGGAGCATCTACCCACAAGGACAGCAGGTAGCACACCCAGGCTGCGTGCCGTGGTCCTTCACCCCTCAGTACTGAACGCTAGCAAAGCATCTAAGCACAGTGTCTCTCTGGGATTGCACAAATACTCTGGCCTGGGGAGGCCCTGCAAGATTGTCACCATTAAGGGTACAACGAGCAAGTACAGCTCATGGGTGCTTGCCAGGATATGTACCAAAGCAGTCAGGTTTCAGCTAGTTCCAGAACCATGCGTTTAGAAGGGTTTGAGAGTATCTATTTCCACGTAGCCCAGGGTACTACAGGTAGAAACCAGGGAGGGAGTTGAGCTGGAGAGCATGGTGGCAGCATTTACACTGGTACACACTAGGAAAATACAGCTGCCTCTGACTAGAGACAGTGGAGATCAACTAAAAATATGTCAAGGCTAAAGATCAGCCAACTGAAGGAGTTTTGGGCACAGACATAGGACATTGTACTTCAGGCAAGCAAAACTCACTGGATATTAACCACAGCAAACACATTCCTTACCAGTCACGCTCATAAAAAAAACGCAGGCATTTTCCTCATATCCTTCTCATTATGTTTAAAATTCCGTAGTTTATTACATGTGTATATTTCACACTGACAAAAGTCTTTTGATTATTTTTTTTTAAATAATAGCAGCAATACAAACATTGACTTAGTATTTTTCTTACGGGTTACAAGTCCTGTGAATAACTGTAACCACTCACTACAAAATAAATGAAGAATCCAGACTTGTGAAAACTCCCAAGTCAGACAACACAGAAACAGTAATTTCATTTCTACTTTAACAAAAAAAAAAGAAAAAATGAAGTCTATCGTCTTGATACAGAAACAAATGGAAAAGCACACAAACAGGGAAGAAAATATTATATTCAAGTTCCTAAAAGGGTACCACAAGAAATGGTAAATAAGATGCCAAGCAGGAATTATTATTATTTTTTGTCTATGTATCTTTAGTTAGAGTCACTCACTTTTAACCACCTTCTCTAAAAGGTTCAGGATGCATTTCTAGAACAAAGAAAACACTTTCGCAACTTTAGTCATATTAATGCCAAGAATATGTACGCTAAATATATATATAAGAATATAGAAACTAAAAGAATATATGTAGTTGAAGAATATATACACTAAATTATACTGGTAGCAAAATCAGAAGGGACAACTGTTGCCTTTTTTAAAAAGATAGTATTCTGACCTCTGAAAAATCAGTTACTTCAGTGAAGAACCACAAACAGCAACATTTACCATAGTTCATCCCATCACATGCATCCTCAGATAAGTGATTTTTCCTACTGTAAAGGCCACCACAGCTTCCATTTGTAAGGCTTCTCATCCCTGACTGTATTGTGGCATGGGTGCTCATTGAAGTAATGACCTTTAGAGGGACAAATTTGGTAAAATTCTCAGTTTTGGGGTTGGCTTCAAAACTGCTTTGATGTTCTCATTCCTTGGTGGAAGTGATATCAGGTTTTATTTTCTGCCACTATAGTCCAATTGAAGTCAGTTCTTGGAACAAGTTATCCAATAGAAACCCAAAACAAATAAAAAAAAATTCCTGTCCCTCCCTCCCCCTTTAATATTTGCTTGAAGGTATTTATGTAGGAGTTAAACAAGTAAACCTTCCCAAATGGAACTGGAATTTACATCCACAGAATCCATAACATTTTTAATCTTCCGACAACCAAAGACTGTACTTTCTATTTTTAGTAATCTACAGAGGTTTTGGAGCTAATTTAATAGTCAGTGCTGAGCATAAGAGGTCTTGGGAAGCTGACTTTAGTAGGACTCGTAACGACAATCTCTAGTTATATTTCACAGAGCCCTAGATCCTCCCAAAATGGAAAACAAGGGTAGCAATTGCCAAGAAAACTAAGTTTGCTTGATTTTTCCCATGAAGTGCTGTTTAATGTTCAGTTGACCAGCTTGGACTCTCTCTGGTTTGTAATGCTTCAGTGTCTGATGCCACTCCTCAGTTGCAGTTTCATTAAATCAGCAGGCGAGTAACTGTAAGTTAAGATTTAAAATGAAGTTTCCTAGACTGGGCAGCTCCTATCACATAGTCATTTGGCCAACCTGCAGCAGCATGGGTGAGATGGCAGCTGTCTGGCATGGCCTGGCTGCCCAGGCAGCCTTGGGCAAGTCTGCTTTAGGCTACATCCCATTAGTTGTGAGAAGAGAAGGCTGAGAAAGGATCTTATCCACGTCTATAAATACCTGAGCGATGGGGGTCAAGTGGAAGGGGCCAGGCTCTTTTCTGTGGTGCCCAGTAATAGGACAAGGAACAACAGGTACAAGCTGGAACACAGGAGGTTCTACCTCAACAGGAAGAGAAATTTCTTTGCTGTGAGGGTGACAAAGCCTGGACCAGGCTGCCCAGAGAGGCTGTGGAGCCTCCTTCTCTGGAGACTTTCCAGCCCCACCTGGATCTGTTCCTGTGTGGCCTGCCCTGGGTGATCCTGCTCTTACAGGCAGATTGGACTCGATCTCCAGAGGTCCCTTTCAACCCCTACTATTCTATGATTCTGTGATTACAGAGCTCGGCTTCACACCAGCTCCTCACCTAGAGGAAACCCTACGTATATCCCCAAAGTCAGAACAGGACGAGATCCCTGTTCTCTTTTCCATACATCCTGGTTTTAAAAGACTCAGAAAGTGCTCAAAAGTACCCCTAAGAGAGTTAGGACACTGAGGTGCTCTGCAGTAGGCCTCTGATGGCAAAATGAGATACTGCTTGGATGTCCTGTAACTTCAGTTCCTCGCTTCGACAAAAAAGGTCCTTCACCACAAAAGCAACATAAAGTTCAACCTATTAATGAACACGAACATGAGCAATAACCTCTATCTAGGCAAATATTGACCAAGAGTAACAATTTCAAAAAAGTGACTCAAGTACACTGAGTCCTCCTGAGTCATTCCTCTGGGTTTTCTGCTCCACGGTGACTTTGAAAGAAAGTCTTGACTCTCCCCCAGCATCTCCTGATACTTATGTACGCTGCCTGTGTCCATTCTGCAGCCTGAATCATTTCCTGTGTGCAACCTCAGTAACTGGAGGCTTTCCAAAAGAAAAGTGAGGGGGTGAGATTCAAAAAACAAAAAAGCTTACAGCTAGAAAGCACACAGATAAAATTCTTTTTTCCTTGTCCAAGACCAGAGATCTTTCAAACTTAGATAATATCACTAAAAACATATATAAGCTACTGCATATTAGTACTGTTAACACATATTAATGCTATTTCCATCCTTTCTTCCTGAAAGGAGTCAAGTGAATAGAACAAGAAATAATTTCTTCCTTTTATTTTCAGCAATCCTCAGTACATGCCAGTGCACAATTCTTTAAGTGCCAATAGTCTGACATGACACAAAAAGAGCTGTGTTCCTGCAGACACCCATATCATCGTGTTAGAATTCTGATTTACAACATCTAATAAAATGACTAACATGGGTGATGTACAACAAAATCACAAGCCCTCCAGATACAGACCAGCCTGGGCAAGCCACACAAGGCAGTTATCTTTAGTACTGGAAGGAACTGATGAGGTAATTCCTTCACTAACTTATCAAAAAATAAATAAATACAGCTTTAAATCCTAACTCACACTTTATCCCACAGAGCAGCAGGAGGGGGCTTACTAATTGGAATCTGCAGAACATATGGACTGGAATACATCCCATCATCCAGCACCTCAAACTTTACACATTAAGTCACTAAGCTTTAGCACACTATTGACAATTTGCCTTATGAATATATCACCTGATATTTGCATTGTTCAAATCTACACTTAACAAAAAAGTTGCCATCAGCAAAGCTTCCTTAACACAAACAAAACCAAGTCGTGCAAAGAAATCCATGACTATATTGCCTTTCCATTAAAGCTATACAAGGATAGTGGCTCTATGATCTCCTTTTTATATAAACCAGATTCAGATTCTTTTTTTTTTTTTCCCTGCCTTCCCATTTCCTGACTGCATCCTTGTGTAAGGAAGCCTGTGGGCCTTTGAAGTCGCCACCCAAAACAAACATGAATCTTTATAACTCTTGCAATCATCTGCTTTTTGGCCACCCAGTAAGAATCTAAGAGGATCCCTCGCTTGAAGGCCACCACAGACGAGTAATAGCAGAGGAAAAGAAAAAGAAGACGAGGTCCAAATATAATCATTACCTAATATTTTTTTAATGAAATAAAAAGCTGCTTTAATCTACGCAATCTGTTAAGATCTTTATGGGCTTTGAAGAACGGGCAATACTCAGTCTAACACAGTGAAATCATAACAAGCAGAATATTTTTTCTGTATTTAGACGAGAATTCTAAAAATGACGCATCTCTCAGATAAACAGACAATACTTTTCTAATTTTGACACCTCTCCTAAAAGGGCATTCCCTGGAGACACACCAACCTGTGACTGACGTGGCTGTTCCTAAGAACGATCAAGTCATGTTCCCATGGGTGCCTTATACAGAGGGCCAGAAAACTCCAGAAAAGAAGCACCAGACACTGTCTAAAGTTTCTGGAATCCCAGAAACATGTTTTGGGAAACTCCTTTCACTCTGGCCACCATTTCTGGTACAAGTGGAACGGCACAGCAAGTGCCGTGGTACAGGTGGGAATTCAGTGCCAGAAGGATGCTTCCATCCTGTGCCTCCCCACAGCTTCAAATATCTGCACTCTCAATCAGGCATGGATTTAGCAGTACAGCTATAAAGGTGTTAAATTCCCCCTTATCATGATCAAACACTGATGGGCTCCTATTTATCTCACATAGTCACAATAAACAACTTCACATCCGCTTTTCACCTCTCCTACATTCACATCCCTATGAGCATTCTCATTTCTGGTTTGCAAGGAAGTTTTAATTCTGAAGGATCCTAAAGCACAGTATAGGTCACTTCTAAAGAAAACCTGGACATAATTCATAGAATCATAGAATGCCAGGTTGGAAGGGACCTCAAGGATCATCTGGTCCAGCCTTTAAAGTGAAAAAAAAATATATATATAATATTGGTTTACACGAGCTGGCCCAGCACCCTGTCAAGTTGAGTCTTAAAATTGCCCAGTGCAGGGGAGTCCACCACTTCCCTTGGGAGACTATTCCAATATTTAATAGTTCTCATTGTAAAGAATTTTCTCCTGGACTCCAACCGGAATCTCCCCTGGAGCAACTTTCAGCCGTTCCCCTTTGTTTTCTCCATGTGACCATTTACTACCACTGTAGTAAATAATAATAATTCCTGTTCAATTGATTTTTACTACAAAGTTACGCAACTCTAGGAAATCCTTCAAACAAAAATTATACTTTCATGATTTTTCTTATTAAAATCTAGCTGTAACTTTTAGGTATTTCAAACTCTCACATGTATTTGTCTTATAGTCATTTATCAACATTTATATTTATCATCCCACAACTGTATCTCAAAATCATTTTTAAAAGAACCCTCAGAAGTACACTACTATAATACATCATAATAGCTTAATATTAATTACAATCACTAATTGCAAATGTAGAGATACTGAAATAACGCTCATGATGAACCATTCTCAGAAAAGAAACAGGAAAAAGCCCTAATCAAGACACATGGATATAAATCAATTTTATATTGGCAGTTTCACCTTTTCCTTACATTCATGTGTAAGTTGCCGAGAAAAAAAAAAAATAGACCAGTATATGGAACACTATGGTCCACCTACAGTGTTCCTCCCCAGCTCACAAACTGCCAATAAAAGAAAGAAGAGGAAAAAATTGCCATGTATAAGCAATTTTAAACTTTTCAGAAAATTAAAGGAGGACACTTCCTGAATGGAAATGCCCCAGATCAAGGCCTTTTAGAAAAATCTCCTTTTCTTACACCTTCTGGTTTGATAGCATCTCTTCACAACATAAAATCCTTTGATCTCCATTTATTTACTGCAGCAGCTGCATCCTAGGGTGGGGATTTTATTTGTTTGTGTTTTTAGAAAAAGGTATTACAGAGATACACATTAATCCTGTCCTCCAAAAGGTCACAAGCAGAGCAGTACTGTTCAGAAAGCTCAGTTGCCTGCTCTGTTTTGCTGAAACCTTGCTCCTAGATCTTCACCTGCACAAGCAGAGTCTTTCACATATTGAAAAGCAGCAAAAGTTTGCTGCGAAAGCAGATGTCTCGTGTCAAGAGGTACAGTGGCAGCATATAGCCCAAAAGAATTGCAGAACTACCCGTATAGCCTCTAAAGATACAGAAAAACAAGGTTCTTGAGCAGAGGAGGAGAAGCAGGCTGGCAGACTCACCACTCCTGCCCTGAAATGTTGGGATATGCACATATAATAGAGGTCACCTCAAAAGTGGGAGAAAGTAGTGATGGGAAATAGCTGCGCAGAAACCAATGCTATAGTCAAAGAACACGCTTTGCAAATCAGGGCAATGCATATTTGATCCATAGTGACAACCCTATGCTATGGCTTTAAAGTGTGAGAAGAATGATAATGATATCTCATACGAGAAGGTTCTGCATGTTAAATAAGCCAAAGGTAAGAAATTCCATGTAGGAATCCTCAAGTAGCCAAAAATATCAAGATCCAAACTCTGAGTCCACTGACAGCAGGAAAATCTGCACTTGAAAAATAAATCCAGGACAACTCATACATACTAATTCAAAATATCATCTAGACAAACTGTTCTCTGTGGGGTGCAATGAGGCTTGCAACAGGGTACAAGGCAAACTGGTGCAATATTTTATATCCTCAGCTACCATCATTCCATGCTACAAATTGTGGGATAGAACTTATCCAAACAATAATATATAAGGAATTATTAGAATCATAGAATGCCAGGTTGGAAGGGACCGCAAGGATCATCTGATCCAATCTTTCAAGTAAAAAAAAAAAGTTTAAGTGAGATGGCTGAGGAAAAATAAATAAGAAAAATAAATGTTTTGTATACATTTTAAGAATAAATGTATCTTGAGCTGTATTTGATGATGTTTAGTATTTTTAGAAAATGAATTAACAAATAATTGTAAACACAGGCTATTGTAACATCTAGTAAGTACCTCACTATTTGAGCAGACATGGTAGTAGGAGAACACTACTGTCATCTTTTTTCCCTCTGCAGTCTGTCACGGCCATTCTCATGCAACCAGGCATCTCTCTCCCTCTAAGACCGTGATGCTCACAGCTCCCTAGCCAGCATATGGAGACAGGAAAACTTTCCTAAAGGAAACATCTTGAATACATGTTAACTGCTGAGAATTTAAGAAAGATCCTCAATAGAATTGCCAGTTTTATTAAAACCAGAAAAACACAGAACGTGCACACAAGCAAGGAAAGAAGAGGCTAAACTTGGCCACTTCTCACTAAATATTATTTTTTTAATTCTTTACAAAGACTGAGAGATTCAGCCTGACCCACTTTGCTGCTGCCTCATCGTGCCTCCATCATGTGAATAGTTCAAGTGAAAATAATCCCTCCTCACTCACTACATACTCTCTGTAAAGCGATACATCAGCTGAGCAACGCACATCAGCTCAATGAAGATATTTAACGGGCATCCTTCTAACTGAATCTTCTTTCTGCTACAGATTTACATGGTGCTATAGACCAGTTGCACGGGGCAGGGAAAATTATCATAGATAGAAAGCAGGAATAAGGAAGTCCTCAGGAATAAGGAAGTCCTTATGGGAGGTTTTGGTTATTGAAAAGCATTCCTTCCCTTCGTAGTAATTGGAATGTAAAAGCAATCCTCTTCCTCTGAAAAATTTTCTTTTATTGGGATATTTGTTTCAATTTCATCTAAAATAACTACATTGACCAACAAATCTAAAATAACTAAATTACCATTTAACAAATGCAATCTGGTGATGGTCAAACATTTGGTATTTTTATTTGCAGAGGATCAAAAGGAACCGTCAGAGTAAAGCCCATTTCAAAGGCCCTTGGTGCAAGCTCAATTTATTAAAACTCATCACTGACAACATTAATATATTCCTTTCTGTGAGGTCCAGTTCTCCATTCCCTATAGAAAGTGCATCAACCTTGTAAATAAGCCACCCATATAGGCTTGCTTCCAGCTGCTTGTAAGCAGATGATACTAAAATACTTCAAACCTGGAGGCTGGAACCAGCTGCTGTCTTTAAAAATGCATTTGTTTCATCCCAACATCCTTTTCCATCTGATAAAAATAAATATTCTCACAATCTGAAAAAGTCTTATCCTTTCCTGAGTCACAGAAAAAGAATTAACCTTTCATTTGCAGGAAAGCATTCCCCAGTCATAGTGACTGGGGTAGTAATAAGAAAAATTCAAAAGACACCAACAAAATTAATACGGATTAAATGTGCAGCTCAAAAAAAAAAAAAATAATTGGTATGCCTTTGGTATTTCCAAAAATCTCATTGAAATAGGAGTTGGCCAGAACTTGTCTTGAAAGAAAAGAAAGAAAAAAGAAAAAAAAAAAAAATCAATGAACAAACTCATACTTTAGATTTACAAAAGAGTAAACTCCTTTGTAAGGTAAATCCATCCATCTTCTCTATCCCCATTGTAGGATTTTAAAAGAGAAAATACATGGAACATTTCATGTATTCTGACCACCAGAAATGTTCATTTCTATACCAGAAGTCACCCAGCTATCACAGGAGAGGGTGGGAGCACTATTCCATCACTGAAGCACATAAATCATCATTTATTAAGAAAAAAAGCATGCAGAAAAAAGAAGTGACAATGACTCCTGAAAATGGTACCAGGGACCACTTCTCCACAGCTTTGATATCCTTTGAAATTCTCCCTTCCACTCACAAATAAGTAGTGGTATTGTAGCAGACAGCGCTTGCCTACTTAGAAGAAGAAAAAAAAAACAAAACAAAAAAAACAAAAAAAAAACAGAAAAAAAAAAGTCATTGAGTGTGGTTTTAGCTGCTTTTCGCATGATTTGATCTCTGGCAAGAAGCCTAACAGCAGCTGCCACAGTGTGTCAGCTCCCCACAGACCTGAAGTGATCTATGGGATCGTGGTTTGGGAATCTTCAGACCAGGTCATTAGGAAAAGCCATTAATAACGGAGTTCGGAACCCCAGGCAGCAATGGCATACAGCTTGAAGCAAAAACATCCTTTCCAATTAAAGCTCTGTTTGCACTCCAGCTAAACACTGACATTTACTAAGTCTCACACATGAGGGTCTGAAAGAAAAACACGCCCTAAACAGAGTTTTAAATTTAACTTAAGAAGGGTTGAGTCAGGCAGACGGTCCCACGGCGGAGGACGCCAGCACCTCTCCTTCCCACATCGACTCCCTCGGCCCGTGAGAACAGCTTGGGCTGGCCCGGCTTTACACGAGCTCCTGCTCAAATCTGCGTGAAATCACCAGTGAGAAGGCTGCTCGGGACTGGGGGATGCAAGTTGCCTCTTCCCCCATCCCCCAGGCAGACGCCCCTGCCCTCTCTCTATTCCTCACGGCACAGCGACACGCTGCAGAGTATGAAGCCTTCTAGATTAATAATGAGAGCAGGGCAATGAGCTCCCTGGACTGAATCCATTTTATGGGAACTATGAGAACTTGGATTTCTTTCAGTAATGGAAAGAAATGAAATGTAAGGAGTAAGAGGAGGTTTTCCACACAGGCATTTACAGCTCCAAGGGAAGAAAACACACACAAGGATATTTCTGATGCCTGTCGTGGGCCAAATTTCTAAACTTTCTTCAACCTCGCTGCGTTTCCAACTTTGTGCACTTAACAGGATTGCTCTTCGTGATTTTACATACTGCTTTTATTGTGCTCTTTTATTATGCTTAGGTAAGTCTACGTGCTCGGCACAGAACAAACATCTTCACCGAGGAAAGGCGCGCTCAGGTTGGAATGATAAAGTGGTTAAAAAAATGGACACTGGGAAAAAGTTGGCATGGTTTATGGTCTTGGTTTTACTAACAAGCCACTACTCCCCAGGTGCAAGCCACATGCAGCCTGTTTCCAATGGTGTCAGTCCTAAAATTATTGAGTTAAAATAAATAAGAAAGAGTGGCTTTCCTGAAAAATAATGCATTTATTTAAGGCACGGATAACCATTTTCTCCTGTGGACAGAGGGAGGTACTCACTAATAAAGGACAAAAATTATTCCGTAGCACATCTCTTCCATGATACCATTTCTCTCCTCTCTTCTCTCTGGCTGCTTCAGTCTAGGGAGTTGGCAAAGTACTCCTGAATTCTCAGGCAGGCTACCAACGTTGAATGCAAAAGCCTGATGGAAAATGTTTTGGAGACCCCTCTAATCCACTGTACACGGTGCAGGTCCAACCGAACCAGGAGCTGCTTTTAATACTGATGAATGAATTGGGCCCTGCTGCTCCTAGTAAGGTGGGTGGATACATACATACAAGTTGGAAAAGCAAAGAATTTCATTAAATACTTACATCTATATGGGACAAATTCTATCTTTTTTCCCTTTCCAACACGACAATGTGTTGCTTCTTTCACCCTGTTTGATATACGGTGCCCAAAAAACTATCTTGAGCTTCTTCCCCCCCTATTACTGATGAGATTCTTTTCATAAACAAGACAAGTCATGTGATGAATCTATTGCAGCCATTGTCTTAGGGAGAAGGTTGGATAGAAGAGCCCACTGTCAAAAAATACGGCATGTCAGAACTGAGTGAGAAGAATCAAATAGACAGAAGTAAATGCAAGGAGGACTTTAGGAGCTTGAATGGTAAATTTTGAGAAACCAAGGAAACTGGCAAGGTTGTGCTCAAACACAGAAATATCTCATTTGAAAAATACAAATGTTGTTCACACTCCCATTCCAAGCAGGATAGGGGAAAAAAAAAATTAAGGAAATACTGGAGACTTACTCAGATGAATAAACACTTTAAACAGGATATTAAGAGGAAGTCCAGGCTCTACCAAGAATGAAAAAATTAATTAGGAAAGAAGACAACGTCTCAGAGGTAAGAAGTGCTGAAACTGTAAAAAGAAGACGGAAGCTCAGCCGAAGGGAACCCAAGCCAGGCAACCAAAAATGACTTTGTCACGTGTACAAGTGTGACTTCTGGAATTTCACTTTGCCTGCTTCCTAGCTTGAGAGCACCAGCAGCCAGGCACAGAAGCAGAACCCCCTCCCCAGCACCTCCCAGCCCAGAATAATTTAGATTTATAGCTACCAGTCTACTATTTCAACTAAATCACTTACTCGCGATGTACTTTTCTAGTGGAAGTGGAATGGTACAGCAAGTGCCATGCTATAGGTGGCAAGTCAATACAACACTAGATGTGTTTCTCTCCTATTTGGTAAGGAAAAAAGGGCGGGAAGGCCAGTTGCACTGGACTGCAGTGTTTCCCACAGTGCTGAGCAGTCAAGCGGACTGAAGGGCTGTCAGTGACACAGACAGACTCTTTTAGAAGTGCTGAGGAAAGGGGAAGGCCAGGCAGTGCCTAACCATTCCTAGCATCACACGCTGCTGCCAGGCAAGGCAGTCAAGCTGAAAGGCCCAGCAGGTCCCAGGGCTCACCGAGCCACCCGCCAGGGTATTTATTTCTGACGCTCGCAGTGGGCTCTGGCTACTCCTCCCAACAAAATATCTGCTGCATCTTCTCCCATGCATTTCCTGCCAAGCACGAGGCCACAGGGCCCAGAGAAAGTTACTCCAGATAGATTTCCCCCACACACACACCTTAAATCACAACTTCTCTTCTTCACAGAGTACTATGAAACAAGGGAAACCAAAATGCACTAGTAGCCTCTTTGAAGCAATAGCTGCTTTTACTATTCTATTTTATTATAGTTGCAGTACCCATAATATTTATCTCTACACTTCACTCCCTTCATAAACAAAATTTAATAGTTTGTTAGACAAATCTAGATATAGAAACATCACTTATCCATCCATCCATATACAGAAATACATTCCACAGAAACATTCTGCTTTACCAGGCTCTCTAAATACATACATGTATGGGGGAGGGGGCAGAGGGAGTGTTTTCTTTGGAGGGATTTTTTTGGGTGGTGGATTTGTTTGCTTGGGGTTTTTTGTGGGCTGTTAGGTTTTTTTGGGTTTTGGGGTTAGGTTTTTGCTTTCTTTTTTAAGATGTGACACTAAAGCCAGCAGTTAGATAAGCTTGCAGATGGGAGGGTTTAGTCATTTTGGGTTAGGGTTTGGTGTTTTTTTTTTGCATTTCTAATGTTTTTAAGAAAACATACAAGTACAAGAAATTAGAATTACTCCAATTTAATTTTAAACAATTTTGATTCAGTTCCTGAGAATTAAGGTTGGGAACAGTTGCTTGTTACTAACCAAGCTATTCCTGTAATCCTTATCTAAAAATACCTGATACAGAGCACAATACAAGTCGGATTGCTACCTTGCAGAAGTTACCATGGAATATCCTTCTTACCAAAAAAAAAAAAGTATACATTTACCAGTGCTAGTTTAGTCAGGTCAACAGACTCGAAAGAAGAGATACACATTTCAATATTCACTACGTGTGGCTACTCAAATTTTTCAAGGATTAAAATGGAAGCTGTAGGTAAACCTCAAGACCAAAGGAAAAAGGAGTAATACAATATTCTGATTCAAAAAAGAACACATCTTATTTCTTTGTTGCATTTGAATGCTTCAATGTAAATACAAAACTGAAATGCAAGTCCAGGGTTGGGTGTAAGTCAACTTTCCAGGTCTGTGACCTCTGATCAAATTGCATCTCATTTTATTAATTCCAGCTTGGATTTTATATTCTCAGATTTTACTAGAACAACAACTTGCTAATCAGTTAATTGAAAATATTTTGAAAGCCATGACCAAGGTACATGTATAAAAACTACTGCAAAAACACCCCCATGTAATCCACTGAATATAATCCACAGAATCCACTGGTGCTCCCAGAAACTCAAGGCCTCAGACACACTCCACACCCTCCAGAAAATGGACTTTGCAACAGGCCATGAAGATCAATAAATTTATATTCTCCTCAAGCCTAAGAAAAAAGTAAATTCAAGAACATGACATCCACACCAAAACCACACTGACATGGGCTCTCAGACACTGAAACCAAACAGAACCAACTTGCAGCAAGAAAGGCAGAGAAAAAGGAGCATGGTTTTAAAATTTGGCACTCAGAGGTCAAAAAAAAAAAACAACCAACAAAACAAACCAAAACTCCCACATACACTTGTAAATAATCAGCACACTTCACAGTAGCATCAGCTCCTGTGGAAATCACAGTAAGCGACCCCAGACAGAACACATTAACCCAATAGCAAATGGCAGGAGCTGACAACTGCATCAAGGCTCGTAAAGAAGCAAAATCAGCTCAGCTTCTTCACCAAGGAAGGTCTAGAAAATAACCACAGGAATGGGCCCTGAGCTATTGAAGCACTTGACAGTGCAATGCTCCAAGCAGTGCACTTGTAGACGGAAAATTTTGTGGGGCAGGAGAAGATGCACAACTATCAGAAGAAGTGGGAAGAAAGTTGTCATTTCTCTGCCTAATTTCCTGCAAGTCAGCCATTATCATCTTCATCTTAATCAAAAGAACTTCAGCTACCCGGTTCTAACAAACTCTAGCGCTATTCAGGCTGCAAGGAAGACCAAACAGCTGCAAAATCAGCTGTTCTGGTGCTAAGAAACACAGGACAGGTGGCCCAGGGTCCCAAACAGCCTTGGCTCAGCTGAGCACCACCGGCAAAGTGTGAAGATGGTATTCCCATTTGGACTTTTCTACCTCAGAAATTGCCTGCTTCCCTAAACAATCCAAATTAGGGTCAGGAACAGTGACAAAGCTGGAAGCGCTTGCCAACAGATGAGCACAACCACGAAGGTGGCATTGGAGTAGACTTCCCGATACAGGGCACTAGTTCTGGACCAGTTCTAGAAAAAGATTTTAAAAAAACATAAAAATGAAAGTTTTACAAAAGGAGTCCTGTAGAAATATGGATGGAAGAACCAATACAGAAATTCTTCTTTGGGAGTTTTTTCAGGATTACTTTGAGTCAGATGAATACAATTCAAATTTTTTCTACCGTGAGGAGCAACATCCAGCTTTTTGCAACATCCAGTCACATTTTGCTCTCCCTGTAACTTTGTCACCAAAATTAAAAATCAGAAAAAAATTACTCCCAAAGTCTATGTATCAGACCTGTACTAGTCATTTAGTGGTAGGATTTAGTCATGAAACCTGTATAAAAATCCAACAGAGAAGTAGATTTAAAATTTCCAAAGACTCAAGGCTATGCATTTAAATTATTGAACTAGAATTAAGAGAGATGATGATGAACAGTCACATCTAAATAATCCTTAGATATTTCAGCCACTCTAGCAAATATTTGCTGTTTCTATAAATCTCCTCTCAGCACCTGTCAAGAGTACAGCCAGCGACACGGGAAAAATAAATACGTTCAGCAGACACAGATTTCCAATAAATCCAGTGAATTTGGGAGCTCGCTAATTCCCCTCTCCAAGAAAGAGAAAAAAAATTACTAAAAACCTTAATCTCCCATGTGCTGATACAGCACTTCACAGCTCCAAATGGCAGTAGATTTCCCCCAGCCGCCAGCCCTGAGCTCAATGGGCAGCTCAGCAGGGGAACAAGGGTAGGAGCAGGATTCCTGGAGCAGTAACACACAGAACTGAGACTGAAAGTTCATGTTGAAAGACAACGAATGCGCCAGAGTGGGAAGAGGAAAAGGAAGAAACGCATCAAATTAAATCAGCCACGTGTTTATTGAGGAGTCTGGGTTGATTTTTTCCTCCCACTCATCCTTTTGACATGTTTTCCTGAGCTGCATATTTCACTTTTTTCCCCCCCTTTTTCTCCCCTGTCACCATTTTTTACTTATTTATTCCACCAGTATTTTAGGCTCTACAAAACCCATGCTGTTGAAGGATAATATATTACTTCAGCTGAGCCCAGCAGTGTCACACAGGAGACCTGAACTGCTATTTTAGAGCAAGCCATATTCAATAAAAATCATTCAAAGGAGACACAGATAAAGCCCTATTGGTGTTTTCAACCATGTTACATTAATGCTACTGTGCCTCCTGCACCTCTAAAGCCTGAAACTATTTGTGCCTACAAGCCACTGTATTGATGCAGAGCCAGAGAGCCTGACAGGGTTGCTAACCCTGGGAGGAAAAAAAACAACAACAAAAATTTAAAAAAAAAAATAAAATAAGCAAGTCTTTGTGTGACAATTACAAATCTAAAAGCTGCAAATGCGTCTGCTTTTCCTTAACACCATGAATAAAAGGCTTTTTTTGTTGTTGTTGTACTGGATATGCTGATTTCTCCCTTTATTCTGAACTCCAAATCTCTGTGGCACAGAGCAACAGGCATTGACCACAGCCCACTGCAAAAATTAGGGTACGGTAGCCCTGCACAGTAACATCAAAAGGTGCCTATTCTTGCTATTTCGGAAGTTGTGAGCTGCCTCAGGAGAGGAAATTAAAAAAAAAAAAATAAAGAAAAAAAATCAAATTAGTTTGGCCTGAAAGTGGCCAGTCACGGCTACAGGTTATGCCCATAAAACAAAGGAAGCGCAGGATGTGTCAGTGCCCGAGCCTCACCGCTTGCGTATTCGCATCCTTTCCATCACGCTTCCTCAGCTTGCCGCCGTCCCGCTACAAACGGCCTTTGTGTCTGCTCAGCATCTCCATCGAGCTGAGCTCATGCTCTTATCAAAGGAAAACATTTCAAGAGGAAGGAGGGATTAGCTGTTGGTTATTCACCTCCGGGACTCAGGAAAGCCTACAGTCAAATTCTCTCTGCTCACAGGTTTTCTTGAATGTTTTGTGCAGGCTGCTTAAGCCAAGGCACTGGAAAAACACTTTGGAAATCCCCACAGCATAGGCCTGTGCACCTTGGACGGAGCTTGGATAGAATTCAAAGGCCTAATGTGTGTCTCGCATACCTCCCACTATGTCTGGAAGCCCACAGGCACTCGCACTTCCGCCATTAACTTGCACTCAACACACACAGAGAAGATGGGAGGACTGACCACGGCCATGGCCACAGCCCCATCGCTGCCTGCAAGCCCCTTCCCTTTTTCCTCCTCCCACCAAACTGGAGTTCCCATCCTGCTGCTATTCCTTTCATCCTCCCTGCCACAGGCTCCCCCTGCTCTCACCCCACCCATCTGCTCCACAAGGCACCAAATTCACTTAGGGGCAGAACAAACACAGTTATTTTTTCCTCCTAGGTTGCTTTTCCGCACCTCTCACAGTGGAAGGCAGCTCGAAAAGGGCCTGAGAAGCACCGGCCAAGGGGGAGCTGCAGGAGCAGGAAAATGGAAGCTCCTCATCAGTGACAAGCTGTAAAATTGTTCAGAATATGCCGCTGAGCCATACCTGGAGCTTCAGAGAAAATACAGCAGCAAATTGAATCACTTTCACTACCACCATATGCACACACATCTTAAAAATATATTTTAAAATAAACAAGCCAAGCCAAAAAACCCGTGCAAACAGTCCCACCAACAGGGAAAAAGGCTGGGTGTGCACTGAGGGCTGCCCATGCTTCACAGATGCCACAGAGGCTTCTCAACCCCACAAGCCTCCCCTCCCTGAGGGACATAAAGTCCACAAAAATATATCAGAGCAGCACTTTTTGATATTATGCCATTTCTACAGAGCAGCACGTAGGATTAACTCAGGAAAATACTCTGAGTTAGCAGGTCAGGACACTCCCTAGATGGAAGACGACGTGGTTTCCACTACTGAACTGCTTATGGATTTCAATCCAGTGATAGTTAAATGTAAAAATATAGAAACTAACCTGAGGGAAGGGACAAAGCCCTTGGGGAAAGTACGTCTGCACTGCATGTCTAGGCTAAATGTAAAACTGGCACCCCTGAAGTTTTACATCCACTTCAGAATCAGTCACCATGATGGCCAACCCACATTTGGTAGGAAAAAAGTCTCACATGAAATCCTCACGTTATTTTTGGGCCACAGGAAGTTAAAAGAGTTAAAGATGAAGCCATGCATGTGTGTGATATTACTCAGTTGTGTTACTTGTTCCACCCTGTTGCCCATAAGACAGCAAAGGTTAGAAGTCAATGAACAATAGCATCCTGTTCTCAATTCAAAAAAAAAAAGGCATTTGTATGTATATAGCTATAAAACACATTTCAACAGTTGAGGTTTTTCATTAACAAGTTCTATCGTGTCAAGAAGTAAGAGTACAATCTTTTCGATTCCATAATTTTACTATAATGATACAGCTTCACCCACCACACTCCCACTCCCATCCCCCAAAATAAAAACTTTAACAATAATCACAAAACTAAGATCAAAACAGCTTACAACTCTGGTTGAGACAAGTGCAGATGTTAATTACAACTCCCTAGACTGAAAGCATTCCAATGTGAATTTGGCACCAGTTCTCCCAGTGCACCTCATTTGTAAGCTTTGACAGGCCGAGTTCTGTAGGTGAGAGATTAGTTGAAATTTTACTCTCCTAACGTTCCTTCCAGCTGACAACATGGCTACAACAAATGAATTCTCTCTCACGTTTATCGGATGTACTTCACTTTTAAAGCAGGAAGATATTGGGAAATAAATCAATAGGAGCATCAACTGGCTTCCTCAGGGCATTCCCAGCTGCTCTCCAGAATTTCCCATGGAGATGGCAGAAGTGTGTCATGATAATACATGGCAGAGAAAGAACACAAACTCAAAAACCCAACCTCCTTTCACCTGGAGGGCAAACAAAATAAGACCTTAAGCAAGAGTATTACTCCAAAAAACATTTGCACTCATCTTAAAGGAAGATGTCCAAGAAATCTTTTATTCTACATATACACATTTCTACAGACCATATCTCACTAGTAATATGACCTTTTCCCTAATATTACTAACAGTATAACACAAAAATTTAGTAAATCCTATATATATTATGATTTCCATAGCATTAATTTACTGTTATTAGAATTGCTGGACAGACTAGAGTCCCATAATTTAAATATTTAAAAATACTAGCATATACAAAAGCCTCTATAGCCATGAAGTATCACCTAATCCCAAATACACAGTTGAACTGAGAAAAACCATGGACAGACTTGCTAAAAAGAACTGAGAATAGTTTCCTTAGTCATTCTCACTGCAAATCCCTCCTTCAAGTACCTTTGCCAGAATTCTGCCACATTTAGAAAAATATTGACATTAATATTCAACCATCATTTAAGTAGAATCTGTCAGGACAGCATCCACTGCATTCCTAGGTAATAAGAGATACAAATTCTAATCCGGGTGTCCACATTGGGTCTTCAATACAAAAGTAGGTAGCACGGCAGAATTAACAATGAAAAATACCAAGGAGTGAATAGAAAAATATTAATTCTTCACCTGTTAAATGGTACTAAGTCACAAAAAGTTGCAAGAAGGGATGAAGGCGTCATAAAACACATCCTAAATGAAATCTGAGTAAGAAGCAAGGGGAAAAACAAAAAAGCACAGCAGGAAGTGGACAAAAGCAATTTTTAAAATCTCAGTGTCCTGCTTTTGAAGAGCTCTTCCTAGCACATATCATCTATCAAAACAAATTTAGTGCACCAGGGAATAATCAAGCTAAGCTAGTTATCTCTGCCTGTAGCATCCCATGGATAAATTCTGTGCTACAGAGCATAATTTTAGTCTTTTTCTTAAAAAAGGTCACTTACGGCACACGTTACTACACTGAAACGCTACATCAAATTCAACACTATATTAAACTTCAAGGAGGTTTGCTGGGAGTGGGGGGCCTGCCCCCCATTGAGGAAGTCTCACTCCTTTCCTACAGTATTCTCATAAAAACAGCTGGTTTTTTTCATCCATACAAATCTCAGTGCATTGGCTATAGACACTCAGCATCACAGAATCAGCAAACTATGGAAAAAATTTTGCAACTGTATTTTATTTAATGCTTGGGGTTTTTTCCCCAGAGTATTAGACTATTCCAGAAGTTATATCTCTTCCCTCCATCCGCGGCTCTTTGCATTTTTCTTGGCATGTTTCAAGCCTCAGTAACTATAACACTTTCGACCATGTTTTGGGGGATTTTTTTTTTTTTTTTTTTGCTATTAGCCTATGTTGACTCTAGAAAAATTGTTGAAGGTTCCAAGTTTTATTTTCTGAAGCTGCTTTGAATGCAGCACAGGTCTCAAAGATGATAGGCTGCTTTTTTTCCACTTTTCCAGACACAAAAAAAAAGAATAAGGCCCAAAAAGCTGACAGGACATATCTGAGCAAGTTATTGTACACTTCCCACCACACAGCACTTGGTAACATAGCAGAATCTGGCTGTGGAAACAAGCACCGGTACTTCATTTAATAGCATTAAAACATCACGCCTTATAAAAACAGAGAAGGAGAGGAGACAGAGCTCAGTGATAACACTTAATATAGGAGGCTGAATAAGCCTACCACAGTCATAGTCAACAGGGATATCTAAATAATGCACATTAACATGCAAAGAGTCTCCATTTATTGTATAATTTGTCCTCTTGCCTAGAGATTCAAAGCTTCTCTTAAAAATAAATGAAGAGCAATGACTTCTGGTGAACTTTCCCTAATTTGTAGCCAGTTGATTTCCTCCTCCTGGTGAAAGTCTGTTGTGTGCCACACATCCTGCTTCAGGCTAGCACTGGGATGGGAAAACTGTGGTTCCTTTCTTCCTATTACAGAGTTTAAAACCAGGAAATACATCCGTTATGACTTTTTTTCCAAGAGTCAAACAAATGTTAAAGACATTGGCAGTACACTGGAAGAAAATTCCCAAGACTATAATCACACACATGAGGAAAGAAACATTTTTAAAATATATTAACAGATACAATACCTCCAAATTTAATCAGGAAACACTGCTCAGAGTAACACCACAGACAACTGAACAGTATTCAAAAAAAGAAAAATCAGTATGTGGAGAAAGGGGGCACCAGGAAAATGCACTTCCAACTACATTTTTTGTTGCAGACTGCACACAAGCAGGAATGCTGCAGTCCCAGGGGAGACTTGACCCCATTCTTCCTCTTCCAACTTCCTCCTGGGTAGAGGGAGAGTTCCTCATTATCAAATGATCCTAACAAGAGGTCTTTAAAGGCCTCACAATTTAAAAATAGCTTTTTGAAACTATCTTAAAGACAGAGAGCGCCTTAGATACAGCCTAATATGTCCAACTTCTTCATAGCTACTCACACAAAAAATAGCAGCAGTTCTTCACAAGCCCATTGAGAAAAACAGGACCGATTTGGAATTGCCTCAGCACAGGAAGCTTGGCAAGAGAAGGCAGAGCGGTGATTCACACTTCAACTTCTCACATCCCAATCCAGAGCCTCTCACTGGAAAGACTCCCAAAGCATTTTACAAGGAAACTATCAGTACAAACCCCATTCATCATTGAGATGTAGCCCTTTGCAGCAAGAGTCGGAAGCTTCTCAAGAACACAAGGGAACAGCTCAGAGAAGGTCAGGTCAAGAAGCGAGATGACTACAGCATCACGCAGGAGAGACTCAAAGGACAGGTCATGGGAGCAGAACTCCCCTCCCCACACTGGGACTGACCCTGTCAGACAAGAAGATTTCGGCAGACTAACTGCTGCTGGTAGCTTCAAGCAATCTTTTATTGACAAGAGGTTCCACATGGACCCCACCTCAGCACCATATTGGATCTTGGAGTCAGTAGAGACCACATGAAACAGTCTCCCACTGAGCTGACCCTAACACTCAAGAGACCCCTCTAAAGGATAGATTATTCCAACTCTCCTTAACGTCAAACACTATGACACGGCCTCCCCTTCTGTAAAGGAAGGCCAAACACATACCATGACACATTATAAAATTAGCTTCTTTCTACATAAATGGTCACAGTAATTTATCCGCTACATGGAGTTACAACACACACTTGAAAATTAAGAAGTGAGCTAAATGGTTGCAAACAACCCTCCCGCCTACATACATTACACAAGACCACAGACCTGTTCAGGTTGGAAGGGACCTTCGGAGGTCAGGTTCAGCCTCCTGCTCAAAAAGTAGGGCCAAAGGTGGGATAAGTATGCACAGGTCTTTATCCAGCTGGGTCTTGAAAACTTCAAAGAGAGGAGATGGCACATTCTTACTGCTGTTTCACAGCCTGAGCTCTCAAGTGATCCATGACACTGTCCTTGGCCCCAGTGAGACTTCTTGTCCTCCTTGAACCCCTTTGCTACACTTTGCAAGGCCTTATTGGTAAAAACTGAGGCACAGAAAGTGTGAAAACTTCAGCCTTCCTTGTGCCCACTGCCACTAATTCACCCACAGGACTCAGCAGCAGACCCACACTCCTCATTCAACCTTCGCCTACTAGTCTAAATGGTAGAAGCTCTTCTTGTGGCCCTTAACATCATTTGCACACAAACATCAGCTGAGCTTCTGTAAGGCCAGCACTGTACACTTGGACAAGGTTTCTAAACTCCTCTTTTACTGCTTCCTCCTCCTCCTGTATGTGGCCTTTTAGCATTGCAGCTCCATTATGGGCATCCTGCCTAGTCAATCTGATCTCCTGATACACCTGCTTGCTTTCCCAAGTAAGGACTGCTCCTGCACTTAGAAGAGATCGTCCTTCAAGACCTGCCCAGCTTTCCTGAGCTCTTTTGTGGTTTAGAGCTTCAGTGTTACTTAGTACCAATTGCCTGAATCCTGTTTGCCTGAAGTCCAGGGTCTGTCACCTTGCTACTTGCATTTCTCCCCTAAGGATCCCAAACTCCTCTATTTCATGGTGGCTTTAGCCAAAGCTGCCATTATCACTCTCTGTCACTTCCACCTCCTTTGTGAATGGCAGATACATTCACATGTCACATCTGTGTAGCTCCCCATGGCCTGTATCAAGTATACTGATACCCTCTAGAAACGTCTGAGCTAAATTGCATTCAACCATGTCACTCTTCCAGTAGATGTCAAACAACTTCAGTCACCCATAGTAACCAGAGCCAGAGACTTCCTCAAATTGTCCAAAGACTTTGCTCCCTCATCATCATCAGGGATCGATAACAAGCTCCCAGCATTATGATGCCCCTTTCTACCCTCAAGCAGATCAACACACCAACCTAATTTGGAGTCATCTGCAAACTCATCAAGAGCACCCTCAATCCACTTCTCCAAATCATGGATAGAGATATGGATGAGAACAGGCCTCAAAGCCTTTCTAACACTCTAAAAGCCTCAAGCAAACAAAATGGTGTCTTTATGTTTACGCCATAAACAACATTAACACGCATAAACTGAATCCAGGACTGTGATTACATTCGATCAGCAAGGTCACATCCATGCCCTTTTATTTTAAGGACAGGGAAAGAAATTCCGGATCCCTGTTAATATGAGGATGACAAAGATTTTATCAAGTTTTCAAGAGTTCCTGAGAAAGTGTCACTTGCACAGAGCACTGTGGGTGACACTTTCAAATCTCTATCAGTAAGAAATAAGGGCCTCTGGTATTTTAATTTATGGCAGCTACAGCTACATCAACCAATCCATGCTTTTTATTCCATACATTTTTCACTTCTGTGGTCTTGAGCACTCACCCATTCCCACCCCAATTAGCTACATCAAATGGAAACCAAACAAACGAAACCGTACTCACACACCACAGCCTCCTACAAGCTACTTTGGAAAAGAATAAGGATCACAGAACAGCTGCCAACCAGCCCACATATCAGAATGAATCAGGTGGAAAAAAAAAAATATCAAGGAAAGTTGAAGTTAAGGATTAAATTAATGTTGGCGAAGTAGGTGCTGATCAGGAAGGGAAGAGGTGTTTTCAGAGACTCAGCATCCCAGAATGGAGGGAGAAAGAGAGGGAGAGAAAGGGAGTTTTTTTATTTTAAAGACAGAAAAAGAAAAAAAAAGAAAATAAGAGAGAAAGGGGAAAAAAGCACCATACAGACAACTCAAACAGCAGCAGCTGCTGCTTGGCAGAGGAAGAGCAGAGGGAAGGAGGGCTCTTTGACAGTCTGCTCCACCTTCAGCTTTCTGGATGTTGTTGTGCAGCTGCTGGATGTCACATCTGGTAGCAATACACTAACACACACCCAGCTTTATCTTCCCTTGCTAGGGAGCACACCCAGCCCATCAGAAAAAGTGTCAACACAACAAGAGACCTGCATCCACGTGGAAAGAAGCTGGCACAAGAGCAGTCACACTGATAAGAACAGAGGAAACATTTGGAGAACCAAGCTCAACAAAAAAATCAACCTCCCCTCCTCTCTACGCCCCGTGTATGGCATTCATCGCATCCGTACGAAACCTTGAACCTTGTCTGATTAGGGATCCTGGCAACACTAACCATGTCCTGGCAACAACAATACGTTTCTCCTCTCTCCAGCTTGCCAGGAAATGAGGAACCACTGGGGTTGCTATTGTGTGGGATAGACTGAAAGCAGCAGAAGCTCCAGCTTACATGTGAATCCTCACCTAGTAGGAAGCCCCACAAAGTGCACGTCAGTAGATGCAGCGTACATGTCACTGGCTCCCAGACTAGCCCAAAGATCCAGTCTTAGCCTTCAGGGATTTCCAGAGGCTTGGCTCCAAGCACACCAAAAATCCCTCTTCCATTCACATAAGTACTCCTGGGAAAACGCAGCTATCACTACTGAAGGTAATGAGGGCCAACAAGGGAGGATTTCATGCTCTCCACAGCAACATTGAAGAAGAGAAACAAAACTAGGACTGGAAAACACGATGAACTGTCCTCAGAGCCTCTTATCTACTATATTTAATTTTCAGATTCCAGAAAGACATTACCCTTTTGTATAAGACAAACACACATGTAATTGCCTTGCCCAGGCATAGACTAGTCAACATCTTACAACTCAATATATTCTCAAAGCGATGGGGAAAAGTACTCACAGACATTTATCACCTGCATGTCTCAGTTTTCTGAAAATAGCAGCAAAAGTATCTAGCTCCATTTTTAATTATCTTAGTATCTTTACAGGATTTTATTTCGTCAAGACAGCTCATTGCAGAAAGGAGGAAGTTTTCTGCCTATCTCTATTTCAAGTTATACCAGGTCTCTAAATAACCACCAATAAAATTACTTAAAACACGAGCATGCCTTAATCAAAATCAAGAGCCATATGCTTCATTTCTCATTATTAAGAAATTAATTGCTCTCAGAAGATAGTCTATGAACTTTAAGTCCATACAGTCATTTTTTTCTCTTAATACTCTGCCAAGAAAGACTTACAGAGGCAAACTGAGGAAATAGCAACAGATTCTACAGGAAATTTTATATTTAACTGTCATATTTATAAACACCACACATTACTTTGTTGCTGCTGCTTGTTAATAATGAAAAGCAATCCCCTATTCACATACAGGCTGTACAATCAATAAACTACAAAGCTATTAAAATGCATGTTTCTCCTTCCAGAAGGCCTCTATGAATTCCAGATGACCCTTAGAAGTCTTAAAATTAAGAGGGCTAGCTGTTTAAATTGTTTTTTTAGACCTAATAGCAGTAGATATTCATTACAAGATTAAACTAACTTGGAATAAGCTAAGTATTTCTTAGATATCTTTACAGAATGCTGCAGTCTTTAAGTCTCCCAAAGTCTACTCAGAAGCTTACTGCACAATGAAAATGACTCTCTATCAATCATGTAGGGAGTACAAAATAAAATGCAGTTTGTTCTCAAATTCAGAATATAAACACTTTCAGCTGACAATTAAATAAATGGAGAAGATACTGTTCCGTACAGTTTTAGAGAATATATGAAAAATAAGTTAGAAAACAAACGCATTTGGTCAACTTATCCACAGCCTGTAAAAATCAAGTGTTCACTCATTAGCTACTGAAAATGCTAATTACGTTGTTCCCTGACAACACATTGGCACTGCACTGGCACAGGGTGTCAAAGACACAGCGCTTGCAGACTTTCAGGCACAGAAGAAAATCATGTCATTAACTTCTGACTAGTGCAGTGTACTGATTTACTACAGTTTCTGTTTAACTTTCTACCAAACACACCTCCCACCACAAGCCAGGGCAGTTACGTATCAAAGGACTGATGAGACTTCCAGGAGGAAGATCTTTGTCTCTTCAGGAGGTCTATCTCAGAATAAAGGTTTTGGACGCAAAAAGCTATTTGCCTCCAAGCACAGAAACCTGAGGCGGTGATAAAACACTTGGTAACACAGAAAAGAATATTTCAGTAATCGTTTCCTGCTTGATGAAAGAAGATAAATAAGAGTTATGCTTCTGAGAGTAACATTTTGTCATAAAGCCAAGGCAAAGCCAGTAAGGGAGTGCTGCTCCTCAGCAGGCTTGCTCCCTCCCTTCTAACAGTTGTTAGCTGCACTCAACAGTTAAAGTACTTACTGGAGTTTCACTAAAGTTAAGATATTAGCAGGATTACATCATGAGAGAGGCACTCGTAATAATGTGCCTTTTTTTTCCCCCCTCACAGCTATAATCGTCCTCTAATTTTAGCAGGTCACACTGAAAATGATTAGAGGTTTATAAAGGCAGTCTAACAAACAAATTAAAATTAGAACATGTTAAAAACCAGACATTGAGAGATCCAGCAAGCACCAGGCTGAAGTGCTCGGTAACCAGCAAGACATTCAGTAAACAGCACCCTACACGTCACGCACCACGTCGCAGACACTAAGTAGTACTCATGACTGCAAGTCCTTAAGCAATAATATTTTTCCTAGGAGACATTTTAACTACTCCAGAGTCCTATAAACATGATGTATTTGGAGCTATAAAACTGAAATCTCTCAATTCTGAACTCAAATGCCAGTCACCACACAGTACATTCAGTGGCACGAGCTTGGGTCCTCTTTTTAGTGTATCTGGCCACTGACCACCTTCCCTCGTGCTGCTTCACAAGGGAATAAAGTACCGGTCTGTCTCCTTGACCAAAGAGCAGATTGAGAATTTGTGTGCAACAGGGAAAACCTTGAGGAACTGAATTTACTTGTGAGAAAGCAAGATGGTCTTCCAGTTCCATGCTGCAGACTGGGTCCTAAGGTCACCCCCAGAAGGAATTGAAGATACACCTTCAGCCTGACCTTGTCCTTAAAGAAAAGGTATAGAACAAACCAGCAGTTGTCAGCAGGCCTGCCATTCAATGGATCTCAGTGGTGAGAGGACAGCCACAAAAGGGCCTGTCTACCACATCAGCTGGCTCGGAGAAGACCACTAAATTATAAAGGGATGACAGAGAGGTCTCATCCGAGAATCTTACCTTTAATGGAGTAAGAAGTACAAAGGAGAGCTGTGATGAACACCAAAATTACTGAATATTGTGAGAGACTGAACAAAAACTACAGTAACACAACATGTTACTGACAGGGGTGATCCTCAAGAGAGTTTAAAAGATAACAGCTCTGCATCCATGCAACATGCAGCCAGATCTTTGGGACCAGAGCCTCCTGGAACTGTCCTGAACTGTCTCTTACAAAGCCTGCATTGCTTTCATGGAACAGATTTCATGGGTTACGTTGCTTCCCTCAACAATGTTGAGTCACTGCTGATGGCAGTCAATCAATCCACACCCGAGCTATCTGATGTAATGACCAAGGATAGGGATAGACTCTTCACCTTTGGTTCTGAGATACATTGTCAGTCCAAGGGCACTGTGGGGAGCAAGGTGACTGAACAGAACTGCCTGCACCTCTGGAAGGGAAAGCATAGGCTCTCATCCACATCTGTAAGAGCTAAAGCAAAGCCTGCCCACCAGCACCACCATCATAACCTGATGCATAACCCAGGAGTCTCAGACATGTTTGCAGAACTGCAGACCTTCCTCCCACATTTTGTCGGCTATCCAGAGGGCCTGGAAGCTGTCTCTGTGGAGGACACACTGCTGTTTACAGAAATTCGGTCACATTTTCTATGAACCACATCACGTCTGAAGGGTGTGAATTCTGCTTGTCCACAGGTCACAAGGATTTTTATCAGTAAAGACAGAAAGGACACTATCCTGGGCTGCTTTCAAATATTACATGGTCAGGTATGATGTAGACAGGGGTCCTTCAGCTCCTTAAAAGTGCTGCCATCACACTAAGGCATGTACAGCCATTGTGCTAAAAAGGCCTTTTGTATTTTCATTCTTAGTTTGTGATTCTTAGCATCAAGGTTTCACAAGTTAAAAGCTCCAAACCACTTTTATTTCATCTCTCCAATCTTAACACAGGCAGCATCAACAACCTGAATCGATTCTTCTGTTTCCAAAGAACAGTTTTTCCCTTCTGTTTTCAAAGTGAGAGGTGACTCTGTCATTGTCCAAGTAACAAAGCTTCATTAATTTATTAAAACACGTGAGTACATATGGCATAAATTAATCCAGCACACGGATAAACCACACCAGTAGACTAAGAGAGCTACATTTACTGCATCTCTACTAGCAGTATAAAAATGGTGAAGAAAATTGTTAAAACAGTATACTCAAGTCTCTTCCTTCAAAAAGACAAAATTACACTTGTGACATTAAAAAGGCAAAGCTATCACCATCTTTACTACAAACCACTGGCTTAAGAACTATAAACCAAATCTTTCCAGGCTGAACTTTAAGACATGTTCTCAATGTGAGATAACATCTTTGAAAGGCTAGGGGGGGAAGTGATGGAGAATGGTTTGTCATGTGATGTTCACTTGAAAGCCTTTACTTTATTTTCCAAAGACAATACAAGCATTTGCACTAAATTAATGCTGGTTATTTTTTAGATATTTTCATAAGTATGTCTAAGACGTGGGGGTTCTCAGTATTTTGTTCTTAAATGAGAGGTATGTAATCCATGGGGAGCGGAACAGAAGTTATTCCTTAAGACACTGAAAATGTAGAAGCTCTCTCTGTTTTTTCAGTTTTACTTTGGAAGCCAATAGCCCTCTGCATGATGAATCTGTTTCGCTGCTTTCTTGACAGTTATTTGCATTTGTCCCCTAATGCAATAGCATAAGGCAACTCTTCCCTATTGTTCTAATGCAGCAAGTTCCAAACAAGGGGTCAGGACCCCCCAGTAGGGTCGCAGCAGTTATGACTGGGGTCACGAGCTCAACAGACCTACACTTGTTTCTAACGGTATCTGGAGTCACAAGACTAACAAAAAGCAAAGCTCATAATTGGAAGTCTTGGAAACAGCTGATGTAAAAAAAGTACTCAAGGCAGGCATTGCATGACAGTCTTACCTGACATCAAAGCAAGAGAAATGTTAACTATGCTTAAGGAGTTACTAATGTAATATTTGGGCTTTATCTGCATTACTGTGGCAGCTACGGTGTTAAATTTTAAACTACTCAACTTAGTAATGAACTTTTAAAAAAGTCAGAAGTAAAACACACCATAAGTCACCAAAGAGAAGCCAGCTGGCAACTGCCAAAATACACTGAGAGAAGCTCCAGAAACCTCCCAGCCCAGTGATTTCAAATAAAATAAACATGCTGTTTAATTTAAATATTGTTACTCAAAACCAAAGGAGTATTCCAAGCGAGGCACTGATGCAACTTGACAAAAATCTCCATAAAGTTTAGAAATAACAACAACAAAAAAAAAACCCACACCACACACTTTTCCAGAGAGTTCATCCAAGCTAGAGAAGAAATCCCAATCCATACCACTTCTCTTTCTCTATTCATAGACCACTCAGAAGACCTCCTGGCTACACTCACATTCTCTGTTCAGGCTGCCCACTAGAAGCAGGTGAGTAGAGTAACATGGTTGGTATTAACAACTCAACATTTGCACAATGCCCAATTCAGGAGTTGTATTTCAGATAAGCTCCAAGGTCTCCATAACGGAGAGAGGACTGAGAGGTGATGTACTCTAAGTACACATTGGGTGTGAATCTCCTGGCTTGGTGTGATCTGAAATGAAGTCAATTTGTGCTCTCAGGATTGCCCCACAATATGGCCCAACGTGGGCATGATCAGCCCTGACTGCTCCAAAAACTGAGCTCCTGAGCCAAATGGAAATGTTAACATGGCAATGAATGACTACACCTTGTACCCCCCTCTGAATTATGGTGGAATAAACTAAAGATACTTTAATGAGCTGAAAAAGTGACCCTCATTTTAGCCAAACGCAAGAAGGGAAACTAAATACTTAGTACCTCAGCTAAAATGGAATCCTAAATCCAAACCTTTTCTTCCCTCCTCCCCTCAAACACTGCTGGGAATTATTTTCTTCTGTTGGAAATCACATTTCATACTAATATCCACTAGCATTTGAAAAGCATGGGTTGCTAGAAAACGGAAAGCAAAGCCTATGCCTTCTGTCACACGTTATTAAATAAAATATGTTCACATTTAGAACTTAAAGATGTTTTTAAAAAATAGTTGGTAAAAGCATGAGCAAACTATTGGGAGCTAGTCTAATTTTCACTCTGCCTTCATTTTCCAACATTTAGTGGGATCAGCGTACACAATACCTTTTGCTCTAGGTCTTAGAAGAATAGATGATTATTTTTTTCCCTTTTTAACTAGGAAACACATATATTATAGGCTTCTATAGTTATTTAAGAAATCCCAAGAACCTCTCACTGTGCAATACAGCTACAGAAAAGTTTAGCTAGCAAAAAGTTTAGCAGCTTCTTTTGGGACCTCCACAGAAACAACTGTTGATGCTCGAACTCAAATTTGCAAATAGAAGTGACAAGTTCTTCCTTACTCTCATAGTCAGCTAAATATCCTGACCTGATATTAGGACACCAGGGATATTTAGCAATTATTTTAGCAGGAAAGAGAGTTTTCTTCATTAACTAGACCATGAAAAATTGAAATGCTCCTTTATGGTCCTGAGAAAACAATTAAGTAATAAATTAGTGTCTTTTTCAAGCTGTAAGATATGGAAAACATAAAAATAGCAGACTATGTTCACAGCAGGATGGCCCATACAATAGACTCTCGCTAGATGGATCACTCCCGTGAGTCATCCACCTTTCCCAGACATGGGATAACAGCCCAGCTTGCCACATGACTGGAATACAGGCTAGTTTTGTGGGCTTCAGGAGGAAGGTTAAGATGCTTGGCTTAGGCTGTCTCTGCAGTGGAGACCCACTGAGCTGGCAGGATGAAAGGCTGAAGGAGGAAGCCTTGTGAAGATAAGATGGTCCTGTTTGGGCTACATTGACAAAAGCAGCTTTAACACAGGTTTTGAAGGCTATAGTGTCCAAGTGAAGACCTTTGTCTAATTAGCTGCAAAATTAATATTGAAGTGTACACCCCTAAATATGGTAACGGGTCCAAGATACATGCTAAACATATGACACGCTACTCAACTCTCCACCTAAATCATGCTAGACATCATCTAGAAGCTGGAACACAACAAAACCTCAAGATACTGATTAGTAATACAAAAATTGCCACAGCACTAATGTATCTGAAGAGAAAGCAAAACATCACTCTCATGCTTCCAATTCCACACACACAATATGCACACAGAGTCACAGTCATGAAAGACCACAAAACCATAAAGTTACTCATTTAACTTTAGGGCGATACAAGCAACTTTTACATCCCTGACTTCTGCTTCCCCGGCCAGAAAAATCTCCATTTCTACACTGCACACAGAGTTGTAGAGGTAAATTTCAAATAACAGATAACGGCAAACCAATAAAGTGGTTTCGTAGGGCTGCAGGAACAGAGTCTGGAGCAATCGGCTGAGGGATGAGCTGCCTTAGCCATCTCAGTCATTAAAATTCACTATCCTCCAAAGTATCTTTCAAAGTCTCTACAACCGTCAAAACACAATTTACTTTTTTCTGAGTTGCCAGAGTCTGTAGGTTTCCCACATTAATTTATACAAAGCAGGGAGCTGTCAATATGAAAGGCTGCAGTACACCACAGCTGAGACACAGAAATGCCATCAACTATTTGGAAATTAAAGGTGCATCTTACACTACTGAAGCTAGAGTGCTATTTGGCAAAACAGAAAAGGAAAACAAACGCATGCTGGGAAAAAAGAAAATAAAAAAAAAGTCATCAATGAAGGGCTTTGTACCCCCAGGTCTAGCACACCACAGGAGTTTAAGTCCCTATTATCTGTTGAGCATTATTATTATTCAGTAACAACATTGCATTGATTGAGTCTGCAAAGGAAGCAAAGGGATTTGAAAGGCAGAAATTATAATTGGGAACAGAATATGTAAGAATTCAGACTGGTTAACACTGGTGCTGTGCTTGATCCAGAAATCAAGAGCAGAGGTAGGAAATAAGCTGAATAAAGTACAGACAAGTCTCAAAGCAAAAAGTACTGTCTCCCATAGCATATTCTTCACTCCAGGTGAAGCATCAGATCCAAGCCTGCCGAGCAAGGGATGCAAAACCTCTATGTGGGAAGGGGACATAATGACCTCAGGCAGGCTCAGCTCATTCTTCAGCTCTTGCATCCATCTGTAGGAAAGCCCTTTCAAAGCACACTTAGTGTACATGAAACATCTAAGATCCAAAATTAAAAATATAAAAATTATTTTAGAAATTAAGAGTCTCAATGAACTCATCCTCAGAGAAAAAGTGATCAAATGAAACTAAAGACTTAGTCCTTACTCATGGCCCATATTAGACAATGCCTTCACATCAGACTGAAGGGTTTCTTGGTTTAGAAACTTATCTCCTTAAATTCACACCTCATCTTGTCTCCTCATTTCTCTCTCATCTTCTTCTGCCCCTCTACCCTTACATTTTAGAGCACGGTCCCAAATAACATGCAGAGGGTGACAGGTGTTTTTATGCCACATGAAAACTTTGTTATCATACTTCTAGAAGAAAAAGGTCAAGTTCAAATTATAAAACTTAATAACCAATCAGCAGCTGCACCTTGAAAAATGGGTCACAAACAAGCTGGATAGCAGCAAGAAAAGTAAAGGCAAACTCAAACTAATCTTACTCTGTGTGCTACATACATAAGCGCATGGTTTTATTTACCTACTAAGGCTGATGCTCAGTTTAAAGATGCTGTTGTGTCTCATGAAATATATTTTCTACCTTTATGAAAGATAAATTAGAGTTGAACAAACAGCAAAGGCTTAAAACGCTTCCATTAGGCCTGCAGACTGAGGAGTGACATTTCTCAACATGTAACTAGAATACACAATGGTAACAGCAAATGCTCTAAAACAAATACCCATTCTTGGGATAACACAACCTACTTCGCTTTCTTTATATAGGGCTTTTTCTCCCATCCATTAAATCCTCTTACTCTATTTTTAAAGATAAAAACAAAAAGCAGAAAGCTTATCTGTTATCCTCTAACACTGCTGCTAGTGATGAACTGCAACTATAGGTGAGTTCCTGGAACTTGAAGACTTCTCTCCCCCTTGAGAAAATAGTTCACAAATCCCTCTGAAGGGACGTGCATTTTTCATATAGTAGTGATTTTTTTTATGTAGTAATATCAATATGAGCTGGTTGTATTTTTAACTGGAAGTTGTATAACTGCACAGCATCCATTCTGATGATCAGAAGCATAACATTTACGTGGACTTTTAGATTGAAAACTGATATTTTGGTCTTTGTTTCTAGCTTAGGACAAAAGTTTACCAGTGTCACAAATACCCATACAGAGGAACCTCACAGCAGCAACTGAGACAGACCTAAAACCTGTCCTGCTGCCATGCTGCGAACTCCTGCTGGCCTTCCCCAAATCCAAAACTGAGACACTCTCCTGAAACTGCAGCAAAAGAGAGCACCATGGCAACTCAAAAGGGCAAGGGCCTGCAAATCCCACGGCTGTTCTGAGCCACAGAAAGCAGGGTGAATGGCCAAGGAATCAGCCCCATGATGCCTTGGCAGCACAGCCACCCTGCTGCAAACTGGGAAGCTGGCATTCCACAGCTGGAGAGAGCAAGGCTTTGTGCTTGGCTGCAGAGTTTGGAGCGGGCTGCTTCACCACAAGCTTTGTAACAAACAGAAAGTCAGAAACAAACTAGAAAAAAAAACCCAAACATAACAGAAAGTTGAAAATAAGCACTGATTTTTATTAGGTTTCGGCATTTTTCCTTGTGTTTTGGTTGCTTTTGGGGTGAGGGGGTAGGAAGAGGGGCATTGCTGCAGTAACATTGGCTTCCCTAGAAGCCTGTGAGAGTGAAGCATTTCAAGAAAGTTACACTCTCCAAGAAGCCCTCTACATAAACACAAAATAACTCCTTCTTGGCAGGCTCCCAAGCAGTTGCAAATGCAGCAACAATACTTACACTGCAAGCTCTGTGGGCCAAGAGTTACCATTCAGTTTGCAAAGTTCTAGAAAAAGCACGGCTGCCCAAAGTCTATTAAACAACAATACTCCAAAAATCACAAACAAGGTGTGTTTACCCATAAAGATTTAAGTTCACTACCAGACATTTCCAGAGAAGCAAAACTGAACACGTGTATCACTAAAACTAAGCGTATAGGAGAAGCTCAGGGCCTGACTCACTTTGGCCAGAGCAGATTTCGTGAATAATTCAGTTATCACTACATTGACCTGCCATAAAAGATAGGAACAAACCTGGAACTCATGTCAATCTCTGCCACTATTATGGATCACCACCTTTTGCCACTTACAGGGAAAAGTTGTGATCAATCCAAAGTCAAAAAGGAGGGTGGGATACTACTCATGCATTCTCTCTACTCATACTCTCCATGCCTAAACAATTACTTTAGATTTCTTTTAAAACTTAAAAAGCACCTTTACCATTAATGTGACATGGACTAAGGAGTTTTTAGATTGGAAAATGCTTCATAACAGAAAAAAAAAGTTTTACTCAATTTAGCTCCTAACATAAGCAAGAGTTACTAAAAGCATAAGCATTTATATATCATTAAGTGCTGCATTTAGTGATACTGCCTTAGAAATTAAGGTAAACTCAAGTGTCAGTATCATCCTGATGTGTGGTTGTGGTAAGAGCATTAGTAGATGTTGAGTTAGTTATCTAATGTTTTTCATACACCTACAAAGACAGCTTGGCTTCTCTGGCCATTAAATATTCTAAGCAATTGTCTAGATTTTATTCCACAGTTTTTATTCAGTTTCATGTTTTAAAGCCATTTTGGAAGCACATCTCAATTTGCTATACACCGGAGGCACCTTCTTCATACCCTTCAAAATATTTCTGCTTTTTCTGACAGAGTCAATGAAAAAAGTCTTCTCTAAACTGTCAATACGATGCAGCCTGGTTTAACAGATTAAGAGTGCAGATTTTGGAGCGGGTTTAGAGGAAGTAAATTCTCTTATATCCATTAAGGGAATGCTAATCTATTAGATTTGCTGTGTTTAAAAATGTTTTTTGGTATTTTCTGGAAATATTTTTCTATTCTCACGCTATGCAAGTGTTTGTGACGCTGAATCATTTCCAATTCATTTACAGCAAGAAATACAGTAATCACATTCAAAGCAGACTGCTAAAAAATAAAGCACCAAAAAAAAAAGGGAAAAAAGTGGAAGAAAGGAAATGCCAGTTCAAAACATGTCACCAAGTCCACCATCCAGTCACTTTACTGACTGCAAAAAGGAAAAAGTTGCAGCTTTAGAAAAGAACAGTAGTGTCACCTTACAGTTATCTTTAGAAAGCTCCTGCAATATACCAGCCTTTCAAAAATAAGGTTTTAGATATCAAACTCACAAAAAGGTTTTATACAAAAAGTTAGACAAAACATTTACAAGTCAGACAAAGCAGAAATAATGAGGAACCATATTACAGACTTATGGTAAATAAAGCTAAGTTTATGTATCTGAAGAAACAGAAGAATGTCAAGTTTTCTAGAAACACTATGCTAAAATAGAGTGATTAAAACAATGTGATATGAATGACTATAATCAACTAGAAGAAAAAAAATAATATGGAAGAATGAAACTGAAAACTCATATTTTAAAATGTTTGAAAAATAACAAAGGGCCTAAAATCTGACCGCTGAGCAGTCAGTCACAACCAGTATGTCCTTGTCAGACTGGGCACCTTTTTGGGAAGCTCCACCATCAGGAAAGTGGGAAACAATGTCATTGTGCATTCTCCACGTGTCCAGACACACAACTATTGTTACGGGCTTCCTGGTTCAGAACGAACTACTATTTACGAACATGTAAAATCAAAATATGCCTCTCCTAGAAATAACACACAGGCAATGCAGTTTTGCGGGCAATTTCTAAGACAAGGCAAGTTTGAGTCTCCAGGTACTGTCTCAAAACCATGAAATAAAGTCTGATCCCGGTGGCTTTTGTATTGATTATTTGAAGGCATTACTGATTAAAAGTTGCACCATTCCTTTTTAGACTCTGGCAAAGAGGTGAGAAGTTTACAGAGGCAACACATTAAATAAACATATACCCCCACACACAACCAACCACACACACACACAACCCCTAACAACCACACACCATTATGGCTACAGAACAGAAGGAATAAATCACTAACAGACAGACAAAAGGCAGAGTTTGCTGGGGCAAGTTCAAACCCCAAGATGAATATTCAGCCTGTAGCACCTTTACTTCTCCCTTCTGGGGGGCTGATGGACGTACAGAGATGTACAGGCTGATGGATGTACATCAGGAGACAAGAGTGAGCAAGTTTCTTCCAGAATGGACCTGATCTTCCACCTGTTGTGGCCACACAACAGCCTGGGAGCCCTCTTCAAAGGCAAGGATGCTAATCTTTTTAGAAAACACCTACAGATACCTTCAGACATAAAAAGGAGGCATCACTCCCAGGAAGCACTGTCTGAAAACATCTTTCCCAAAGACAAGCAGTCAAAGCTCTGAAAAACATGCTACTCCCCTATGACTCCCCCTGTTCTTCCTACCTCAATAGCAAAAGATCATCTCAGCAGTTTTCACTTTGGCTCTGGCATATCCCCAGTCAGGCCTTCCCCCTCCACTGAAGGTGCTCACAAGCTGTTCCCAGGCCCAGGGCAGAAGAATGGTGGTGTGGGCAGAGCCCTCAACATCCTCACCGGCACTGCTGTTCACAATTCGACTAGGCATCACATTCCTGAGGTATTTCCCCCACACACAACTGTACAAGCCCAGAGATGCTCACACTTTTGTAATGACATGAAAGCACCAGATAAACCAGGTGATGGTACTTGAAATCTGTGGCACTATTTTGGGGTTTTGTTTTTGAAAAAAAATCTTACAATTTAGACACTGCTTCTGAAGCTCATGAACTGTATTGTCATTCAGCATATCTAAAAATCAATATACGATATAGAAAGGTATTTCAGCTGCACTTCAGTGCCTTGAGAAGGAACAAAATTAGTATGGCACATCTTTTCCTGACCAGTAATTCCCAAAAAACTAAATCAAAACCTTGATGGACTCAGTCTGATGATGTAGGGAAAAAAAATCTGTGTAAAAAGTTAATAAAAGCATTTCAATCACAGCTGATCAGACAAGCAAAAACTTGTGTGACATCCCTATCGTGCACATTACTAAACCAAAACATAATATCGTAACAAGAAAAACTCAGGAAGTTTTTGGTTGGAGGCAGCACAATGACCAAAGCCATGCCCGGATAACAGATTCTTACACTTACGTTGTGCTGCTGTGTTTTCTTTGTGTGCTATAGATCTAAAATTCAATGCATTCTGCTATCATGGTACAATTTGGACAGAAATGCCAACAGGAGGCAGGGGTGTATCGCCAGAAAGTCACTTCCAAGGCTTGAAGAGAAGGGCCATGTGAAAGACTCTTCCTTTCTGTTTCTTTTACAACATCACTTGTTCTTCCTGTATTAAAACCCACCAGAGAGGGTCATCATTACCATCAGGACAAGAGGGGAATTTCTCAGCTAAAAAACCCCAAAGCATTCTTGCGAGGAACCAAAACTTTTAAAATAATTTAAAAAAAAATAAATGAACCAACCTGTGCAGACCAGGATGAACGCTGGCAGAGAAACGAACCAAGCTGCAATAAACGCTTGGGGGAGGAGGGGGAGTACTTGCCACAGCATCACCATCTTGCCTCTGCTGCAACAGCATCATCTAGCTGATCTTACTACAGAGCTGAATTGAATAAACTGAACAGGAAGTATAAAGGGGAAAGAAAAAAAACCCACAAGATATGATTTATTATGTCCTATACAAGAACCACTGGTTTAACTGTCTGCATTGCAATACATCCTGCCAAAGAGAGGAAAAAAAATACCAATATTTATCATAAAGCAACTGCTGTTAAAAAAATAAAAAATAAAGCAAAACTGAAAACCAGGATGTACTTGCTGCTCAGTTGAAATCCACATGAAAGCACATTTTGGGAGAAGTAATAGGAAGGCATCAGTAGATCTTAGAAAGTGACAAGTTCATTGCTAAAATATTTAGCTAGGGCAGCCCATCTTTTTGAATGCTCTGAGAATAGCACATGTGGCCCCCTCTAATGAGTGGCAAGACTAATAAATCATGAACAGTGAAATCATAAGCTCCAAGGGGGGTCTACCTCTTCATCTGTGACAATTAATGTGTCACCCTCACAGCAGCCCAGAGGCAAATTCCTTATGCTATTTTTTTATGCATGTATTGTTTTAAAACATATCTCTTCCAAAATTACACTTGACATTTCTTTAATGGACTGACTTGCACTCCAGCCAACCAACATCATAGATTTAAAGACATCAGACACGATAAAGACCTTATAAAATTCACCTAATGCTCTGTTTTCTTCTGAATAGAGGGGGATAACTTCTCCCCTCAAGAAAAGGCATTGAGGTATCTTTTTTATTTATTACCAATAACACTCACTACATGGAGAGACATTTTTCTCAAGGTTTATCATGAATTTTTCATGATTAAAAGCAGTGCAAAATAAGTCTCTGATTGTGACCTATATTCACAAAACAAGGGAATAGAAATGTAAACAAAGGAATAACCAGGGAATGATGAAATGTAAATACCAGTTCCACAGCATGTATGAAAATCAAAAGGCTCACCTTAGGGTAAGCTTATCCTGCGCCTAATTTTTAGGTTAGCCCCTGATAAAGGCTGATAAAGATCACAGCCTGCATCCCCTGCCTAGCACTTTAAAGTTCCTTCACTGCAATTTGCTTTAATACCTTTGCACACTGCTTGTGTGTAAATAGACTTCAAATCACACTGCTTCCCTTGGTTTTTTTTCCCTATCTTACTTTCATCATATATTTTGTGACATCTGCAGACAAGCAGCTCTATTCCCATAAGTTGCCTTACTCAAAAAATAAGTTGGATCATTCAGCAGACAAAGCCTGCAAGCTTGTCTCTCCCTATAAATGAGAGGAGAGGGAGAGGTTTATAGCAGTAAATGAGGACTTTGACAAAGAAGCTGCAGCAGTTTTCTGCCAGGGGGTAGGACACCCTCCTCTCCCATCCCACTCCTACCCAAGGACTGTCAGCTGTGTAGCTGAGACAGCAGAAGAGGACGTGTGTCCTTGCCACCCTCACCACAGTTCACCCTCAGCATATTAATTTAAACCAGCACCATAACACTAAGTCTTGAGATGGATAATAATTGCCTGGATTTTCTATAGATTCACCTTACAGGAAATCAGAACTATCAATGGCATTTTCAATGTAACAGCACATAAAACCAACTTTTGGTTGCCTTTTCTTTCGACTTCACTTTAAAAGCTGGCAATCTACCCTTTCCACCCTGCCAATCTACACTCATAAATTAGGACGTGCCAGGAGGCACACTACTGAACAACAATCTTTCTTCTGCAGGTACTATACAAAGTGGGAGGTGAAAAAAAAGTCAAGAATTTTTCCACTCCCTGGGTTTTGCAAAATTGCCATTATACATCCAAGCCAGGAGATGCATAAAATGAGAGCAAGTCAGTCTTTTATATGGATGCATTGAGTGAGTCTTGGTCGTGTGAGCTCTAGCTGCCAGCACACATCCCTCCTCCTCCTCTGCTGCTATTAGAGGTCAGGAATGAAGATTAAACAATTCACAACCTGACTCTGGCATCCTACCCAAAGGCTTCAAACTTCAGCTCTTTCACGGCAGAAATAATTTTGCTGCCTCAGTGACAGCAATCTCCACAGGCATCGAGCAATGAGGGGGAAAAAAATTCCGTGATAAATGACTACAAGATCTTCAGCTATCACACAAATTATTTAGGACTTTAAATCAATATTTCAGATACACATCCCAGAGTTCTGAATCAAAAGGGGGAAAAAAACAACTTTTAAAGATAGGGCAAGGTGGAAAAGTGTCTTTGACTATGTTTCAAACCCTGACTACTATTTGTAATACGTTAGAAAATTCACAAGCACATTTCTTGCATCAGGCTGTTTCTTTCATTTCAGAGACTCTAGAAGTGAGTGGCACTGTAAGTATGTGAATGCCAGACTACAGCATGACCGATGCCTGCTACATGCTGGGACCTGAAAGATTCTGGCACCATCAGAAAATGAGGTGGTGAGAATTGCATTTGCATGTCAGAGGCTGCAGTCAAGTCTTTGGGGGCTGCTCACACGCTTTTCCCAAGCCCTCTAGGAGTACTGGGAACTTATTGCTTGGCTACTCCTTCACACCGTGGAAATCTGGCACTCACTGGAGAGCAGACAGCTGCCCTGCAGAGACTGCAGGCCCAGGAGGATAGATACTTGCCACAGAAAGCAAGATCTTATTTTTCACATCCCCTGCTACTGCAGCAGTGGGCCACCTGGCACCAGCTGGCCGTGCGCTCTCAAGAAGCACGGCAAGAATATCATTTCACCGAGTTGTCTGCTACCTCCAGTCCCCTGCCTGACATCCAGGTCCTTGTTGCACAGGTACAGTAAAATTCATGCGATTCCCAAAGGCTTCCTATTACAGCCTGAAAGAAAAAAAGGGGACAGAAACCCCTGGTAAGGATCCTGCGGAACAGATGCGAGCTGAGGGAACAGAAGAGATCGTTCTGAGTTTTATTTCTTCATACTTACACTAGAGAACTCTAGTGGGCAACACGAAGTTAATGAGGAGGTGTATTAAGCCTGTAGCCACTCCTTCTATATAATGAATACGTAGGCATTCAAAACCCCTGCTGCTCTACTCAAAGCAGATGGGCTAATATTCAGCAGCCCCGGGTTTGAATGCATCTGGTACTCAAACGTCATCTTTCACAAAGCTCCTTCTCAGTCTCTAGACAGAGACTGCTGATGTGGCTCCTCAAGCTACAGCCAACAACACGAGCCTCCACGCAACCGAAGCTCTAACACACTTAAAACCGCAGCAACAGTTAAAACATGGTTTCTCACATCACCTTGCAGTAAGAAAACAAGATACCTGGGACTGGATTTGCAAAATTGCTGAACAAGCTCACTCAAAGAAATTAGGTGATGTGAGTCATGTACCTGCAAATACACCAGAGATAAGCAAAACAAATAGGACTCGTGACTAGAAAAGACTGGCTTTCATTGAAATGCTTCCCGCATCACCGGTGGAAAAAAATAATCGCTGCCACAGTATCAGAGGACAGTTTTAAGTACACGTAACTTCACAAGGAATATTTCGCAGGATTCTGTTCACTCTGACTTAAAGCTTTTCTATATGTTAACTTGTTTTTTTTTTAAAAAAAAACAAAACACATTTTTAAAAAGGACCATTCTCAGTCTATAGTTTATTCCACAGAAATAGCAGCTGCTAAGAATTCTGCCCAAGAAATGTTTATGAAACAAGGGGTGTTAATGAATACCTTGGGACTCTTCATTACAGGAATGGGTGACAATAGAGCAACGGTTGGTGCAAATGCACATGTAAAGGCCCTTTCACATGCACATGGCCCCACACACAATGGGGCTGCTGGGGCCAGCCCACTCCCAGGCCAGCTGAGGGGGATCCTTTGTCCACCAGCTGGGCCCCCAGTAAGGAAAGGAACGGCTGAAGCGATGCAGCCGGTCCTATCAAAGCACATCCGTAGGGTCCAGACCAAGCATCTGCACGAGACCCAAATATGCTGGGTATGCGTGCAGGGGTAAGAGATACCTCATAAAACAAGGAGTAGACTCTTCAGATGTGTAAAATAAGGCAGAGAGCAAGGGAACGAAGTCAACTGAAGTGTATTTATACATGTGTGTGTCACCGTGCGGGGCTGGAGACGCGGCCACAGTGAGCGAAGAAGCGCTAACGTTTCAAAATGGCAGGCTCATCCCTCTCTACGATTTGATCCGAAAAGCAGCAATAAGGCAAGTCTGCTCTTGGAATTAAATATGCTCAAAAGCAGGAGCGTTTGTCACTAAGCTCCCAGCCACCCGAGAAGGCCTCTCAGACAAAAAAAAAAAACCACAAAGCAAGTGACCACTGTGAGAACACAGCAGGACTCAACGAGCAGGAAAGGCTGTCAAAGGCATCCATTAAATCAGTAAAAAATTTAGAATAAAGTATGCTATTCCTCATCTTGCTTTGGGATAACAGCAACACTGCAAGTGAGAGAAAGTTAAAATGTTTTATTATGTAAACAGAGGCAAAACTGTAATTTTATCTTGATTGCATTCCTCTAAAACACCAATATCACCACACAGTTCTGTAACAAACTTTTTCAGATTAGGATCTAAATCCGTACCACAAATGCTTCCCATGATCAAAATACTGTTTATCAAATATGCACAAATCCTTAAAAGAAAAAGCAATGGTTTTAAAAGATAAATGCAAGTAAAAAAAAAAACACAAAACAAAACACACCAATATTTTACATAGGTATTGCTCTCAACTTACATTTGCATAATATTGCTGGCTCCAAATACTTCAAAACACAATATAACCCATTAATTGCCTAGCTGTTATCAACCCTCAATATATAATGCGTGCTTTATTTTCACGCCACCTTGAATCAGGGGGGGGAAGGAGGGGTGTTCTTATAAATATTAAATAATTAAAACACATTACTCATCACTGAGGTCCAGATAAGGTGTTTGTATCAAATTCTGTAGGTTTATCACTTAATCAGCTGGTTATGACAGGGATAAAGCTTTCAGATAAGTTTTTTTAATGATTATATTATTCAGCAGTTATATTATTCAGTGGTTTTCTGAAACTACTAAGTTATACTGACATTTCCCACCTCCCTCACAAATTGTAGGTCTTTGTTCAGCATTCTTTTAGCTTTTACCATGGCAAAGAAAAAAAGCGATGAATTGTGGGATGCCTCTTACTCTGGAGGAGAGGTTTTGAATAGAACAGCTGTCCAGAGGCCAGGCAAAAACACACTCCCCTCTGAGAATAAGGGGCTTTTTGTGGGAAAGGAATAGGAATTCAGAAGAAGAATTTATGGAATTGGGTAGATACAATAGGAGGTTAAAGAGAGGACTTCAATCAAGAGGAATGGGGGATTAAAAAAAAAAAAGGTACTGCAAAAGAGAAGGGAGACATCACTAGCTGAGCTGGGAGCAAAAATTTGATAGAGTTGTTCAATAAAAATATATAAACAGTTGCTGGACTAAGGAGAAGAGGAATTCACAATAGCCATGGCCCCGTGAGCATCCCGAGCACAGGCCTGTGCCATGGCAGAGGGTCCCCTTCGCTCTCCCTTCTGGAGGCTGACACGACCTCAGCAAAATACGCCCCCCCCCAAACCCAAACTGTGTGAGTCGGAAGGTGGGAAATGGGAGCTTGACTGTTTCTGTAGTGAAAGAGAGCAGTGAACCCAGCATTCACCTCCAAGAGGCCTACTTTAGAGGAAAACAGCGGCCACAGCTACATATGTGGTCCAGTATTGCAGACTTATGCTGGGCATTCTGGGTCCTATCAACTGCAAGATGTTAAAACTTTTTGTCAAAATATATCACACTTTCCACTTACATGCATACTTCTTGCCTCAACATCAGGAAAAAAATAGACACTTCTCAGTGACTACCTGTATTTCTGAGCTATACAAGCAGCAGGCCTCACACTCGCGAAAGGTGTTATTAACAAACAACAGAAAAATTGCAGTGTTGCAATGCTCTGCAGTGGGTGACCTTGTTTAAGGGTTATTTCATGTTTATCAACATAAGATGCAGGACAATGCCAGGACAGGTGAAAGATCCTTCATTTCTTGACCTATTTCCTTGCCCAGGAGCCCAGCAGCTGCTTCCCGTGCCAGGGAGGAAGCAGAGCACCCTGCACAGAAGGCTTGTCTGCCGCTATAGCTAACATGGGAGCTACCATAAAACCATTTTCAGAAGTTTACCCTCAATGTGATGTACTCCATCATGTCTTTACATTAATACTTTATTCTATATGCTGTAATAGAAATATTCACACAACAGCATTAGTTACACAGGTACAAGCCCAAATCTTTGCATAAATTAATACTGTGATTAAAACAGCTTTCAGCTAGACTTTTTCATATTTCTCAGTCAAAACAGAAATAAAAGGAAGTGACAAGTATTAGGGCTTATGAACTTCCTTAAAACTGAGTTAAGAGGTTGGTTAAGCACACAATACTCAAATGCCTGAGACTGGATTTTTTTTCTTTTTGTGGTGGTGAAAGGTTACCCAGCACTCACTGCTTCTGAGAGGTTTGCTTTTTTTTTCCCCTTATGCTGCTATAACAGGGAGATTAAGAATGCAGCACCCCAGATAGAAAGTAAATACAATCCTAAAAAAAAAAAACCCCAAACTACTACACTACACAAAATACACAAAGAAAACCCAAAAGACAAAAAAAAAATAAAAAAAAAAAATCACAAAACAAACAATTAAAAAACAAACAACAACAAGCAAACACCAAAACCACAACCTGAGGGGTCGATTGATTGAAGCACTTCCACGTGTGCTGAAGTTTGACATTATTTACCATCAGTATTTTCCATACTTCAGTGGAACAAGCCTGGTACATGTCCATCCAAAATGCTAAGCAGTAAAAGTGAGGCTTGTTACCCGATGCATAATTGGTGCTCAAAGACTTGACCCAGCAAGAGCGCTGTGAGATTAACCCCAAACTATTCCTGCCAAGCACCCCGGTATTGTCAGCACCTACAACGATGCTCTCCAACCTTCCAAAACAGGCACTGGACTGTATGGTAAAGAATTAGTTTCACTGGACAGACAGAAGATAATTTACAGTATTTTATCAGGATTAACCTTTTGATAAGGCATACATTTTGCCAGGTTTCAAGCTCTTTATGAAGGTGCAAAGGTTCATTTATATTAAGCAAATGCTGCATCAGCAGTTTGACAGTAGTAAAAATTCTGATGCTGAGAATAACTACTACTCCACTGGCCTTACTCTCTCTCGCAATAAAATGAAGCCCGGCATTTCAGTGTGGCAAGATATGATTCATAACTAACCATCATTCTTATTTAGCTTTGGAAATGTCAAACGGCATAATTAACAGGAGATACTCGTGGGTTCGCACTTTCCAGATGTAGAGATTTATCTGGACTCTGCATTACCAAACACTGACAAGTTATTTGGAGTCACGTGTTTTTTAAAATTGCCTTCGTAGCTTCAGCATATTCAGCGCAGCCAAACAGACTGAGTCAGATTTGGATGGTGCAGTTCGCGCTCCTGACCTTATCCAAGAGGATGAATAGAACACAGTGATGGTTCACTATCTTTTTACATTCCAAATCCAGTTGTTTATAAACATATCAATAAAAAAAATTCTATGGGCTATTGTTCACGTGTGACATGTATTCCATCTCAAAAACCAGCCCCTAGAAGCCTACAGCAAACGTTACCCAGTTCTCAGCCATTCACACCACCTACGTTTATATTTACAGCACTTTTCTTCACTCTACTGAAGCAGGCAGGTATTTTTAGCCCTGCCATGATGCATGTTTAAACACTGATTAAAATAAATACTCCTACAGCATTTCCATTTGAAGACTACACATCCCACATGCTCTTCTGCTGGACCAAACCACACATAATATGGTGCCAAAAGATTTTCTTGCAAAACAGACACATCCAAAACGTCACCCGAGCAGAAGCTACCCTGATAATTTGCCAAGAGCCCAAAGCAACAACTAGGCAACTACGAAATAGAGTCATCTTCCTTCCGAATACAGAGGGGAAACCCTTCCACACAGAGCACAGGCCCTGGGTGTGTTGCTGCATTGCATTTGGAATCCACGTTCAGCACAGGCCGTAGCCGTAGAACAGGGACACAAGAAGCAGGATTGCTTGGTAGATTATTATATGCTTCATTAAACCTACTCTGGTCCTCACTTTTTTTTTTTTGGTGATAAAAATCTACTGAGGAATAATTTCACACATAAAAAGCAACTTGATGTTTTCAGTTCAACTTGCCAGCCACAAATATTTTAAATCTTTTCAACATTCTAACAGTATCTACACTCAAACACAAGAAAATACCTAATTACTAACAACAATAGGCTCACCAGCCTTCGAACTTACTGCTGTCTCTATTCAAAGCAAAATTCTTCTCAGTAATTTCTTTTGAACAACTACCTTGCTTCTTTAGGGTGTGCAGAATAACTAAATATATATGAAACTGTTAGAATCACATTTGCTATCAGTAGAGTATCAGAAATATAATCTCTGTACAGAGTATATGTGTATCTACCATCTCTGACTAATGACAGATGCTTTGCACCCCATACTTCAACTCAGAAAAGTGCTTTCTATTTGGAACAAAACCTAGACATCAGTATTGACCCTCTTAGGAATGAATGTAACCACACATTCAAATACTTTGCTAAAATGAGGGTCTTGATATTTATCCCCACTGCATGGACAGGTCTACCAGCAAGCAGCAAGGCAACAGGTTTAGATATTAGGGCGCATTAATTTTCTCTTCTCACGTGAAGAAGGGGAGAGGGTTGTGAAGGGAAAGAAATGAGAGCAAAGCAGAAAAAGAGATCATCTAAGGCTTTTGTTGGAAGAATCCCAGTTTTAATCCTCTGTTTTCAAAGAAAAGTTTTCTTATAAATTGTCACCTTCTATTCACTGTTTCTGTTCTTGAACTACAGAAAATTAAACAGCCATTCAAAAGAAAGCGCCCCACTAACTGAAAATCATAGCCAAAATGCTGCTAAACAAAAAGAAAGTTCTTAACTGACAAAACGGAAGTGAAGGAAATAAAGAAAAAAAAAGCTACCACCACACAGAGAACGTGCTCATTCCTTACATGAAAACTTGGACACCAGATTCATTACTGCATTGCTCAACAGAAAAGGTTCTTTCCAAGCAGACAGAAAGAAATTATGTTCATATCCTTAATATATTTGTACAGATCCTCAACTCCTACCTTATTACTAATGCCCCTAAGTTCACAAGCTTCCAAAAGCAATTACAAAATACAGACTCCAAGATACACGTTGTGTTCCTCTCTGGACCCACTGAAATGGGTCTCTAACTTCAAGGGGGAGAGGATAAAAGGCAGCTAAAGACAATGAGAGAAATATTGTTTGTCTACAGCCTTATGCCATTTTTTTCAATGCTTACTAAATTAAAAAGCAAGAGTCCTTCATAGACTCTTACCTTGATCACATTAACATTGTTTAAATCAAGGGACTTCAAAACAACAGCTTTAATCAATCTAAAAAAACCCCAACAAATTCAAGCTTTCTTTGTGTTTATGCTTAGTTATTTTCCTTAAGAAAAATAATTTCCACCAGTGACCTTCAAGACACTTTCATTTGACATTATCATTCTCACAATAACTCCAGCACTTTGCCAGAATTTCTATTTGTATTTAGTGAATGTGATTGACTCTGAAGGTGATCATGCCCCACAGCGTTTAGAATTAGTAGATGTTCACCTACTACACCTGCTGTTGCCGCCATCTTACACTAGAAGATGAAAAACAAGCTTTCCTGTCTTTCCTATTCAGTTTGCTCTCAATTTTGAATGGAATATCTACTATACACTTCAGTAAATGGAAAGAAAATATTCCCTCTGTATGAGCAGACTGCTTTTGTCAAATGCTCACACCTTAGGCATAAATCAAGCAGCTTCCCACCACTTAGCAAGCCGATTTTTCTCTATAAGATCAACAATAAATATACAATTTTTTTTTCCATTTACTGTGACTTCCTTAAGCCCAAATATGCTCATGCCTCACTCTCCAGTCTGTTTTAAACTCAATTTCAAGACAATATTGAACTATTACATGCTTTTTTTCCAAAATAAAAATATTTACAACAACACAGTCTTTCAGAAAGGTGCCTTTGTAACTAATATATTTCATTTTTATCTCTAAATAAAAGTGTAAATGTATTTTACAGCTTTTATCTCCCTATTCATACAATCAACTGTTGTGATGTTAATAGTTCATTTGGATATTGAAAAGAAAGAGGAAGAAGTGAAGCCTACTCAGTTTTGTACAATAACCACCCAAACCTCTGAATTACCAACAATTCCTCATCCTATTTCTCTAACTTTTCTTCCTACTCCTACATCAATTTAGCCTTCTTTTTATTTTAAATGCACAAAGATTTTCCTAAAGTGACAGCAATTGAAACAAAACTGTCATTTCACTGGTTTTATACTGGCAAACAAAATCTAGCCCAAACTAACGGAAGTAACAAAACTGGAGAGTGGCTGCATTTCCATACTACAGAAGGTACACCCAGAATAGATGATGCCATCCCACTCCTATCTCCATGGCAGCACAAACACAGTTTGTATCTTGACTTTTCACTCTTAACACCAAAATTCTCCATTAGGGCCATTTCCACTCCAGACATTGTCTACTGTGTCTGTAGTCTTATTTGGCTGTAGATACAGTAAGTAAACTCAGGTTTTCAATTACTCCATCACAAAAAAAAACAACATTACAAAACACACCACCACAAAAACACACACACACACCCCACCAACACCACCACAAAAACAGAGGTCTGCAGACAACAGCCTGGAAGGGAGCAAGGAAAGGCTTCACAAGCTGCTCTACAGGATTTTCATTTCAAGGTCTGCACAAATTAAGCTCACCAAACTCAAAAAATGAGAATTGCATCTGTTTTCTAGGACCACCTTTAATCTCCTCCAGACCAGGCTCTCGCTAAGCTCGCAAAACGCTCCAGAGCGGAGCAAAGGACAGTATTAGGAAGCAGAAAACGAGCACAGCAGCACGCTAAAGCCTTTAGGGATGATCAGACAGCATAGGAACCGCTGACAACTCACCCCAGCCCCACTCCCAGCACTAAGCACAGGAGCAGAGGCTGGCACAGGCCAACCTGGGGGGTCCCAACAGCACTAAAACCTCCTGTGCTTCCCAGGAGGACAGTCCCCATCCGCACCACACAGCCTGCTGTGGCCCAGCACCTCTCCTCCACCAGCCCAGCCACCTCCTGCTCTTTCAGAGCAGATTTAAACACCTAACCTGGTTAAAAAGCAGTTAGGAGATCTTCCAGTTGTATCAGGGCCGAAATCATCACACACTGATTTAAAAAGACAAAAAATCAAGCCTCCTCCTATGGCACAGCAGTAGGGGACAGTAGGATTTCTGTGGCACGCAGAAAGCCCATGAAATGACGGCTATTTTTAAGAAAAGAACTAACTCCCTCCATCAAGTTCTTGGCCAAAATATGTCTTCATCTTCCACTGAAGAATTTTTCCCATCATGCGAAAACACCACACAATAAAGACTGCTGAATTTAGAAAAAGTTTCTCAATTTGAAGCAGGTAATTTTGTTAAGACAACAGTTGAAACCAGAAGTCTGACTCATCTTCAAAATAGCTTAAATGACCCCTACTTACAATGACATTCTTTTTAGCTCAAATTTATACATTTCCAAATTCTCCAGAAATACTTTTTTTCCAATAGTTATTATATACCAGGGGATCTAATTTATTCTTCATACATAGCAAAGAAGAAAGATCTCAGCTTTAATTGCCAGATCTAGCTATAGAGACAGAAACTTAATAACACCATGTCGCAATTTCTCATCTCAGACACATGTCAATTTGAAAAAGCTCCACCTAGATATAGACTGGGGTTGGAAACAGAGGACAGGCTTCATTTCAATTTAAATGGGCTTGCTTGCATAGTATATTTTTCTTCTCAGACAAGGTAAAGGAATGACAAGTAGAAATATCCTCCTAGATTATTTCAGCATTAACTGCAAAGTTGAGAAATAAAGCATTGTATGAGTATAAAAAGATAGAGCTAGTGATGAAAGTATGATCGCTTACTGGGACAGCACAGTGATGTGTGTAGGAAAGCACTGGACCAGAACACACCAGTCAGCCACTATGTCATGACTACAAAAAAAAAAAACAAAAAAACAAAACCCACATCTGATTTGCATTCCTTTAAAAAAAAATAAATGTATTTTTAAAGACTTACCTAAATCTCCACTGAGTACTTTTAACTGGATAGAGAAATGAACTATGGCTCTCACAAGAAACATCTTTTTAAAAAATGCTCAACTAATATCTCTCCATTTCTTCACTTGAAGAGAAATTAGGAAAAAAAACCAAACATACTCTGTCAACTGATCTGTTTCTTAGGAAACATCACCTTTCAAAATGCAGACCTGATATCTTTGGATTCAAAAGGCCTGTTATCAACAGATTATCCTTTATTCAACACAAGAGGAATCATTCTTTAATATTCACCGAACAAGAAGAGCGCTCTTAATAAATCCGATATTTATGCAATATTCAACTCCCATCTGATACCACAGACATGTCTGATGAATCGGGTCTTGTTTGGTACTATCTGCATTTCAGCAGGTTTAGCAGGTACTGTTTGAACAGGCAGGGTTCTAGATTATTCTCATTTTCTCCTTTCAGCATTGCTCCAGTGATCCAACACACAGAGGTTTCTACACAGCTATCAAGCGCTGACAGCTCCTCAGAAGGCCTCTCCTTCTCAGGCTGGCTCTGAAGGGGAAAGGGCAGCTTGCAGCAAAGCCATCCATCACTTTCACTAACGAGAATTTCCAAAGCAGCCACTTCTCTCTGGCAACGCCCCCTCCCCACCCCAGCCAGCCCGGAGGATGCCATTCACACTGGGAGCCAAGCGCTATGGCAAAAGGGCCACGTGTTTGTGTCTTGCTCTTCCATTGTGATATCAGAGAGGAAAAAAATAAAATAAAAAAACCAGCACAAGCAGCACAAGTAAGCTGTTCTTACGAAATCCAGCAATTTAAAACAGATTAATTTTTCTAGCAAACCCAACAGCAGTGTAACACGAGCCAGAGAGAGTTTGCTTCCCTTGCTGAGTGCTGCCTCTCTTTACTCAAGGCTAACTGGCTGCAGGGAAAAAAAAAAAAAAAAGAATAGAAAATGTAGAAGCTAAATACTTGTGCAAATCATTCCTGATACTCAACACATTTCTTTATGAGTAAGTTCAGATTTGCAGCTCCCGCTGAATAAACTGCCCGTGTGGAATTTGCAAAGTGGGTGCCAGAGGATAGGGCTCGTTGGGGCACTGCGGCTTCACTCCCCAAATTAAAAGGTGTCCTAGAGAGGGCAAAGGGCTTGCCATTCAAGAGCCTGCTTGACAGGAAAGGAATACCAGGCACGCTTCTGTTAGCACTGCAAAACATAACTAATTCTGAGCCGCTCATGCCAAACTCCAGGCAGTTCCCCACATCAGCTTCTCAAGCCAAAACACAAGCACCTCGAGCATCAGCCCTGATCAGATGTGTCAAGTACTTCCAAAGAGATAAACAGTTGTTTTTGAGATGCCCTGCACAATAAATAGACCCCTGACTCTCTACAGGAGGTCTGCATCGCTGGTACTACACAAGTCCACCAGCTCTCTCTTTTTCCCGTCCCAGTTTGTTACAGTCATTCTCCAAGTCCTTTTTGGGCAAAACAAGCTGAAAGAATAAGTTCTCCGTCTCCCCTGTCTTTTTAGGATTTGGAGAGGTGATGCCTATTTTCCTAAATTGACACACATCTAACAAAAGAGCCTTAAAAGACTCCCAGGCTGCACCTTGGAAACCAGTTTCCATTTACAGGCAGTCAAAGCACCATTTTCATGATGCATGCAGGAGAAACACTTAAGAACTGGATTTTTGCTTTGCCTTTTCTCATCTATGAGCCCCTGGTGACTGTCACCAGTTTCCAAGAGTGCAGACAGGATTTTCTGTCACTTCTTCTTGACTAGAGTGTCAGCAGATGACGACCCACGAGCTGTTGATGCTGCACAGTAATTTCACATGCCCAGTACAGATGAACCTGATTCCACATCCTTTTTATTAGGTACTTTCTGATTTTGACACAGATGCACTAACCTATCAGAGGTGGCTACTGCAGGAGAGTCATCACCTATTGAAAGCCACTGTGCCTGAAACTCAAGTTCACTGAACTTGTAAGGCCATTTGTACACATTATCATTAGCTATACCAGCTCTACAGGGAAAAACATTTTTTTCAACACCACTAATTTAACTGATTCCTGCCTACTTTGTTCAAAGGACTCAGGTTTTCCCTATGCAAGCAAGATGGGCTCTTCAGCACGATTTCTGTTTGAATTCTGCAATACACAAGAAGAATCTATAGCTTCTTCAGCCACACTGGAATAGGTTTAGAAGAGCTTTGATCTTCCCCTACCTTTTTGATCGTAAGTGACCATCATACCTCTTCTTTAAAAATTTTAACATCTTAAGAATCACAATTCAAATGTCCTTAAGCAAAATCTTGCCTAGAATGGAGACAGTTAAATTGCTGATATGGGGTAGAAACAGACTGGCTGTCTGTCCTCTGTGTAACTCTCTGAAGTAGCTATAGTGATTCAAGTCCATAAAGGTGCATTTTTTAGTTTTAATTTTAGACCAAGTAGCACATAAAACTTGACAGATTTTTCTTTTTTTTTTCATTTGGTCACAAATCATAGGAAATACATCTGCAACTACCAGCTATCGCCTAGGTCAGTACACAATTTGCAAATCATACTTTGAAAGCTGGCAATAAAACCATTTCTGGTATCTGTAATACGCAAGTGGGTGCTCCCTGTTCTGAATGCCTCTCCTCTCAGCTGCTCCATCACAGTTCCTGTTAATCCCCGAATCCTTCCTCGGCTCTCAAGCCTGTATCCAGGGATGGTGACAGCAGCCTCCATCTTACTGGGCTGTACCTATATATCTTGCTCAGCTAATGGAGAAGAAATAAGGCATTTTCACTGACTTTCACACCATTTTAGGTCAGCACCACTAGCTCTTTCCTAATGCACTTGAAGCATCTAGTCGCTTGCTTTCTTCCTTGTCCTCAGAATATATAATTTATAGGAAAGATTTGGGTTGATTGCATCACAAGTGGGATTTTGCACTTTTTTCTGTGAAACTAGCAGGAGCCAGAAATAAATATAGACCAGTCAGAGAAATAACTTAGGGAAAAAAAAAAAGGCAGCAAGCATAAAGCACCACAGACCAAGTTTCTGCTACAAATATTTGTCAAAATGCTAACGATGCAATAATTACAGGATTTGCTTGAAATCTTCTGTTTCACCAACATCTCTTAGTAAATAATAAATACTCCTTTTTATTTAGTTTAGTATACTAGATACAAAAATAAAAAAACAATTTCTGTATTTTTAGCCTACAACAAGGACAGAGTAACCCTACTCTCCAGATTCTTGTACTTGCTGTCTGACTCCTGGAGGAATGAGTCCTTCCAGCTCTTCTTGGGCCTGCACTGTCAGCTAGGATAGCTCTGGAAGGGCTACAGATTTTCAGCTTCATCCTAATAACTGTTTCTTTAACTTCCAAGAAAAAAGTTTTCAGCATTTTTAATGACTATGGCATTTGAGTTATACGTGAAGTTGAATTAAAAACACACACACACATATATATGTTTAGTGGAAGGATGACAGGGAACACCTAGTATTTCTTTTTCATAGGCAGCCATGAGTCCTACCAGTAAGGAACAAAGTTTGAGGGCAACAATCAATTATTTTAACGGATACTTTAATTCTCTGTAGTAGTCCAAAAGGAGAATAAGAAGGAAACAATATTTTCAATTGATATTATGGAATGTATACAGAACAAAAAAAAAAATAATCAAACCCGTATCACTACATAAACCTAGTTTCTTCTCTCAACAGGACACAACAGAACTAGAAAACATGGAATGAAGGGTGAAAAAAATCAAGGGTAATAGAAAGCTCCCACATGCGGCTCTTCTAGCCTCATAACCTCTTTAATAAAGAAACCACTGAGGAGAGATGGATGATGCAGAGTTCTGCAAGATCCTGGCTGGCAGGGCTGGGCAAGTGGGGAAAGCATCGCCTTGCCTGTTACACCCTCAGAGGGGCATTGGAAGAACCAGGCTCAGAGCAGGTTCAAAGCAAAAAAAAAAAAAAAAAAGTAGATTTTTCCACCTAAGTCCACTGTGGAATTCAGTGCCACTAGGTGTGGGGAATACTGCCAGTTCCCACTGGTTCAAAAAGTGATGGGAATCAAATTCCTTAGATAATTAGGCACTACAAAGACACTTTCACTTACATAAATCCAATGCTCACAAGCCATAAATCACTGGAAAGTGTGAAAGCATAAATACAAACTCACCCTGCTCTTCCTGCAGTACCCACAACAGCTCAGTGAGGATCTTGAGCATATCAGTGTTTAATCAAACCACTTATACCCCCTACAATGAAGTTCCTGAGCTACCAATTACATTGTCATTATCTTTGCATACTGTTGTACTCAGATGTGCCACCGACAAAAAAAAAAACAACCAAAAAAAACCAAAAAAACAACAAATCAACATTCTAGTGCATTTTTTTATTCCTTTTTTCCTCTCAAAGACAAAACTTTTTTTGACTGCCATTGCCCCTGAGCTTTCTCCCGCTCCTTACCAATACTGTTAATCCTTCCTTGAACAGGTAGGCAAAATACTTCTATATTCACACCATCAGAGCAGTCATAGCTACAGATAACCATATAAATACTATGATGGAATGTACAAGGGAGAATTGATACCTCCTCCTTCCAGGTACTGAGTTTGTGGATTTCATTCAGAGCAAACCAGAGACCTTGAAGGATTCCAGTTCCAATAGTGCTATTACAAACAGGGAAAACCAAACCAACCAAAAAAAAAAAACCCAAACACACAGAGTCAACCACCACATAAATAAAAAAAAAACAAATACCACAGCACACCCAGAAAACCTGGCCATAGAGCACACAAGTTGAGATCTAGGCCCTGCCAAAGTACCCAGCCTGAAACTAAAAATCCTGATACAACGATTAAAGAGTTCCCACATTGGAATGATACACGAGAGAGGACTATCTATTACCTCTTACAGCAAAATGATGGAAATCAAAGGAAGAAATCAACTTCCCACCACAAAGGTGGGAAAGAAATACCGCAGAGTGCAATGAAGTACACTCTGCCCAGATACTCTATAGAGACAGACTCCCAAAGGACATTCCCATTCCAATCAACACAACTGGTGTGGAGTGAGGGAGAGTGCTTCCTGGGACTTCATTGCCCTGCATTGCAGAAACATCTCTTAGTCCAGAGGAAAAAGGATCCAACCACAGAAGCAACACAGAAGAGCCAAGACGGTGCTGAAAGCAAAGCAAACCTTCTTACTACCTCCATGGTGCGCTCAGAGAAAGGAGAAAAACCAGCTATATGCACTATAACTCAGCCAGGAATAGATGCCATCAACTGAGCATGTTTCAAATAACTTGAAACTTTATCATAAGGATCACGGTCCCATGGACTGGTGCATCCAGTTGAACTATTTCCTACCATAGTCGTCCTCTACTGTGGCAATACTTCCCTCCTCCGGCGTGCAGCCAAAGCCTCACCACAAAGATTCCACGCCGAAGCTTCCACCCTTTTTTAGGTGAATCAACTTGGGCTCAAAATTATTAATACACATCAGGTTAGATTTACTGCATCCCAGCCTGGATGAGGCAACTTCAAGCAACTAATCCAGTCACCTGCAGTATCCCAGCTCTCACCAGTGGTACTGCCAGATGCTGACAAGAGCTTACGATGGGGTTACCTGAGATTATCCCATCAGAGTCCTTAGCAAAATGAGATACACCGGCCTTCTCTCAATTGGATTAAACTGATGTGGAAGAGTCTGTTTTATCAATGGCATTCCAAAAAAATAAAGTCATTCTTGTTCTGTTCTTGCTTGTTAAAAGTGAGTCCGTTCGCCCTGCCCCTCTTCAACATGATCAAAGCCATGGTCTGAAGGACACTAACAAGTCCCACAGAACTATGTTTTATATGGATGATACCCTGATTCTAGTCTCCATCCCTCAAAGGTCAATACCCGAACTATAAGAATTCATTGAAAACCTTGGGCACTCACCCCGATGTGTGAATTGACTGGAACAGTTCCAGGCATTAGGATTAATTAAACGCACATAAATCAAGACTTGCTTATTCACTGAGGTTTCTAATGGCAGAGCCTGGTATTAAAACATCTAGGAATTCCACTCCCCAGATATTACAGGCAAATAGTTAAACTTGAACCAAATCATCCACAAATCAGTAATAACTTGAGAAATGGAAAGTGCATAGACACTCCCTAAACCTTTGGACAAAAACCTGAGAAAAGTGCACTTATCGCACAAATAAATGGTTGTACCCCAGGGACTCCCAGGCCTAATTTTCCAATACTATTTTCAGAATGTCAAGTATGGGGTTTTTTTTGTTTAGTTTTCAAATGGAGAAATAGGCATCACAATTACTTAAGAGTCATATGACAAGGTCAAGAACAGGAAAAGGGAGAGAGAGAGAAAGGCTTAAAGCAGCACCACGCTGCTTTTGTAATAAATTAAGCCACATAGTATAAGCTAATTGTGAACAAAATCCAGTAAACATGAAAGGTATTTTTCCCCCATTTTCTACATACTTCTCTGCACTGGATACTTACTACCAAGTGCAATCTCAGACACATATACAGTCAGACAAATACCTAATCTTATACACTGAAGCAATTCCTTATCTCACCTCAGTGGCTGCCAGTATAGTAAAACCCAGCGGTGAATAAACAGAAGCTGAGCCAGAGTCAATGTAACGCAGAAAATCAGCTGGAGGGCAACACCCCTAAGACATCCAGTTAAATTAAGAAAAAAAAAAAACAAACAAAAACCACGCAAAAAACACCCAACACCACACACAAAAAACCCAACCCGAATCATATTTACTTCTCATACACAAACCAAACATCTCTAATCTGACTACAACACTGACACTTCTCCAATCCATTCACTACACTTAAGTCAATATAAACTGTAACAAGCCTATTTTTCTCCTAAGCCTCAAAACACCTAAGAAAAAAAAAAACTAGAGAATGCTACAGTTTCCTGAGCTAAGCAGCTACTTGATAATGCAAACTTCTCACAACCCTACAGGGATATAGCACAAGTCTAACAGAGAAAAACTGGAAAAGAACTGGTAAAACACCCAACAGCTAAAGCAAAAAGAGGAATAATGAAAATTAAGAGAACCCCACACTCAGCCTGTAGGTACATTTCTACCAATAAAATTATTTTTAAGGTGCTCAGAGGTCTCAAAAGACTTTCTTAAAATGTGTAAGCACTCCCTAACGATCAGTGTTAGAGGCCAAAGAAAGCAAGAGCACAAGTATTATTACAAGCTTTTGGGGATTATATGAAAATCAAAGGTAATCAGACCCTTGTAGCTTCACTTGTTCTTTAACCAAGTAACCTACACTCCTGGATTTGTACTTAGCAAACAGCCACTCTCATTATATTAAAAGGATGGCTATCAGAAGAAGCTTTAGGACACGAAATTTTGCTACATCGGAAATTAAATTCTCATTCTTTTTCACATATATTCTGCTCTCTTATCTTCACCCGCATCAAACAAGGTAAAGAGGATGACAAAGGTTTCTGTAGTGCACTAGAAGGCAATAAAAAAAATTAAAATCTATTTGTAAATGGAAGAAGCCCAGACAATTGACAGAAAAACCGAGAAAGCTAAGAACCACTGAAACAAATTTCCCAAAGCTCATCAACTAGGGAGCCCAGCAGGAAATGGGAATAAAAGGTCAAAGATAAATACACCAATTTCCTTTAAGATCCCCTGCCCCCCAGTGCATACATACATATACACAGGGGTCTTCCTTTTGCTTGGATTTCCACTCTATTTTGTGTTTTGATATATGCCATAAAATTCATATGCTGAAAAGAGCGTTTACTGTAATCTTAGCTTTGTCTAAAAATCCATGCTGTCAATTCTTATGTATAGAATTTTTGTATGTATCCTATGCATTGGCACTTAGAATTTGAGATTTGTAGCATGTAATAAATGCAAAAATAAACCCAAACAAACCTCCAAATTGCTTTGACTAGGACCTTCAACCAAGCCAAGCCATACACCCTTAAACTTGCCCAGGTAAGCAAGCAAAAGGCACTAAAAAAAAAAAAGGCGTTTTTCTCTTATTTTACACCCTTGCATTTAATCACAGTTTGACATAATCTGTAATATATTACAGAATTTAGGAATTTAGAAACATAAAAACCAGAAATGGTTCATTTTATTATAGGGGAACACAACTGATCCTCCCACTTCCAAGAAGATGAAAGTGTGACATTACTATATTAAAACTAGAAGCAAAAGAAGATAGCAAAGTTATTGTATTCCTGCTCAGTTCTAATGTACTTTACTGAGCATTTCAGGAGATGCAATCAATTTTTTTTTTTTTTGAAAAAAAAATAATCACACATTAAATACAATCCAGATTCACAGAAATTTGCATATGGGTTTCTAGCTGAAGTTATTAATAAATGCAGTAAGATTACCAGCAAGTGTATTACTACTCTGCATGCATCAAAGATGCATCTTTCTCTGTCTTTTTCTTCTGCTTATCTACCCTGTTTGGAATGTTAAACTTCTGTGCTATGTAAATGAAAATATTTAATTATGCAAAGCAAAGGGGAAAGGTTTACATTATTATAATTGAGTTAAATTCTTTCTGCTTTAAGCTCAAATACTGAGAACATGCTGAGCATCTGTTAAGAATTTCAAAGTCTTAAACTGCTGCTTTATAAATTTTAAGAGCTACACGTGAACAATTTGAAGCCTTTTGATGTTAATAAAATTACTTTAATATATTCAGTTTTCATGGTTAAAATTAAAGCAAGTCTGAAAGCTTAATACAAATCCAAGGTGAGAAGCAAATTCAGAAAGAAGTAGCTCGTTTGCTACAATTTTTCAACCAGAATTTATAATTGCAAATGAATGAATGAGCAAACGACTAAGGAAGTTAAAAGTACGACCATCTCAGGAAAACACCACCTTAAGAGCATAAAACTGTTCACAGAAGGAGTTCATAGTTACACAGACGCACTGAAGATCGTGGCCCCTCCAAAGACAAGGCTGTCTTAGGTCACACCTAACTTTGCTGAGACGCTCAACAAATAGGCCAATGCTATGAGCAGTAGCAAAGCAAGATGTCAAAGATTAGTACATTTTAATGACCAATTTTCATTGTATCTTCCCACTAAAACAAATAACCTCCAGCTCTGCTTTCTACTGAGGCACAAAATAGAAATAGGCACTTAAAGCTCACAGAATTTGAAAGGAGGCAGAAGGACACTCCTGTTCCTCTGCCAGCTCCACCTGCTGCAGAGCTGCCATTTCTCACATCAGGAATACTGAATTTAGCAGGATACTTAAAAGATTAAAGAGGTAACCCTTGTTTCTTCCAATGTTCACACAGTGAGATGATAGAACATGTTGTCTCTTTCCTTGTATTTTCTTACAAGGTGGCAACCCTGCTTTTCTCAGATCAACCTCAGCATGTTTGCCTGGCCACAAAGCTACAATAATCTGCTTCCCTGGGAAGCAAGCACACAATTTGCAAGCACATGTACCTGTTTGGTTAGGTTATGATTTCTGAGATGCACTCAGAAGTTTGAGACATTCTCTGCCACATACCAGCAGGACTGCCTTGGCTCCCGTGCCATGGAAGTGCTTCTGGCCTTTAGCAACAGAGAAAGTCTAACCATTTTCACATGAACCTTTCTGATGGAAAGTCCTTATCTCTTGACCCCGCGTGCGCTGGGCTGTTCAAGTGAAACTCCACCAACCCTCAAGACCTGAAACCTTGCGTTCAATTCCGGCTTCCTCAGGCAGAGAAGCCGACAGCGCCCTCAGACACTTACCCAATTGCTTGCGTTCATCCAGATGCTGATGGTTTAAATCAATAAATGAATGTGGGCAGCATCTTTTGGTTAGAGGTCTGATCAGACTGCCTTGCCTTGCCCTGCCCATTCCATCCCCTGGAATGCCTGTAACAGCCGAGCAGGAGGAGAGGACTCAGCATAGGCTCACAGCTGCGTGGGCAGCACATCACCTTCACCCCCTCTGAGAAACTGGGAGGATTAGTTGGAAGAAAAGGATTATGGAGCCGCACTAACCACTCCACAATTACGACTGATATTTGCCTTCCGCTAAAGGCCCAGTTCTAATGCTGCTTTCAGGGTAGAGACAGCATTTCTACCAGGTTTCTCACTTGGCACAGGCTGCACTCGATACTGTACTGCATAATCTGAAAGCTCAGCCTCACTTGCTTATCCCCCACACAGTCACCCCCCCAAGAAAAACAAAAAAAACACCTCACACCAGTGAGGGCATTAAAATGCATTAAGCTGGATGACTGCAAAATGTCACGAGTTCTTACTGACTCCACGCTTCAAGTGTGGGTTTTAATAGAGGTAATATTTCTTCATTGCTAGCCAGTGCAAGATTTGTTACCTACACAATGACTCAACTATGACATCTTTTATGAGTGATATGTTAAACTAATTAACATTAACCTAGCAGAAGAATCAAGCATAAATTAGAGACCATTTCAGCTAGAGATACAGAGACCTTCTATACTGGTAATTTTCCCTAAATGAAATACTTTGACCCTTGAAGAATGAGATTTCATTTCAAAAATTAATATTAACTGAATCAGAATTCTTATGCTGAATTTTTTTCAAATACAATTTTTACTTATTTTCATTCCAACATAAAATAATAAGGCATGTGCCAGCTAGTGTAGTATTTCTAAACCCAAGAACTGGAGAATCATGACAGGGCAAAAATCATACAAAACTAAGAGAAATTAAATAGTCTGTTATGCCTAATGAATTGTTTGTTCTGCTTCCCACTCAGGAAAACAAAAATAAGACAGTCAATAATGCCTATAGATTTTGCTAGCTCTGTTATACAGCAAGTATGGCCCTACATCCAAATGCAGGCATCAGCTGCTCACAGCAATAGTTTTTAGAATCTGTATTTCTCCTCTTTGAACACCACAACAAGAGGTGCATTAAGTCAAAATTCACAAAAAATACATAGGACAGCATTTGTTGTCCAAGAGATGCCAATATTCTTCCCCTGAGTGCGCTCTGGCTCTCTTTAGAGAGACACTAAAGTGGCTGCATCTCCCTCAAAAGCCAACTACTATCAAGTATCTTTCTGGCAAGTGGTTATTATGCTACATTCAACCCCTGCCTCTCCACAGAGATTCTATTTTTGATTTTCATAGAAGAAAGTGATCTCACCTAAGCAGAGCTAGAGATACTCTACTTCACTTGCTGTGTTTTGCAGTGCTGGCAGTGTATGATCCATGACAAATTTTTGCCAAGAAGTTAATCCAGGCACTGACCTGAAATAACAAGGTCTACTTCATAGCTCTCTTCAGCCTGGAAGCATTCAGAATAAAAAAAAAAAATAGGAATAAAGACACCCTACTACTCCTATACAAATTGTGGCCATAAACCACTGCCCACGGTAGAAAACAGCAAGGGAAAAACGTTAGGTACAAAATGGCTCCTGGCAATTCCCAGGCTGTTTGCACAGCAACCAGGAGCCTGGAATATACACACTGCTTGAATCCATCACTCGGATACACCATTTCTCACATGGTAGAGAACAACGAACCAGAGAGTCCCTTCCCCTTCACGTTTAGAAATTATCGACCAGCCTACAGCGTGTCTGCAAATCCTTCGTTTCAATAATGCTACAGCCAGTTTTCAGAGTCTGGAACATGCTCTTGGCCAGTCCAAGTGTTCTTCACAGGACTATAACAACACTTTCAGAAAAGGCTTAAGATGTGTAACCCTGGGCAACAATCTCGAACACCTAAGTCTGTAAAAGAAATCTTATTCTGCCTCTTTTCTGCCCTACTCTCAACTGGGATCCATCATATCTTAGCTTCCTGCCTTTTGCAATCATGTTCAGGGCAAAAAGCTCTTTCAACTGCAGCAGGCAATCCAAGGTCAAAGCAGCAGATTGATTTCTTTGCATTTACAAATGTAAAGTAATCAATCTGGGAATGGTTCTGGTCTTCCCTCCCAAACATCCTTTCACTTGTCTCAAACAGAGAGCTGCTAATACATCTAACCCTGCAGTGAAGTCCACAGCAAGTAACATTTCACACATAGTTTTGGTGGAATTCTTAGTGAAGATGTTACAAGATTAAATAAATAAATTAATCTCCTCAAGCCACTTCAAGTATTACACTGTGCGTAATTTAAAGCAATGAATTTCATCAAACCAACATATATAGGTGTGTACATACATATAGACATTATACATACATTTAAAAATTAAGCCAGATTGATTAAAAAAATATTTATTTTTCAGCTGCTAAAATGCTTGTCATAGCTCCACTCCAGATATGCTTTGATGCTTTTCAGTGGTGTCTTTTGGGAGGAAAAAAGGGAGGAGTGAGCAGTACACCTGAAGTTGAGATAAACTGTTTTCCTACTTATTACAGAGAATTCTTCCAGTACACACATGATAACTACTAATTCAATAGACACTTTTCCATTTTATGGTTTTTGACTGATCAGAGTTTACACACAGGATGCATTTTAAGAAACAAACTGGTAAATTGGAACAGGGCATCTGTTTTGTTTTGAATAGCTAAAAACCAAACCAAAAAAGGACCACAGCATAGCAGAGCACTAACACAAGAGGACAGAAGCGAGGTTTGGGAACAAATCAGACACTGCTTCAAAGACAGGAAGGGGAAAAACCACCTGTCTCCTTCATGAGAGCTGCCTCAGGCACCACACCATTTTTAGGCTATATTGTGTGTATGTGCACATGTCTGTAATGTATAAATACATATATATCTAAAATATAAGCATGCAACATATGTGCACGCACACAAACAGAAGCTCTGGTGTCCGACTTGCTTTTCCAAATCCACCAGTGGTCCATATCACCACTGAAGCCAACAGCAATTATTATGTGGGTTTGCTGAAAAGTGACCTATATGATGGGATTTAGACACAGCAGCTGAAATGTTGGTGGCTAAACAGGAAAGTGTGCGCACTGGGTAACTCAAATTGGCTGATAAAAATATTTCAGGTATTTGTTTTAAGCTACTATACACTAAAATGTATACCAGGAAGGTGTTATACAAAGATGAGTTTAAATAAGACATTTAAACTAATATCTAATTAATTTTGCAGCTAGATGCATTCTGTAGTCCAAACCCAATCTCAGCAAATGTCCATTTATTTCTTTGGGGAGAGGAAGCAACATTCTTTTACTTTTGACTTTAAAAACCCCGTTTAGTGTTGCCTTTAAAACTTCCTTTTTAGTTCTCTGACTACTGTCATGAACTCACACCGGGTTATAACCCCCTTCCTCCACTGCCCAACTTCTGGAATTCCTACAGGAGGTAACACATCAAACCCTCTCTAGCTAACTCCCATAGCTGATGTACAGAGAGTAACTAAGTTGATAATATAGATTTTTACACAGACAGCTAATTTGTTTTTGCACGCTGTGCTCCCATTTATGCTTTAAAAGCAATAATCGCTCAACTTTTTCACTCAATTGAAACAAAGTTTTTCAAAACACATTCAAATCATCAACTAAATTAGGCTAGAAATGCTCATGCATCAAAGTCTCCTGAAGATGGATGATAATATTCAAATATCAGGTGTTGATACTACAGAGAAGAAGTTATTTGAAAAGAAGAAATGGCAGTTAATCCAAATCTGATAAAGCAAGCCATGATCTAGGACACAGATTTTAACTATACACAAAAGGAAAGCTTTAAACTGATAAAGCCACATAATGCATAGATTCTAAGACTATAAAAATAATGTATACAAATCCCAAAGCTGAAAGGTATCTACATGATAAAGAATGAGCTTTTGGGTTTAGAATTACATTTCTTTCTCTCCTTTTGCAAGTATAATGAATTTCAGGAAATATCAAAAGCAAGGTACTGAAAATGAAGTTGTGAACAAGAACTACCCTTCCTTCCAATGTGTCTTTTTCAGGAAGGACCCATTCCTGACCATGCTCTGCAGGTCCAGTCCAGGAGCTCAAATGAAGAGAACTACTGCCTATATTTGAACACAGCAAACGTAAGCCCCAGAGATAGCACATCTTTCACCATCTATCTTATCTTCTGATTTTCACCAACAAGGTGAAACATGGTAGTGCAACAGAGGCTACAAGGACGATGAAGGGACTGAAGCACCTGCCTTATGAGGAAAGGCTGAGAGATCTGGGGCTTTTTAGTCTGGAGAAGAAGCCTCAGAGGGGATCTAATTAACGTGTATGAATATATGAGGGCTGGGCATCAAGAAGGAAGTGACAACCTCTTTTCACTTGTGCCCTGTGATAGAACAAGGGGCAATGGATTCAAGCTAGAGCACAGGAAGTTCCACCTCAGCATGAGGAAGAACAACTTTACTATAAGGGTTACAGAGCACTGGAACAAGCTTCCGAGAGAGGTTGTGGAGTCTCCTTCTCTGGATACTTTAAAGACCCATCTGGATGCGGTCCTGGGTGACCTGCCCTAGATTCTTTGATCCTGCTCTGGCAGGGGGGTTGAACTTGATCTCCAGAGGTCACTTCCAACCTCTAACATTCTGTGATTCTGTTATTCATTTTCTCTAAGGGGAAAAGTGCCTCTTCCAACACCTTTGCAGCCTCCGACACTTGAAGTCTAAAGGCTTTAAACAACAGCCTCTCTACAAAGCACAACCAAGTCCACATTCACACCCCACAAGGGTGTCCAGGGAAGAGCTCCCACCAGCTCAGGTCAGTTCCAGCAGAGCTGAGGCCACTCCATACGCAATCTCATCTGAAAGGCAACAATTATCAAGTCCAGTAGCACTATTATGCAGTTAGAGCAGCTTACAGGCCTAAACGAACACCCAGCGTGGCACTAGAGCTGCAAATTGCTTAGCTACACCTCAGTGTTTGCTGCATAATCTCGGGTACCTCCTTAAGTATTCTGCAGCCAGCACAACTTTTATTATTTTCAGAGGACATGCACAGAGCACCACTGATACCAACCAAAATAATCCATTTGCAAATTCCAAAGGATAACTACATGAGCAGCCACACAAAGTCTCACCTCTGAGATAATCTCAAAACAACATATGCAATTCCTGGACCACTTACCTAAATGAATTCTTGCCTTGCAATACTTGCAAAGCCAAACAGAAGCAGCTAACTTTTATTCTTCATTTGAAAACTGCAGTTATTTTGGGAGCAAATTTAATTCTAAACATACAACGCTAAAGTTAACTTTGTTTCCTCAAACAGCATTAAACAAAAACAATTTTATCATACACCATAAAGAAGCCAATACGACCGATCGCTGAGATACTTATAACCTATGCTACAGCCACTGAAAGATTTCACTTCATTTTTCCATTAGAAATGCTCTGATGGCACAGGCCTCCAGACACAGAAATTATGACAAACAGCTTCTCATCCATTCCCACAAAATTCTTCTCCTTTCCCTGTCACATCAATCACCAGCAAGTAGCCCTCCTTTTCAAGATGCCTCCCCATGTTCTCTTCTCACTGATCATCACTGGCTCAAAACTAAGTCAGAATCCATCCTTACCAGCCCAGAATACCCTTTCCCATTGCACTTATTTTTATGACAACCACATGTTTTCCCCCCTCTACACCTGCAAGGAATCTCATGCAAACGTTCCTGGCTCTACTTCACTGCTCTTATTTATCTCTGGAGGAGAAGGAACATTGACATCCAGAGCAACACCACACTCATCTCCCCATGCATGGCTTCAGGCAACTCATTTCATGTACAAAATGCTTTAGGAACAGTTTAATAAAAAAAAAAAAACAAACAACAACAACAAAATATACACACACAGAGAGGAGTGACAAAAAAATTGATACTGAAACATTTAAGCTGTAACAAAATGCAGCCTATTTCATAAAGTGGCAACTTGTTCCTAAATAGAAAAACTGCAGCTTCCTTTTAAGTATTAAAAAAAAATAACCATTTTGCTATTTTTAAGCAGGAGCATGCACATTTAGATTAGGTATGAGCATTTTTCTCTTCCTTGTACAGAATTAAAGGCAGTATGTTCTCACTAATGTACAATATTCATAGATATGAAGGCAGAATCTCCACTTGTGTAGCCTCACAATCTTCCAGGGGAAGTACTGTCCCTGTCCTCACACAAAAGCCACAATTAATTTTATGTTAAAATATTCTTAGTCCCCCAAGCTTATCCATTTCCCCCTACCAAACCCAAACACATCTATGCATTTTAATGAAGGAAAAGTCAAAGTATCAAGCACAACAGCACCGTACGTCAGGCTTCACAAAAAGTTTGTGACAAATTTCATGTTATGACAACACAGGTTTAAAAATAAATAAAGAATCAAAATGGAATCCATTTGTGAGTTAGAAAGCTTCTTGCTACATAAAAAAATCCAATCAAGAGAAAGAAAACTATTCCAGACACCATATATGCCTCTGTCCTGACATAACTAATAGTATTTTACAGAAAGCAGCTCATACATTGGAAGTTTCCTTTTCATTAGAAGTTTTCATGCAAGCATTTCTCAATCATAACTGTAACAGAATGGGGGGGGTGGACGACACAGTGCAAATCCCCACCTCTAGATTTCAAGTGGCAACTCTTTCCTTCCAGCCTTGATTGACTTTCTTCTACCTCTCTCTCAAAAATTTGCTCACACAAGCTAAAAAGAAACAAACCACACTTCAGTGCTTATACTGATTATGTAAGAATATTGTACCTTAAGTTATCTGATAAGGTGACCAAAAAGTGAAAGCAGAGAAATAAAAAAGAAAATGTCATTATTTGCAATTATGATTTCTATTATATGAAGCTATACAATTGAGCACATAAGATTCAACCAGCACTGAGGAAAATAAAGAGAAAAACAAACAAACCAACCAAACACATAAACCAGACAGTGCTATCAATATCATCTTCTATGGAACCAAAGCTACAAAGCCAGCTCTGTTCTAGAAATACACCCTGTCCTACAGCTTCTATCTCACCTTCCCAGTGAGGACCACAACATCACTACCTACACCACACCATCCTCATAATGCACAATACTCTTTGGACTGTTTAAGAGCCCTTTCAGGGACTAGCACAACTGTACCTCCAAAAGCTTTCTCATAAAAATCTTACTCAAGAGTCAAACTGTACCTCTGCATCCCAAGAAGGACACTCTGGTAAAGTCTCCAGAGAAGGAAGCTCCTTTGTCCTTCACTACCTAGGAAGGCCCTCAGGAAAGCCTCAGTCTCCATTTTGTGGGGCATACACAGATCTACAGAAATTTCTTCCTCACTCGGGAATTCTGGAGTTCATGCTCCCCTAAACACCACTTCAACTAATGGGAAGGAACAATCAAAGAAATAAAGTCTTTACCACATTTTCCTTTCTACCCAAAGTTACAAAACCTACCCTTTCCTCACAACACACAACTCCAGCACTGCACTTCACCTGCCCACAACACACTGTAAAATGCTTCTTGCAGCCGATAAAATCTCTTCTGCACCTGTCTTTTGCGGGCCTAAGACATCCCTGCAGTTACTCTCACCTGAGTAATATGGCACAAGACACTTTTTCATACAGCAAAGTACATTGGTTAGAGGATCATCCTAACTGAGAGCATAACTCTGAGGAGAAACTGCTATTCAGACTGTCTGGATTTAGTTTAACTTGGTTTAGGTGTAAATTCTGCTACCAGCTTAACAATGATGCATCCCAGGGTAGGTTTCTAAGGGATTCAGAGCTCATCTCCAAACCCAATATTGCCCAGAGCATCTGCAAGAACTTCCATCACCTTCTAGGACGGTCACAAACAATAGCCCAATTAAAACCAGAGACAAACCACAAGGAATAACCCTTTTCACACACTTTATAGCTACAGAATTAGGGCTCACCTACCTAAAGTTCTCCTCTTGAGCAGCAGCAGCACTCAGACTCCTCGCAGCCAGCCCCCACTGAAACCAGGAGGGCTGGTTCTTGTCCCAGTTAAGACAGGTGCTTCCCATTGCCCCTCCCAGGGCCCAGGTGCTGCCCCTTTTCACTGGGATTGCTCCCAGGTGAAAGGTTCAAGGACACTCCCGCCAGGGCCTCCAAAGAGCAATTTTCCCATCTCTGCCCAAGGCCTGCAAGGGTCTCACCTCCCACCAGCGCAGATCAACCAGCTGGGAACTACCACACTAAATGTCTCCCAGCTGGCCCTACTTTTCCTTTCTCTGCAAATCTTATCTCCAAAGATGAGAATGCTTCTTCTCATTTTATCAGAAAGAAGCTTGAAGACAGATAAATTGTATTTCCCCTCTTTCCAATGTTAACAGTTTTGTCACCAAGTTATCAATGTTTGAAATGTTTCAGGTATAAACAAGCAGAAATATGTCTAATAATTAGCATAATGTATCTTGAATCCTATGGCAATGATCAAAGTCAATCTACACAAACTCTCAGATTAAGATAAGGAGCTGTCTCTATATTAACAGTAAGTAAAAATTCACTTCAGTTTTCAGTGTTGGCTTTCATGCACATTAATGAAGTGTATCTTTTCTGTCCAGCTTAGTTTTCCTAAAGAGCAGCAAGTGCCCGAGAAGAAAATCTGCACAGAAAGGAAAAAGGATTGCAGCTTTGTTTTCCTTTAAATACAGAAACATAATGACTGGGCTTGTTTTCTAAGATGACACTAGACAGCAGTTCTAAATATTTTTATCCAGCACAATCCCTTTATTATTCTTTTTTTCGCCCTCTTTCCACAAACAGCCTAAGACTTTCTTTTTTTGAGACCAGAAAAAACAGACTTTCATATGGCTAACTTAAGCCATGTAAAGTTCAAAAATAGTATAAATGTAGAACAATATTAAGAATGTAAATGTACATTAACTGTGTTCGGTACATAACAAAAAGCTTATCCTCAATAATCAAGAAAATTAAGAGTAGGTCTTTATTAAAACAGTCAGAACCAGGAAATTAGGACTGTACTGCTTCTTGTATCTCTGGTTACAACTGGAAAGGATAACAAGTGATTATTCGTTCAGATTTCTGTTTTGCTCTAAAGTAGGCCAGCCAGCTCAGCACTTTTCTTAAGATTATGAATACTTGTCTGCCCTACATATGGTATAGGCTGGAACCAATCAGATGAGCTGGAATATGCAGCAAAACCAACTATTTTCATGCCATTCATTTTCAGCTATAAATAAGAAGTGCACAAACCAGGTAAAAAAAAAGATCAGATTTTAAATAGTTTTAAAATTTGCTTTGCAGTTTTCATAGTTCGTTAAGGGGTTTGATTTCCTCACTGTTGGATTAACACTTAATCTAGATCCAAGAATAATTCTGTTATTCATTAATAACTCTTTTACAGCTTGTTTTCTCCACTAGTCTTCTTTCCATTTTTGTCCATTGGTTATCTCATGTAATAATGAGAAAACTGAGCAGTGTCTGCATTCAGTAGACTTTTACGGTACTAGGACACTCAGGATGCAAACGCACTCCTGAAAAAGCCTTAAATCAAAACTTTAAAAACCCATGAAACAAAAGAATTCCTTGAATATTTAAGTGAAATACTTCTACTTGCTCTCTCCCCCATACAAGCCACCCACAAAGATTTTTGTTGCTATTTGGAAGAAGAGAGGTTAACTAATAGAAGGTTGTTTTCTTGACTTCTACTCAAAATAGCAACGAGTCTTTAAACAAAGTCAGCTATTTGGAAGATCAGAATTGTGAAAATGCTTTGTTTAAATTGTTTTTAACTTATTTTTCTTGAAAGTTAACTAGTCTGATTTTCTAGAGCTGCTAAGCACTCCTAGACCAAATGAAGTCATTGCCTTGAAAAATACCAGTTACCTCTGAAAAGAAAAATACTTTCACGTTCAGTTTTTCCTTCTACTTTTAAGACACAAACGTGGCCAAACCTTTAGCAAGGCATTTCTGTCAGATTACACCACTCAAAACTATTGGTAGGTATCAGCAGCAAGGCAAAGACAAAACAAACAAACCAAAAAAAAATAAAAAACAAGTTTGTTTAAAACAAAGATGATGCGTTTGGTATTTTGATGTATGAGCTAAGAGTATTTTTGCAACAGGAGAGTCGTACCTTTCATCAGCTGCAGGATCTTGATGTCAAATGGCGACATAATCCAAAGGAGTCTCGGCAGCATTTTGCATACTATCCTCAAGTTTTGGCAAGAGGCTTTTCCTCTTCTTCCAGGAGCCCACAAAGTTATTTATGAATCTAAATGGTTAAGACATTTCGCAGCTGTATGGTGTAGCTTGTACCACGTTAACCACTCCTGGAGGATCCCAAGCTGTATTCCACCACTCAAAGAATAAGGCAATATGGCACCCATCACAGACTGACTTCTTGGCAACCATCCCATTTTCCCAACGACCATATTCTGACCTGTTCAAATAAGAGGAAGAAGCGTTGGCTCAGCACAGTGACTCTGCCACACCACTCGCGGACTAACATACAAATATAAAGCTACATTCTTCTGTGTAATTTCAAACACATATTTCTTCAGAGTTTTAGACACATCCTAAACTCAAAGCCTGGTGATGGAGTTTCACTTTAAAAACTTCACCAGGCTGGAGTGGAACATAAGAATTGAGCTGGATGCTGTCGCTCTTGTACTTTTCAGTGCTTTAAGAAAAAGGCTTTCATATTTCTCTATATATCGTACAGTCTTACGCTACAGAAAGCACTGAAGTGACAGGAAAGGAAGGTAAGACAAAGGCTCTTCAACTTCCCTGGCAGGTATTTCAAAACTCCTGAAAAGAGTAAGTCGACAAAAAAGCTCCAAGTAGCAAAAATAAAACTCGTCAACCCTTTTGAAGGAAACAGATCAGGATGGTGGAGGAGAGAACTTAATGGTGATCTTTTCTCCTCCTTTAGCCCCAGATCAGTGTCCTCCCATGGCATCTCCACCAGTAGAACACTACTACAGCCAGGGCTTGGGCAACGAGCACCACTGTTGACACTCTGCCCAGAAAGAAGCAAGATGAAGCAACCAAATCCATGCCTGTCTACGCTGGTACTCCTGCTGTGCCATTCCTTCAGAAGCACCAACAGCAGATTTTCACTTAGATTGGGAAGGGGAATATGAGGAACAGAGAGAAAAGTTTGAGTATTCTGCACAAGCAGGAAGAACGATGTCAAGAACAGTGTTGGATATGCCAAGCTGGAGTAGGGGAAAGAACAAAATTCCACACCAAAGACAAGGGAGAGTAACTAGAAGAAGCTTTTAGAGACTGGAAGACGCATGTGCACAGAAATAAAGACAAGAAGAAAGGGGAAGGTGAATACTGGTGGATGCACAAGTATTTTTGCTAGAAGCTGTCTGCGTAACATACATGCAAGGAAGATCACAGAAGAATAATTTTAGAAGGGGAACAAGAAGAAGCTTTTATGTTTCCTTCATACCAGGAAAAACCTGAGTGTATCTACGCATGCATGAAAAGATCCTGGCATGAGGAGCTCTCATGGGAAATGCAAGCAAGCATATAGGTAGAAGGATAGACAGAAAGAGCCCAGGAAGAACGAGAATAAGTGACAATAGAAAGTGGAAAAGTAGAGGCTTCCAAAATTCTAAAACAGATAGATCTAAGGAAGGAGAGAAACAATTAGTGAGTTAAGACAAGAAAATAACACAGGAAAGGAAAAGTAGTGGACTAAGATAAAAAAAAAAAAAAAAAAAAAAAAAAGAAAAGAAAAAAGAAAAGAGAGAGAAAAAGTGGCAATTGGTACATAGGAAAATGGAAGGGGAAATAATAAGCGACTAAATCAAGATAATTAAGAACACTACAAAGAGCACACTAGTAAGTTTTCTGAACTTGCGATGCTCGCTCTAGAAAGCGCCAACACCAAAAAGAACGGAACAAACCCCAGAGCGACAGTCGCTTTTTTCGAAGGGACGAAGCGGTGAAAGACAAACCGAGGAAGCGCCAGCCTGGGCTGACCCTGCCCGCTCTCCCCCTCCGCTCTGATCAATGCATTCGGAGGAGCAAAACCCTCCCTCTGATCTTTCCCCTCCTAAAACTGTCCCTTCGCACTTCTGCGCACCTTTCTCCCCGGGGATGGTCCCACAGCAGCAAAGAGTGACCTCCGTGGGTGTCCCCGGGCCCAGGCTGGCACCCAGCAGAGCCCCCACTTTGCCCTTGCCCTGCTCAGCCCCACAGCCTCCACTCCTCGGCCAGGGACCCCGGGACTCCCTACGATCCCAAGAAATTTCCCCTCGTCTTCAGCTTTCCTCTGTCCCAACTCTTAAAAACCCAGCCCGACCCAGAAAGCTCTGAGCCCACTCTGCCCACCCCCCCAACAAAAGAAATACATCAAACTACTAAAACAAAATACAAAGTGGGAGCAAGGAGGAGGCAAAATCCCCCCTGAGTAGTGCCCCTCAGCCTGAATTACCGGAGCTAGGGCGGACTGATCGCCTTATCCTCCCCAAAAATACCTGCATGTGCTCCGAAAAGTACAAAGAAAAGGCTGGGCTGGCCCCACAGCCTCCCTCCTCCCGGCTCAGAGCGCAGCTTGCCGGGGGCGGGAGGGGAGGTGTGGGGGGGGGGCTGCGACGAGGGAGCCGAGAAAGAACAACAAACGCGAAGTCCAAACGTACCTTCTCCTTTCTTTAAACTGCGACAGCAGATTTTCTTAGCAGCCCAGAGCGGGGCGGTTTGCTTTCAAGCGGCGGGAGAGCTCGAAGAAAAGTTGAGTAAATCTCTCCGGATAAAGTTGCTGAAGATGAGATAACCCGGGAGAGGAGAGGGAGAGATGGAGAGTTCACCCGAGTTTCTCCTTTTGTTCAAGTTGCCCGAGCAGACAAAGAGCCGGCAGCGGCGGCAGGTCCCCCGCGCCCCTGCTCCCCCCGCGGCCCGGGCGCA
>VWZK01004504.1:0-41542 GCA_013396935.1 Baryphthengus martii
TTGTTTACATGATTATTCCTTTAATAAGAATCAATTATTGGAATTAATAATTATTATCATTATTTTTGAGTGTTTGTTCCTGACGTGCTTTTCTTCTCTGTTGCTGCATAGTTCTGTTTACTTGTGCATATACCAACTACTTTGGTACCAACACTGTAAAATTACATCCCGATATTCAGATTATTTCCTTGATTACCTTAAAAATAGTAATCTCTTCTAGTCTGTAGCCATATTCTGTTAAATTGGAGAAAAGATTACACTCTTTCCTCAATAAATACTCGGGTCTGATATGTCAGGATCTTCTGGTTAAAGTAGTTGTATTCTAGGTTCAGTATTAATATTTTTAAACTTGCTCATTTGTATGTGATTACCCCTCCTGTTAACTCCCTTTTAGAAGTTGCTTTCTGTTAATATTTAGCAGCTTGTGTTTGGAAAGATTTGGATTATAACCTCGGGGCTTGTGCTGAGAAGAACTTTGTGAAATAACACTGGTCTTTTCAGAAGGAAAGTTTAGTTACTTAACTGGAAAAGTCAGTTTTTTCTTTGCCATCTTTCTTGGGGGATAAGAATGAATGGCGCTTCCCTGTCTTCAGTAAAGGAATAAATTGTCCTCCAGAATATTTTCTTCTTTTTTTTTTTCTCTTTGCCTGAAAAAAGACCTTCAGTATCATATGATGAAGTTCAGATAAGAGACATTTTTAGGTCTCTTCCTAAAGAATGCCCTAAAAATGGAAAATGAACAGAAACCTGAGAGGAAGTCTTTCAGTTACCACTGTTCTGACTTTCCTTAGACAGAAAATCATGTCCAAAGCTTATGGTTTTTTATTACCTTCAAACCAGATTTTAGATGATGTGCTTCCTTACAGTAAATCTGAACGGATATCTGTGCACATTCGTATGGAAAAAAATATATTAAAAAACCCCACGACCCTACCATGTTTTTAATAAGCTCTCTGAAAGACATTGGTTCACTGTTTACTACTTGATGACTTTTGACCCTCCTGTCGCAATTTTCCATTTTTAAGCTTATCTGAACCATAGACATGCGAACTTAATGATGTCCCATCAGTCAAGCAGCTGTCATTTGAGGGCTCTAAAGTTTCTTTTCTCTCCTGCATTTGATTCAGAAGGTGTCTGCTTCCCCTTGTGCTTAGTTAGACTCAGCTTCCTTCTTCGTTTAGATTTAACAACTATAAACAGCTCTTCTCTCCCCACACACCAAGACAACCTCAGGTTGTGTTGGATGTTAAATTATGATTTAACAATATTTTCACAAATTTTAGAGCACTGTCATCAAATACAGAAGTATTTGGAAAGATGAAGATATCTTCTAAAACAGTATTTTTATTTTATTTTTTTTTTATGAAATCATTGTAAAGAGAAAGTGTTAGTTTAGGATTTCAGCCAGGGATAAGATAACTAAAGATAAGAGTGTCCATGTAGATTCACCTTATTTGCCTGTAGGAATCTAATGCTATTTCTAGGATCCTGGGGTGTCCCACTAGGCCTTCAGTTGCTGGAAGAGAAGGATGAGGATCTTTGGAAGGTCTTACCTGCCTGCCCCAGGCAGATTTCTTGGATATCTTATGATGTCTTAAATGGCACCAGCTTCCCCTACAGTCAGGCAAGCGACTCCAGCTCAGGAGTAAAACCTCACTGGTTATACTGGGAGTGAGATGAGCTGCTGTCCACATCTTTAGGTGTGCTCCAGGGATCTAAACTCCTGTTACTCCCTTGACTACGTTATTGTGGTGGTTTTTTTTTTATTTTGCCACATGCAGATGTCTAATGGTATTTGAGGCACCAGTGGGAGCTCCACTAGGATGTAGCACCTGTACAACACCGTGTGCTCCTGGAGCAGCGGCTCTACAGCCAGCCAGGCAGGATAGAGACTATAGGGCACCTCAGGGTACCTGTATGTTGGAATTTGAGTGTTCTCCCTGGATCTGACCAGCAGCTGAGCTGCCAGCCTGATTTGCAGGTGTCTTTTTTTTTATACAAGTTTATATATTTAAGCTGAATCCCACCTTGGGCCTCCAGTACTGCAGCTGATCCTGGGAGGGAATATGTATGAGTATAGAATCTATACAGTAGGCTGCTCATAAAGGCCTGGGGCTGTATCTGCAGTCACTGCAAGGTCAGGTTCATGTTTGATTACTCAGGATGGGGAACCCAAGAGAGGTTTCCTCTGTAAGCATGGGGACAATCTTTTTGGCAGGGTCTGTTGGGACAGGACAAGGGGTGATGGGTTTGAACTGAAGGAGAAGAGATTTAGACTGGAGAGAAGGAAGAAGTTTTGACACTGAGGGTGGTGAGAGCCTGGCCCAGGTTGCCCTGAGAGGTGGTTGCTGCCCAATCCCTCGAACCATTGCAGGGAAGGTTGGCTGGGGCTCTGAGCAACCTGCTCCAGTTGGAGATGTCCCTGCTCCCTGCAGGGGGGTTGCACTAGATGACCTTTAAAGGTCCCTTCCCACCCAAACCAGTCTATGAAACACATAATTCAACCATCTCTTTTCATACGGATTTTTTTTTTGTTTTGTTTTGAATGATGGAACTTGTTTTCTGCCCCATAATGTCGAGAATTTGAATTTCAAGACTCAAAGCAGGAAACAACTGCTGAAGATTTTCTCAGCAGTTTCTGCCTTTAGCTTTAAAATGCAATCTGTTGAAGCAGTTAGTCTTGCTTGGTGACATTTGTCTGGTGACTTTAGGGAATATACTGTGCATCTCTACAGCTTTCTGTCATGGAATGTTTGCTTCCTTTAGTGATGTACTTGAAGCTGAAATTAGAATGCGTTTCTTGCTCTCCAAAGAATGCTCAGTAATTTATCATTAGGAAAAAACCTTCAAATGCATAGCCTGAAAATGATATGAAAGGCAGTCTTCAGTGGCAGCCTTTAGATTATTTTTTTTAATGGTTTGAATGTTTAATTCCATTAATTAGAAAGGGAAATAGTTCATCTCCATCTGAACTTCTTTAAATCTCTATTTGCATGGGTTGTTTTTTTCATAGATGACTTCAGGGATGAGAACTGTATTTCTCTAACATAGCTGAGAAGTTCCAAGAAGTTATTTTATTCTATGAAAATACATATCCAAGTGGGACTAAAATAACAGCAAGAATCCTGACTATTAACAATTCTGCTTATTAATCAGAAGTGCTCTCCTTGCTCACCATGGAAAAGTGTCTTTGGGAAAGACAGTGTAAGAATTCCTCGGAAGCTCTGGTGAGGCCGGTGTACAAAGAATGAACATAAAGGAAAACACTGGGAGAAACGGGTTCAATGCAGAAGTAGAATTAAGAGTCAGAAGTGTGTGTGTATATATATATATATAAAGTCAGAACTGCTGTGGTTAGTACTCATTGACTAATTTTCCCCACTTTTGTTTTTTCTTATGGTTGGGTTAGAAGGAGAGTATTTAGCTCAGAAAGAGTTCTGTTTTTCATGCACACTCACTTTAAATAGGCCAGGCTTATTCACATGTGCCTAAAAAACCATTTCTAAGTCTGAAGAAACGCATCTTGTTGCAATCCAAGATACAGAGACAATCCCTTTATAATCCTTGGATTTGTGAAATACTGAAATTTCAATTTTCTTTACCCAAAGGGTAAAGATCTGTTGGGGCGTTGCGTTGCAAACTTGTGTTAGAAATAGTGTAAGACCTCAGGTTATAAATTGCCTGCTTGTATTTTCAGACAGCACCACTATTTAATGTGACTTTTTAATGTGAATAATTCCTTTTAGAACTATCAGTTATTTAGCCAAGTGTTCTAAACACCACCTGAGTGTGTTAATCTTCTTTTAATTGTCCCATTTCCATGTTGATACTTCGATATGGGATCCCTGCCGTGGGGTAGGGGTTGACAGGAACCATCCTAGAATCCTCTTTCTTTTTCTATATATTCCCATATCTCTTTTGAACCACTGCCAAAAAGATGATGATGATTGATTGATTCATTGGGGGAGTGCATCTAGAGCATTGCACTGATACAACTAATGGCTTTAGGTCCCTGATTTAGAGTTTGAGAAGGAATAGTCAAGCTGAGCTGAGATATTCCAGGTCAGTGGCCACGTCCCATATTGGCTCATGTTCTTCCTGAGCAACGTGTTCTGCTCCTCACTTGAGCTGGTCCAATAAAGGTCTTTATTTTTAGAGCAACTCCATCATACTTGTGGCTGTGCTCATAAGGAAAGGTGGAATGTAAAATAAGTGCAGCTCTTGTGAAAATGAGCACATAAAGTAGTATAAAATTAAGGAGACTCTTGATCCTTCAAACGCTTCCATGACCTTCAGCTTGTCATACAAAAATCTGTCAAGCTACACTTGCTAGAAAAAAATCAAAGCACAGGATGAAGCATGAAGAAGAAAACAGGAGGCAAAACCCCCTCTCACCAGCCTCTTTGTTATCATCAGGAAGTTTTGTGTAATAATTAATTTATTACCTTATCAGTTTGCTGAGTGGTTTACTGAGGAATACGCCCTTATTACAACTTAGGAGTCCTAAGTGGTGTTCCTTATCGGCTCAAATGCTTGGAGTTCTTGCCTCTGTGTTCCAAAGCTGTTTAAAACTTGAGGCTGTTTTGCTGTTTGTGCTAGATTTATATTTTTTTTTTTTTTCCCCCCCCCATGTTGAGGGCATTGTTGGTTTCATGTCTCAAGCTCTGCTTGCTTGCTCAGAACTAGAGGATGGTTGGTTTGTGTTTTGTTTTGTTTTAAAGATGTTTTTGATACCTGGTGCCATGCCCAGCTGCTGAAGTCAAACAGACCAACCACTTTGATCTGCTAAGTGAAGGATAAAAAATATTGTGAGGACAATTTGGTTTGATTTTTCTTTTTATTATTATTATTTTTTTGCAAATGATTTCTGCGTGTTACCAAAGTATTAAAAATGTTTCGTTTCTAAGTCTTTTTGGTGTCCCAAATCAGGTATTTTTCTAATCAACAGTTAATTGTTTGGTTTTTTTTCCTGGGAATGAAACAGCTTTGAGCTAACTATGGAAGAGTTCACAGTAATACCCAAATCTAAAACTTCCAAATGAATGCTCTTTGAGCAGAAGTGATATAAGGGCAATTAGCAGGTCCTTTTATATTAGGGCAATTATATATATGTTATATTATATAAGGGCAATTAGCAGGTCCTTTTTGGCTTGATCAAAAGTTCACACCCCTTGTGAGAGCATTCACAGGATGCTTTTTGTGCAGCAAGTAACAAACTGATCATTTCAACCCTCAAATAGGCGAAGACACAATTTGGGGGAGGAAAAAAATATGGCTAAGCTCATTTTTTGAATGTTGCTGCTGTTCAGAATTATCCCAGAGGGAAAATACGGGAGTAGCTGGTGCATATATTTTGTCATCTTTGCATCTGTGACATGTTTGGGTGCTTTATAATTCTGAACAGAAGCAATGCACGTATTTTAGAGAAAACACCTCTTTTTCTTAGGTTTAGGAAGTCAAGGAGGCTGTCAGCTAATTCTGAAATACATGAAGTTGTAGATTTACTGACTTAACATATTTCATTTTATAAATCAAAGTGTTTAAGCTCTGGGAAGGACCATCCTACGAGGCGTACGCTCAGGAGGGGATTCCGCAGAGCGTTTGGACGCCTTTGTCACTGTGAGCACGTGGCAAAACAAGCCTGTTGCCATCAGTTATTCCCCTGCTTTCAGTCCTGTCATGTTCCAGCGCTTCTGAGGATGGAGATTTAGAGGGGGAGTGGGAGGATTCTTCTTCTCTAACCATAAATTTTTGTGAATGGTGTTGATGAGGAGGTGACGTCTCTCGGTTTCGTTTTGGTCGTAAGGAGAACTTCCCGTAGCTTTCAAAGTACCTTGTGTTCAAAAGAAAATTTAGAGCCCTCTTTTTAGGCATCCTTGTTCTGCATACGACTTGATTTGTAATATGAATTTTGAAACTTGTATTTAATAAAACGTAGACGCAGTTTTGTCTGGAAATGTATTACAATTTATTTCTGCCATTTTTGTGTAAAATTTACAGAAACAGTGTTACATCGTGCGCTCCAAAGGTAATGTCTCATTCCTCTAAGGCTGTGTCCTTTCCTTTTCTTTCTGTTTTTTTTTGTTTTGTTTATTTTAATCTTTCTTGTTTTCTGATCATATTGTTATGTGCATTGAATCCTTTGCTAGGGCTGAGGTTCTTGGGGGGTGGGGTGGGTGTTAACAACGTGCTTTTATCAAAAAGATGCTTTTCTCTTCAATGGTATCAAACCAATTTACTTGAAACTTGAGTGAAGGAAGATATTTGTCCTTCTATAAATAACTTTGAGAATAGTGTATACTGTAAGGCAGATTTGGAATGTTTTAAATTATGACAGTTCTGTATAGAAATATTTTAATCAAATATTGTTGAGGGGAGGGGCTCGTCATGATTCTAGGTTTCTATTTATTTTTCTACACTGTGCTTGTTTTTTTCTCTAGACTTTTTTTCTGTAGTATAAAAGCAGCAAGTAGGTTTTCTCCCAATTTCAGTTTTGAAGCCAAAGCAAATGTTCAAGGATTGAAAGGCAGAACGTACACAGGAAACCTAGAGATCATCCTTGAAAGCTGTCTGCAGAATAAATGTCACATTACAACCCCAACCAACGTTGAGCCGGGAAAACTTTCAGAGGCATGATGAGGTGTTGGGTTTCTACTTCCTGGAGGAAGTCTGCGAAGTCACCTGGCTCCTTGTCATGCAACTGAAAATTTTCTCTTGAGATAATAATTTTCCTCATGTTTGCACTTCATGAGCACGTAGACCACACAAATCTCACCTGTTTGATCTACCAGTTTACCAGTGTAACGAAAGAAACCACCATAGGGGTTTCAACATCCCAACTATCTCTTTCTTTGCTTATTGAGGACTAATCTAGAGAAAGTCCCTGCTGAAATAATTTGCTCAACTCGTCTCCAAGTGGTGCTGCTGCTTGACAGGAGCACGTTGCTACAGCATTCGCCCCGAGTGTCCTTCAACCTCTTGCCATTTCTAGCAAATTCTGAGCACGAAGTCTCATTTATTATCGGTTTCCTTGAAGTAACCCACTTCTCTTCTTCCACTACTTTAAATCAGCTTTATAATCAAGCCTACTTAAGCTCTTTGCTTAACAGCAGGTTGTTAATGCAGTTAACTTTTGCTTAAAGAACTCCACAAGCTGTAAGAATTGTTCAGTTTGTAGCAATATGTTTGATTAGCAAGAGGAAAAAACCAAAATCACACCTGGGAAACTCAATGTCGTCTCAACAGCATTTCTTTCCCTGTGTTAATCCAGTTTTCTGTATGATATAGTATTGAAGGTCTGCTTGGCATTTGGAGCTTAAAAATAAAGAAATTATTGTCAAGAGTGTAAACACTCCTGATTTCACAGTTCCAAAATCTTTCGGCACGCGTTCCAGCCCTGCAGGGTTTTGTGACCTCATGGTTCAACACTCGAGTGAAGAGATGTCCTTAAAAAGTAATATTTTATTCTAGCAGTGAGAAAAAAATGACTTCATTGTATCACATCTGTGTTATTGTAAAGTTAGGAAAAGCATCTGTGATTGATCAATCCACTGATTTAGTTGAGAGAGGGGAGCTGGAACATGCTAGAAAGGCAAAACAGTGCTTGGGGAGGAGAGAGGAAGAATATTTTCAAATATTAAAATAAATTCAAATGCAAATTATCTTGACTTCTATAGGGTTTTTTTGCTTCCCTGATATATAAGATTAATGCAAGTTCTGCTGTTCCTTACTGAATTTATCTCATAGCCAGGTTCCCTCTGCATCTTTAAGGCTCACTTGTAGAAGTTTGGGGTTTTTTTTGGTTTGTTTATTTATTTTTTTTTTAAAAAAAGGATCTTAAGAGATACCGGGTCATATTATTAGCATCCAAAAAGTGACTTTTAACATCTAATGACACGTGCACAACCTCAAATATTTCAGTTTGAAGCCAACTCTGAAATTTGGCCTAACTCCAAACACATTTCAGGATAAGAGTACAAAACTTACGGATTTTCCTTCGGCTAGAAACAGCTAAAGGAGAGAAGCTGAAAAATAGGGAGGACGTTGGAATTTATCGCAGAAAAAACCCCAAACCTCTAACGTAGAACGTCTGCTGGCATCGTGCTGCCAGGGTTTTTGGGAAGCCTGGGAGCTCCTGAGCTGAAGTGTTACAGTCCTGATGCTTACAGACCGAAATATTTCTTGGAATTCTGAGTCATGAGGCCAATCAAGTAAATGGAGAGTGAAAAATTAGCAGGGTGGGGAGGAAATAAAGAATCTGTCGCATATGGTAACTCTGCTTCTTTTTTTTTTTTCTTAAATAAACTGTGATCTTATGTAAGAACCTACTGAGTCCAGAAACATTTAAATTCCATTAGTTAGCTGATAATTTATTGCCAAATTGCATCTTCTCAGTGATTACAAATGTTAGTGAGTTAGCTTTGAATGTGTATTTCAAGGCACTTATTAAAAAAAAATGTTTATTGCATGCAAAAAATGATGCTTGGTAGGACTTTCAAATATGCACAGTTAGCTAAACTTCAGATAAATTTCCTGTAAAAGTTTAAAAAAAGCCTGTGTATTTAATCTGTAAAGAGTTTTTAAATTCTATGTATGTAACTGAATTTTTTCACTATTTTTTTGTCTTACCTTCACCTCTTTTTTTTTTTTTCTTTCCCTGTGCCATTCTCTTTTACTTCATCTGAACCCCTGATTTGTTTGTTTATTTTACCATCTTACCATCTTGCTGTTTGTCCAACAGAACAACCAAACCAGCTCCTCATCTCGATGGGTAAGAATCCTTTGTAGTTTCTCCAGTGATGGCAAAAATTTTTTCAGGTTGTCAATCTTCTTGTATTCTATTGAAAGCAGAAAACAATAGAGGGACAAATTCTTAATTCTGCAAGAGATTGTGCAATAGAACAAGGTGAAAAAAAAAATGAAAGTTTTCAATTCTATGAAGATTTCATGTTGCAGTTTATTTCCTAAAACTGGTCAAAAACTTGGAAGGTCTTAAATCTTAACATTATTTCTTTAAAAGTGGTGCTGCCGTCAGTCCATAAATCAGTGAGCTGAAATGTCAGGTTTAATATATTTGGATAATCCACTCTCTTGTGGCATGTTTTTATCCCAAAAATATATGAATTCTTGGCACTGTAAGTCACAAGGTAAAAGGAAGAAGGAAAGAGAAATGTGATGTGGTAGAATGAAATTGAGGATTCCTTAATTATAACTCTCCCAGCAATGCCAGTGGGAATTTGTCTTCTGAGTTTGGATATAAATAAGTAAAATAAAATTTATATATAAATAAAAGCTGCTTCTCTAGGGAGAGCTGTGCTGCTTTGTCGTCTCTACATAGAGACTCTTGGTCCCTCTGTTGCACAAAATGTCAAAAATAAAAGTATAGGTTAGAAACTATGTTCTGTTTACCCTGCCCTTGTAGGAAGGAGTAGAATGGCATCAAATATTTCTCTCCAATTGAACTAGAGTGACTTTCTCTTTTGTGTTGTGTGAAATCTTGGCACAGCTGTGAATGTAAAAGTAGTAAAACTCCTATTTTCAAGTTGACTGCATTTTGCAAGAGCTGAATGTTTCTATTTCCGAACGATTTTTCAATTAATTTCAGATTTAAAAAAAAAAAAAACCTGTTAGCAATACATTGGGGAGGTGCAAACATTTATATCTTATTTCTACAGTGTCCATGTTGTCTTTGGACTGGTTATTGCTGGGTTTGAAGTAATAGAACAAATAGAAAATCTGAAAACTGACACTGCGAGCAGGCCCTACGCAGACGTCCGAGTTATTGACTGTGGGGTGCTGGTTACAAAGTCAACAAAAGAAGGTAAGTGTTCAGATACCTGAAGTGAATTGACTGTTGACATAGTTTTCAAGGAGTATAAAAATTATGCCAATGTCTAAAAATCATGCTGCTCAGTCTCTAGAATCATAGTTGATTCTTAGAGGCCTTCAAAACTTAAATCTTATAGATGAGGTAGATACAGCAAGGGAAAAGGTTTCCCAATCTAAACCTTGGTGCCTTGGCTGCTTTCTAGTCTCCTTCATTAATGTTTAAGGTTAATGTGACAAACTCAGGAAAGAATTAGAACTGCGTTTTTCAAGGTTGGAAAGGTGGAGACACAAAACCAGGCTTTTCTTCAAGTTGAGTCCTGTGCAGCTTCCAAAGCTTTAAGATCCCATCATGTTAATCTGTGATATATGGAGTCAATATCATTTTCCTTGTCATGAGAATTCACAGGGAATAAATTCTCTTAAATACAAGTTTGGACGGTTGTTGTAAAGTACCAGAGTGTAACAAGTTGGCATTTTCTACTTCTCTTTTGACTTTCCTTAAGGATAACATGGTGGTTTCTGTCCTTTCTCAAGAGTCAGGAAGATTAATCATGTGCAAGTATGAGGATGCAGAAAGGAGACAATGAAAAAGGTTTAGAAATAAGAAATACCTGACTGAGGTTGCAGATAAATTTATGAAACTTTGTTTTGTAACCTTTGCATTGCCTTCTAAAGAAACAATTTTTTTTTTTTTTACTATAGATAGTCTTTTCTTATCTGTGTATTCAATTCTAACCCAAAGGTGTGAATTCAGTGTTGGAAATCTAAAATACATTTTCAAAGGAGAAAAGAGGGGGAACCCTCCTTAAAATTATATTTACTCCCTGGTAATATAAAGGTTTTTTTATATTAACTTGGCACAAGTTAATATTCACCTTCAGTTATAAACTTACTGGGTATTAATTTCAAAACTGTTTGGTTTTGCAGTGCTGTTTTCTTAGATGGTGGAAGTTCCTACAGTTTATTGACAGGAACTAAAATTTTGGGGGTTTTGTGTGGTGGTTTGTGGTTTTTTTGGTTTTTAGTTGTTTGGTTTTTTTTTTATAACTATCTTTTCTGGAAAACAGTTGTATCATTTTATTGATACGAATTTAGACTGGACACAATTACAGGACTTTTTATTATTCTACTTTACCACAACTCATTGTGAGAATAATTCCCAGAGCTCTTCTGAAGCAGTAGCTGTGTATTTATACGTATATGAAATTGTGTATTTTGTATTGTGTGTGTGTGTGTATATATATACATGCAGCTGTACACACTGTAAATGTCAAATATCTGTTTGAAGCTTTGGAGAAGAAGAAGAAAGTGTGTTCCGAGTCGGAAGCTTCAGAATCCTCCTCCAGTGCATCAAGCTCTTCAGACACTTTATCTGAAAGTGAAGCTGAAAATGTAAGAAGCAGAAGGAGGAAGCGTAAAAGAAGAGCTAAGACCAAGCAATCAAGAAAAAAAAGAAAGGAGGAGAGGAAGAAAGAGGATCCAAAGTGCAAGCGAAGCTCAAACCAAAGACGGTGACTGATCAATTAAATACTCTTAAATTTAAGAATTGCTGAGGGATCTGAGAAATTCTACTTTTTCATCGAGTACTCAAGCAGTATATATGAAAATGCTTTTATTGAAGTTTAGATTTTGATGCTTGATTTCTTTTTTTATATATAAAAAAAAAATTTAAAAGGCTGAGTTTGGGTGGATTTTTCCACATGAGAGTCTAAAAACTTTGTGGATAGAAGGAAGAGCAACTTTAAAAGGAGGAAGTTAAGCATATTAAATTATTTGGGACTCAATACCTGTGTTAAAGTGAGACATTAAGTAAATAATAGATCTGTGCTATATATTTGATTCTATTTCTAAAATATTTTGTCGCAAAGAGAACTAAACCTTCTTTCCACTGATAGTGCACAATCCTTCCTTGAGCCTGAAATGAGGTGTTAATAAACCACATTTTAGTTATGAAACCGTCTCCAAAAAAGGTGATGGTTAAATTCCAATTTTTAATTTAACAACTTCTTTTGTCCCTGTAGCAGCCTTTCTGACAAGAGCGATCTGACAGAAAAAGCAGTCGATGTTAGCACAAAGAGGGACAAACCTGTGGTACGTCCTGAAGAAATTCCCCCAGTGCCTGAAAATAGATTTTTGCTCAGAAGAGATGTGCCTGTTGTCAATGTAGAACCTGAACCGTAAGGAACATTGAGCTTTCTTCTTCTGTTGACTTGGTGGAAACGATGCATAAAATTTCCCCCCTGCTGTTCTGTGACTAATAGTGATAGCAAATGGTGGCTGTGGTGTGTCAGATTTTTGTTTTTTTTTTTAAATGAGGTCATTTAATTGTCCTTTTTACAGTTTTCTTTGTAATATTCTTTATAACCTGTGTCAGGATTTTTCAGTGAGATCTCATTTTCTTGGTCCTTAAGGATCGTGCATCTTAGGACTTTATCTTTAATTACAGACAATGCAAAAAAAAAAAGTTAATTCCAGAAGAAATTTTGCACTGTAAACCACACCAAATATTTGATTGAGTCGGAAACTTGGGATTGGGAGAGGTGATTTTTCATCTTTCTCAGACTGCAGGAAAAGCTTTGGTTCAGAAATCAGTCAGCTAGAATCTTATGACCCAGCCGCTTTGTTGAAAATTGGAGAAAATACTCCTCTTTTGATACGGAGGAGGTCAGGAGTTCACAAGTAATTTGGAATTTGTGGTTTGTACTTCAAATAATTGCAGGTAGGTGGTTTTTTTTGTATCAAATTCTCTTGCTTTTGGACTCAGATGAGCTGATACTTTACATTGCCAGATCTCTCTAAAATCAGTTTGGGTTTTGGTTTTTTAATTTTAATTTCAGTTAATGGTGTAGGTTCCTCTGAGCCTTTGCTTGAAACCTGACTGAAGTTTCCAAAGCTTTAGTAACTGCTTCTTTTGAGGTTATTACAGAAAGTGTAAAAAGGACATTACAGCTGAAGTATTTCTTCTTGCTTTGGAAAGAAGCAAAGCTTTAGAACCTGTGGACGGTAATTGCTGAGATCGTAAAACTCCCCTGTCCATGTTCTTTTCCTGATTTGTGCACCAAACACAAGTTAACCTCTTTAAAAAAACCGCTCACCACTTCAGCAAAGTACTCTGCAAGTTCATTTTTTAGCATTTATTTACATGTCTTGCTTTATTTCTTGGAGAATTCCCTGAATTCTTAATTCTGCCAGCTCAAAATAAATAAGATGAATATTTTGCATGCTTAACTTAAAATTAGTTTTAATTTTGTTTTCTTTTTTCCATGTAAGCTCATATTTTATTAATTTGTACAGGAAGCTGCTTGATGCTGCGACAGTTCTGACTGACCAGAAACCATCAGTCTCGAAATCTGGACGAAGAATTAAAGGAAGAGGCACAATAGTATGTGACAGCTTATTTTTTTTATTATTTTTCTTCTTTCCTCTCATCCAGAGCATCTTCTCTAGCCTTGAGCTTTAAATTTCCTCAGGGGCTGTGTGTGACATTTTAGCTGTTGTTGACATATTGTAGATGCCAGCTTAGAAAGTTCAAATATTGTTGTCAGATAGTTAATTTTATAATGTGGGGTTTTTATCATCCTTCTTATTACACTCTTTTCACTTGAAGATCGGTTGAGAAAACAAATCCTGGCTCCGCAGCTACGAGAGATCTTCAAACATAAGAATGAAATTATTTCTCTCTAAAGAGTAAAGCTCTAAAAATTTAAAATAGTTGAAAATGAATCTATTTGTTCTAGCATGTCTCAAGTATATACAGCCCTTTCTGATTATACTGTAGCTACTTCATGTTGGTGGTCAAATTTCCTCAGCTCTCCTGACTGAGACCAAGCCTGTATAATTTCATAGATGACACTTCATCCACCTCCTTCTTCACTGTACTGGTAGTGAAGCATTTTTACAGATGCACGGACCTGGTCACTGAGGGATTTTTTTCTACCTTCCTCTCTGCAGACTGCCCCTCTTTGTGTAGCTTTCATTTCTACTTCAGATCTTTGGTATCTTGAATACTTTTGGTTTTGTCTTAGTTCCATGGTATTCAAGCAAAAGATTTCTTGTCTCTTCTCTTTAAAAACCCACAATCCAGGGCCCAAAACCCTGCACAGCTACACTAGTTGGTTTTCAGTCAGGTGAAGACTGAACACTTCTCTGCTCTGGGGAGACTCCTCCCTGCAGGGCTGGCTCCAGCTCTGGACCCTCAGCCCAGGAGAGACAGGGAGCTGTTGGAGTGGGGCCAGAGGAGCCCCAGCAACGCTGGGAGGGCTGGAACTCTCTGCTGGGAGGCCAGGCTGGGAGAGTTGGGCTTGTGCAGCCTAAAGAAGAGAAGGCTCCAGGGAGACCTTCTGGGGGCCTTTCAGGTCTTCAAGAGGGCTGTCATAAAGATGGGGACAGACTTTGGAGCAGGGCCTGTTGGGACAGGACAAGGTGGGGATGGGTTTAAACTAAAAGAGGGAGATTTAGACTCGAGAGAAGGAAGAAATTTTTGACACTAAGGGTGGTGAGAGCCTGGCCCAGGTTGTCCCAAGAGGTGGTCACTGCCCCATCCCTGGCACCATTGCAGGGGAGGTTGGCTGGGGCTCTGAGCAACCTGCTCTAGTTGCAGATGTCCCTGCTCCCCGCAGGGAGGCTGGACTCGATGACCTTGAAAGGTCCTTTCTCACCGAATCCATTCTATGATTCAGTAAGAGGGAGAAAGTTAGAAATACTTTCATAACTGTATTTTTGATTCTGGTGGTTTTTTTCAAATGTTAGTGTACTGCTGCTGAGCACATTCTTCCCCTTCAGAAGGTTTTCCTGGATCAGTTTAGCAAGTTATATTTGGGTAACCATATACTAAACCAAGGCTTGCTCCTGCTATGTTTTTCTGCAAGGGAAAGTCCTCAAAACCAAAGGAGTTGTAGTGTTTAAGCCTCACCTGAGAAGCAACTTTTATTTGCAAGCCTTGGTGTTAAATCTGATCAATGTCTTTGTATCTTACAGCTTGCATTTTTATTTGACACTTGTGGTAGCTACTAGAGGAAGCCTTGTAAATAGAAAGCTTTGAAACATTTTTGTAAATAAAAGACTTTTGGAAAAATAGTTTAAAGCTGAGTGGACTTGGCTTTGGCCAGGGTTTTGGGTGCCTGTGTCTCGATTTTAATCATTTGGGCAACCTCTTGGCAAAATTAAGAATTTAGGGCTAGTAATTAGCTGGAGAAGCACATTTTTCTGCCATCTCCAACAGGCTGATAAGCAACAATTTCTAGCCAGAAGTTGAGCTTGTTTGATGTTTTTCAAAATACTCATTTGTACTTTTGAATCCTCTTAAGCTCTGAGAGACTCTTGAGTATAATATGAGAGAATTAGGGAGGTCTCTGAAACCTTTGCCACCTGTTATATTCTGTTCATCTGTAAAAACTTTTCTCTTTGTTTTTTTTTTTTTAAGTAATCATTGCTTCAGCTCAAATGGTAGGGAAGATCCAAATCTGTGGGGCAGGTTATCTTTCTTTATTTTATATAAACAGAATGTCTTAAAGACTTCTGCCTGTAATTAACTGAATAAACCAATACATTATTCCAAAGCTGGTTTATTCCAAACCCAGCATTTTGCTGGTTTTATTCTGAGGGGCAATATATATAGATAGTTGTGGTTTGTTTTTTGTGTTTTTGTTTTTTTTTTCACATATTGCTTGCTTTTATAAATGTCTCCAAATAATTGAGTAAACTCCAGGTGTTTTTCTTTATTGAGTCAAGGAGCATCTAATTTCCTCACAGAATTTATCAAAGTGTGTATCCAACTGGGTAATGGAAAATAATGAGTTAGCAGTTCTAGAGGTGTTTTGCTGCTGCACAAGGAGCTCTTACTGCCTACTTCAATGCTGTGCCTAAGCATCATTTTTTAAGTATGAAGCTTCATTAAGATAGGTTTGGGGTTGGTTTTTTTTACATTGCTTGGAAGGTGTCTGACACTGGCTTCCCATTTCTGAAGAGCTAAACAGCGGTAACTTTTGAAACAGGGCTTGTCTTTACTCAAACGAGCAGTGAAGTGCCTGCTCACTGAAGTGAAACATCTGTGCTTTAGTATCCTGAAAAAAGAATTGGTTATCTGCAGTAATTGTGTTATTCCAGAAGGTGGTACGAAAAGCGGATCCATGATCTCTTCCTTGATTCTTCCTCTTGCATTTTGAAGAAATGGATTAGCTGCTGGCCCCTCTCAAGCTGTGTAAAATCCTCTGGAGTATGAAAAAGATAGTTAGCTACGTCATCCAGTCTCACATGTGGAATCTATGCATACCAAAAGTGGACATTCTGGGGAGGAAATCTAGAATTCGTATTTTGTTTGCAAATTTTGTGTGAATGGTGCTGCCTGGTTTGTGTTAGACGCATTTTCATCAGAGATACCATATAGTATTCATTCTTTTTAAAGAAAATTACGTTTTTCAGCTCTCTCTCTTTGCTTTCCTAGCGCTATCACACCCCACCTCGATCACGGTCGTGTTCTGAATCCAATGATGACGAGAGCAGCGAGACTCCTCCTCACTGGAAAGAGGAAATGCAGCGATTACGAACATACAGACCTCCAAGTGGAGAGAAGTGGAGTAAAGGCGATAAGTAAGATCCTTACTACAAATTTATCATGCCTTGGTGTATTTTACACAAGCTTTACTAGATTGTGTAGATGTACTGTGTCATCAAATCCTTTTGGTTGGAAGAGAGGTTTAAAGTCTTCGAGTCCAACCATTAACCCCGCACTGCCCAGCCCACCACTAAACCCTGTCCCTCAGTGCCACATCTACGTGGCTTTTAAATATTTGAATTTAAAAATGTAAATAGCCTTGTGGTTAGCGCATTCCCTTTCAACTCCAAAAACCAGAAGTGGAAAACTTTCTTGAAGACTTTCTTAAAACCTTTCTATTTTGCTAATCTGCCAACAGATGAACACATGCTCAAAGAAGTATCAGAAGAGTTGCCATTATGGATACTTCAGTGATTAATTGACCTGTCCAATTTCCTGTTAGCTTCCATGGAGTTAGTCCTGTCAGATTTTCCTCTAGCCTCCAACTTGCTTATAGGGTTTCTTTGGATCACAAGTAAGACAATCAAATATATCAATCCTATATTGGTTTAGGTATGTGTTCTATATATAGAACATATCACTCATCTTGAATCCTGGGGGCAGTTTTGGGCCCCTCACTCCTAGAAGGAGCTGGAGGGGCTGGAGCATGGCCAGAGAAAGACAACGGAGCTGGGAAGGGTCTGGAGCAGGAGTCTGGTGAGGAGCGGCTGAGGGAGCTGGGCTTGTTCAGCCTGGAGCAAAGGAGGCTCAGGGGAGACCTTCTGGCTCTCCACAACTCCCTGACAGGAGGCTGGAGCCAGGGGGAAGTTTGGCTTTGCTCCCAAGGAACAAGTGACAGGACAAGAGGAAGTGACCTCAAGTTGCCCTAGGAGAGGTTTAGGTTGGAGCTGAGGAACAATTTCTTGCCCTCCAGGGTTGTCCAGGCCTGGCCCAGGCTGCCCAGGGCAGGACTGGAGGCTCAATCCCTGGAGGGGTTTCCAAGCCGTGGAGATGTGGTGCTGAGGGACAGAGGTTAGAGGTGCCCTGGCAGGGATGGGGCAATGCTTGGACTCCATGATCTTTAAGGTCTCTTCCAACACAAACAATTCTATGATGATTTTTTTTTTTTTCTCCCTGCGCTTGCAAACTCCATGATGGAAGCCAGCTCTCCAGAATTTCTGATGACTTGATGCTAAGCACAAGCTTCTATCGCACTGTGACAGATTAACCTCAAAAGAAAACATGAAGAACATTCTATATAATCACTTTTGAATAATTGCCAATTTTTCTGCTAGTTCTTTTTATTGAGCATGTTTGATTTATTGCTGTATGGCAGCGTACCAGCTAAAAGAATACTAAAGAAGATGATATTTTAAAAGTTGTATAGATTCTACAATATGCAAAATTTGCTGAGGTTGGCTGATTTGTTTCTTACCTGGAAGTAGCTCTCTTGATAGTGATGTCATTCCATAGTTTACGAGTGTAACAAGCTCACACAGTTGTCTGGTAGCAAAAGGCGCGAGGGGATGTGAAATTTTTCGTTTCCAACTTAAATGCATCAGATTAGGGGAAAGTATTTACTTTATCTGAAGTTTTTAAAATGTTTCCACTTTAACCTGGGGCTTATTTGTTTGTTTTCGAGGTTGAGTGACCCATGTACAAGCAGATGGGATGACCGAAGTGCATCCCGGAGATCAAGATCGTGGTCCCATAACGGTTATTCTGATCTCAGTACTGTGAGATATTCCAGCCATCACAAAAAGCACAGAAAAGAGAAAAAGAAGGTGAAACATAAAAAGAAATCTAAAAAGCAGAAGCGTTTCAAGAGGCACAAGCAAACGAAAAAAAAGAAAACATCAGCCTCCTCAGATGTAGAATCCTCTCGTTCCTTCCTCAGGAGAACAAAATCATCTTGTGACCGTGAGAGGAAGTCTCGTTCTTCCTCATCGTCTTCTAGACATTCATCCAGAAGAAACTGGTCTAAATCTGACAAGGAAGACCAGAGCTCCTCGACTTTATCAAGCAGAGGGTCTCGATCATACTACAAGTCCAGGTCCAGATCTAGATCTAGGTCTAAATCGAGATCATATTCCCGAAGAAGTTCGAGATCGAGATCAGCCTCTAAATCATCGCGTTCTCGAAGTCGGTCAAGGTCAAGTTCTAACTCGAGGCATCAAAAGACAGTTTCCAATTCTCCACGAAATATTTCAACACGGTTAAATGAAAATACGTTGAGCAAAGTTGTTGAGCCTGTAAGAGCAGTTATACTCCCGAGCGATAAAGTCGCCGTACCACCAGTTGTCCCAGAAAGCCTCCCCGTTATACCCTTAAGTGATAGTCCCCCTCCTTCAAGGTGGAAACCTGGGCAGAAACCATGGAAGCCATCTTATGAGCGAATTCAGGAAATGAAAGCTAAAACAACCCATTTAATACCCACGCCAACTAATTACAATTTAGTAGCCATTAAAGAGGCTAACACCTCCTCCTCTTCTCGTAAGCGAGAAAGGAGTTCAGAGAGCGATCAAAGCGGTTATTCCAAGTATCATAGTGACAGAAGCTCGGACAGTTGGCAGAGATCAAGAAGCAGATCCTCTCGAAGCAGATCGTACTCAAGATCTTACACGAGATCTAGAAGCCCATCGAGCTCTAGGACAAAGTCTCCTTCTTCTGGTAGATCACCATCGCTGAGGAAATACCGCAGTGACAGGTCAGCTTATAGCGAGTCAACATCTTATTATTCCCTCAGCGAGGACGACAGACACAGAAACAAAAGAAAATCCACATCGAGGGATCAAAAAAGTCGGTCTCTTAAACTGAGACAGGAGACGAGTTCTGAAAGTACTCTCCCCTATAAAGGTACAAAAGACTACGAGGAATCTTCTCAAGGGCTTAAAGAGAGTGACAGTTTATCATCTTCAGACTTCTCTTCTGACAGCGAACGTCCTGCCAAAGGGAAAGTAGCCCCAGAAAAAGAAGGCCGCTTTCAATTAGAAGAAGATGGTCAGAAACAGGATAAAACCAGTGGAAGTTCCGAGCGAGGGGAGGAGAAATACAAGCGCGAGCGGGATTCGGATCACCCTAAGAAGAAAGCGGGGAAGGGAAAATCTTCTGAGCGGCCTAGAGGCGGTGCAAAACCGAAACGAAAATCGTATTCAGGTAGTAAATGGGACTCGGAATCCAATTCCGAAAGAGGAGAGCTGAGGCATAACAGGGGAGATTCCAGACTCTCCTCTGATAAAGAAGAAGGAGAGGCCACGTCGGGATCCGATACGGAACACAGTGTGGATAAAAGGACTAAAAAACAGTCCAATTCTTCAGAAGGCTTTCTGGATTCTGATTGTACTTGGAAGACAAGCAAGCAGTTGTCATCTTCTGAATCTGAGAGCTCTTGCTCTAGCTCTACAAGAGGAAAGTCAAAAAAACGCAAACAGGCCTTGAAAAAAACCCTTAAAAAATCACGTTCCAAAAAAGAGAAAGAAAAATCGAAAGGGAAAAAGGAGAAGAAACACAAACACAAAGTTCAGAAAAGAAAAGAAACGTTTCATTGGCAACCCCCCCTGGAGTTTGGTGAAGACGATGATGACGAGATAAATGAAAAGCTGGTTACTACGGATGATAAAAAAGAAAGGCAATTTACCAGGGACATCAAGGATAAAACCCAAGTTAATGACAAGGACAAAACAATCAAAGATAAAATGGGAAACGGTGAAAAGCCTCGTGCAGATGAAAAGCTTTTAGATCAAAACACTCCCTGCTCTTCCTCACCGGATCGGGGTAACCTTCAGAAAGATGACGTTGAAACAAACGCTTCAACCAGCGTTTTAAACTCAGGAATAAATGTGACCTCTTGCAAGAAGGAGGTGAACCGAGGTGAAGAAAGTACGGAGAACGGCCTGGAAGATGTTATTCAGACAGATGACAACATGGAGATTTGCACGCCAGATCGTAACTCGCCGGGGAAGGTTGACGTGGATATTTTGTCTCCTGTCATTCTCGCTGCTAAACCTCAGGCTTTAAGTGCTGCTATAAACCAAGATGTGCAAATCGAGCCCCCTGAACAAGGTGCTGTCAAAGTAGGGAACAATATTACAGATTTTATTAATATTAAAGAAGAAAAAGAAATGGGAAGGCGAGAAAATAACCCCGTGGTTGTGTCAAGCGCTAAAGACTCTAGCGTAAAAAGTGAAATCACAGAAAATGCACCGAGCAATATGATCGATAATAAATGGAAGCCTTTGCAAGGTGTTGGTAACTTACAACCAGCGACAATTAGTACCGCCGCAGAAGTTAAGAACGTAGCTTCAGCACCGGAGCCCAAACCAGCAGGTTTAAGAATTGAAATAAAAGCTAAAAATAAAGTAAGGCCTGGCTCTCTGTTTGATGAAGTTAGAAAAACAGCGCGGCTCAATCGAAGGCCGAGGAACCAAGAGAGTTCCAGTGAGGAAGAATCTCTGAGCCGAGGTGACAACAGCCCGTCCAGGAGTCTCAGTAGGTCACGGAGTAAATCCGAATCGAAATCCAGACACAGAACAAGGTCCGTATCTTACAGTCACTCAAGAAGTCGGTCCCGAAGTTCTACATACTCGTATAGGTAAGAAATTCGTGCTATTCCCACAGCCTACCATGTTAGCTTGAAAATTCTAAACTTTTTAAGACCTATTTTCCTTTTTCAATGCACATTTTTCTTTTAGGCAGCACTGCATCGATCAGCAAGTGTGGAGTAAGTATTTAGCTTAAAAAAGAAAGCTTTAGAACACTTCTGCTTCCTGTTTTCTGCTGCTTTTCTCTTTGCTTATATTCTTATTTTGCGCTTTTCAAAGTTGTTCCTTGATTGTAGGTCAAGAAGCTATTCAAGAAGCCGAAGCAGAGGATGGTACAGTAGAGACCGGTCGAGAAGCCGTAGTAGTTCTTACCACAGCTACAAGAGTCACAGGTAAGTTTCTCTGCCTGGAGTGTTCTACAAAAGTCAATTTATTTAATGTTTTGTGGTACAACTAAGGAATTCTGAGCCAAATGTGCTCGTCACCTCTTGCTCCCTCTCTCCCCTCACTCTCTTCAACACTTCTTTTCTAACTTAAAATGTCTCTTTGCTTTTGTCAGTCGCACCTACAGTAGAAGTAGATCCAGAAGTAGTTCTTATGGTCATCACAGTCGATCCAGGTATGGAGTATAGTTTTATACAAACTCTGCAATAAATGTACTTCTTATCAAAACATCTTAGCGTAAGAATATCCCTTTAACTATGGTACTTAAATAGAATTTCATGAAAGGAACTTGAATCAAAGGAAATTCAAGATAAGACACGTTGAAAAGCTGAAAATAACCAAATCATCCTGGTGTTACAATGACAGGTGATGATAAAAGGAAAAATGAACACGTTTCCCTTTAATAATAAAATTGAGTTATAAATAGAGTCATTTTGCCACTTGTTTTCAGAAGTATTAGCAATTTTTACCACAACCACAATTTCGAGAGAAAACACAAAACTTGTAAAATGTCGTCTGTTCTAGATTAATAAATTTTGAGATTTTTACTCTTTTTTTGAAGATACTTGCAAAAATAAAATGGAGAATTATTGTTTACTGCAATCTTCAAAAGTCAGTTCTGTATAACCAACTCATCTCTGTCTATAAATATCTTTAGCACATGAATTACAAATAAATAAGCATTTTAAACAAGAAGTTGTAAAGTTACAATTACTTTCTTTTCCCTTCATAGTAGGTCCTACACGTACGATAGTTACTACAGCAGGAGCAGAAGTAGAAGTAAAAGGAGTGACAGCTACAGAAGATCTAGAAGCTATGACAGGCGGTCCAGGTAAGGGTTTGCTGGTGTGACTTTGACACTTTATTATGCAAAATATTATGCTAAATACATACTTAAGATGTTCATGAACACTGATGTTGGAGGTTTTTTTACCCCAAGTATAAAAAACACCTTGTTACCAAAAGTAATAATTAGAACCGGTGAAAATTAGAGCCAGTGTGTGAGAGAGGAAATCAGAATTTCTGACCTACTGAATAATGAAAATCGGAGAAGAAAGATTTGCAGAGGCTCCAGTTCATTGTACATCTTCATTGAGAAAACCCTCCAAATCTGCTTCTTTTCAATAATTGTGAATGTTTTGTAGAAATAATGAATTACCACTCAAGATTTAAATCCAGTTCCGTGTTATGGGTTAAAACCTACGTGATATGCAAAGAATTCTGGCGGATAGTGAATTATTCTTACTTAGACTGCAGAAGTAGATAGATTTTATTTTTTTTTTATTTTTTTTTTTAATCTAGAAGGGAAATTAAAAATTTCAGTGTGATCCAGAATTTATTTTTAACTTCCTAGTACCTATTTTTGAAAAAAAAAAAAACCGCAACATTTTTATGTGCAAATCCAATGTGATGCATTTAGGATGACTTCTGATTCATCTTCTGATGAATTTAGGATCAATTTTATTCTACTTAGTCTGAGGGAACTATATAGGTGTAAGGGAGCACACTTCACAAAGATCAGAAGTGGAACGGGAGATGATGATGCTTTTTTTATTATTTTTTTTTTTTTACCTTTTAAATATGTCCCCTATTAGTCAGCGGTAAATCAGGCACATCTCCAAGACTACTGTAAATTTTCACCCTCTGCTCTCCTCCCACTCATTTTTGCACAGCTTTGTACCAACACTTAATGGACTTTGCTCTCACCCCTTTCCCCATCTCCTACTGACAGGAAGACAACTTTCATCTTGCATTTGAAAGGCAATTAATGAGATTAACGAAAAGTGTGGAAATAGACTTAGAAAATCATTGTTTTGGGATGTTGGGAAGCCTCAGAGAAACCACGTTGGATTTAGGATACACTCACTTTTCATTTAGGAAGCTTCCCTTAGAGGCACAAGGCTAGAAAATCTCTAATAAAACTTTATCCTGTGTAATTTGCGTATGTCCCACAGCGTGTCTGAAACCATCTGGACTCGAGCTTGGTGCTCAGCCAGGTGCTGAGCTTGGAATTCTTCTGAAAAAGCCAAAACATTTTAATCTACAACTTCCACTCTGCAGAGACTGACGCACTCCTGTCGTTGTTACAGGGCTCAATTTTTCAGACCCTTCTTCGAAGGAAAAATTGCAAAATCAGGCAAGGATTTGTGAAATGAGCTTAGTTGAGAAAGGCTTGAAATATAAAATGATATTTGTTAGAATATCTTTGTCAGTCAGCCATTAGCATTGACAAAACCGGTTATTTTAGATGATTTCTTAGAGAGAACAAGAAATTTTGTCGCTAAAAAGACACTCTGAAATATAACACAGGATTTTCAGCATGTGAAGCTAACAATTATATTAATTTTGAGTGTCCCTTGATGAAAACTTGAGTTACATGAAATCCCATCCTGTAAAAGACTTCTTGAATGTTTTCTTCTTCTCTCGTGTCCGTCTTGCCCATTTTTTTCCAGGACACAATTTTGACTTTGAAGCTCAAAATACAATTTTGAGGCATTTTCATCTCTTCTTTGCAGATCTTACGGCTCGGACAGCGAAAGCGATCGCAGTTACTCCAACAATCGAAGTCCCAGTGAAAGCAGCAGATACAGCTGAAAATGTTTCTTTGCCACCAGAATCTGCGTTTGATCTTCTTTTTTTCCAAGTGTTATGTTAAAAAAAACACCTTGTTTTGACAGTGTCACAAGTGAAGTTGGAGGGTATTTAGAGCTGAAACTACCCTTTCAACAGCAAACTCAACTGACTCTCCTATTACAAAGTACTGAGCTCAACTCAACTGGTTTTATTATTCTTTTTATTATTCTTTTTTTTGTAACATCAGATGCTACAAAACCAGTTTTATTTCCATGAATTGAATTTTCCAAGCCGTGAATGATACACAAATGGATTTGCTGCTTCCACTTTTCTGGGTACAGCAATCGCTACTGTCTTCAAGTCTGTTTATAAACACCTGACAGCTTTCTGCCTGTTGCTACTAAATCTACTCAAATAACTCTCAAACTGTGAAGAAACCTTCTTACAAAGGCCACTGTTTATTTTTTTTGTTTATTAAAACACCGTTATTTTTTTTAATGCTGGAAGATGAGTTCCATGCTGTCTTGTTTGTCAGTTATTGCATTGCATACAGCGTCTACGCCTCAGCTAGGGGCTGAAAACAAAGACTGGTGCTCTGTCTTAATCCATCCTGTCCTGGGATATCACAGAATTCAGCGGAAAATTCTACGCGCCGGGAATTGTCAAGCTGACAAGCGGTGAGCAACAGTGTGATGAATGGGGTTTGATCGTAACATCCAACTCGTATAAACTTTTCTTGTCTTCAAAGAGTTTGTTGTAGTTGACAGTATTCTTCAAAGTCAAAAAAAAAAAAGTGTTTCTGAACACTTTTTGAATTTCATTTTATTTCCTAGAATGGCGCCTGGGGAAATTCAACGCGTTTTTGAAGCTGAATGTTGGCAATTGTTGAGTATATCCTGAGTTTGTTTGCAACCACTTTTTAATAAAACTTAATGCAATGACAGTTTTTGGAGAAAACAAACCATCACGGTTCCTTTATAAGATGTCTGTAGATACATCCTGTTTGGTAGAGGGAAGATCAGATATTGAAGATACTAAACAACATACTGCTAAAGCGATACGACTGCAAAAATACTGGGCTGCCTACTAAAAAGCATGAATCACACTTTCAAAGTTGAATACCAAAAAGGACTCCATCTTACAGGTTAAATGATTTGCAAAAAAAAACCGAACAAACAAAAAAACAAACCACTTTTAAGCTGAAAAACATTGAGTAATTTTCAGTAATTAATTTTTGCAGTATTCTGATTGAGCTGATTTCAAACAATTTGTAAAGTTTTTCAGTGTTTTGAAAGTTGTGTACCAAGAAACGTTTTTTTTAATGGTTTGAGGTGACCTGAAAAGCAAGGTCTGTAGTCAAAAAAACCAGCTTGAACAGCTTTATTAGAGCTAATGAGTACGGTTGTATTATAATAGTTTTCATTACTCTGTAATTTCTTGAGATGCTTTCATTTTCTCAAATGTTTTCAAATACTAAAAATTATTTTTTTTTAAACCCTCATCAGGACCCAACAGCTTTGAAAATTCAAAAGGGGTCATTTCTTGCTTATACATCAGTTTGTACCACCCCTTTGACTGAATTAAACGATCCAAAATTAGCTGTCGATCCACTTCTGAAACATGAAAAGCAAGTTCAAAGGAAGTTTGAAGGCTGTAAGGATGCCCTCCCCTCCATTTCTCTCCAGCAACAGCTGAGTAAGACAGTTGTAGGCAGGTTCCTAAAAATGAATTTATCAGAAAGATTTTCCACTTTCCAGAAGAACCCACAGTTCTGGATTTAAGCCCTTCCTCCTCTCGTAGTCCAGCCAACAGCTGTGCACCCGTCATCCTTCCCAAGCAATAGTTTGTAAGCTGCTTCTACTTTCTAACATGAAGTACGTTTCTTAGGTCAGTGTGCATTTTCTAACAGTTGCAGCTGTTTCAGAGTCCTGAACAAATATTTCATGGCTAACTCGAGATCACCTTTGTGGCAGTTTATAGTTTTGTGTAACTTGATTTTTTTTTAATTTTTTTTTAATTCCCTGAGAGAATAGGACTAGTGGTGTAACAAACTACACAAATACAAATCTCTAAGTATTGAGAACAAATTCCTCCAGAATCGGACTTTGTCATATTTCAGGCTTTTTTTTCTGTTTTAATTTTAAAGCCAAGAAAAGGTAATAGAAACACGATCGCTCAATTAATTGTAATTGTCCAAAATCCCTGCAGTGCCACACTGCCTGTTTGATCTCTGGAATTAAAGCTTTATAAAGATATTCCATCTGGCAGATGGTTGGAGAGGGCTGTGAGGAAAAGGCCAGGGCGTGGGGTGAGGCGGGGGGCAGTATTTTTACTTAGTCAATTCTGTTTGTTCGTTCTTCAGGTAGAAATTGTACCCCTGAGCTGGTTTTCTAACGTTGCTCTCCGGTTTTGCAATTTTATTATTCAAAAGTCCTTGCTGTTTGTAAAATAAACTTTTGTACATATCTGCAAATGCTCTTTTCTTTCCACCTGGAAAAAAAATCCATTACTTCTTGAGGGAAAGGAGCAGAAAAAAAAAAGCCACTACACTTTCTGTAGCTGCTTTTGTCCCTGGCGCGACGTCGCCGACGTTGCTTTTCCTTCTCCTGACCTACATAGAGAACAATTCCTCAGCAAGACTTTCTGGGCCGGGTTTACGTAACAGTCATGTTTTGAACTTTCCGAGTGAGTTGAGGTCTGGCCATTTCCTCAAGATCTAGAAAAGGTTCCTTTCCTTTCTGAAAAGAATGCACTTCACCGATCTCCCCGGAAATCTCAAAATGGGCTGAGTTTAACCACTTTGCTAAATGATCTTTCCCAAATATGTGTTTCCGTAGCGCGTCGGCAATGTGGTCATTAGTTCAAGGCAGCAGATGTAATGGCTCAGCCGCCTAATCCATTAGTCTTTCAGACCTTCTGTGCAGGAAATCTGGTTTTCATTGGAATATACCGGCTTTGTCCTAAGGGAAAGGCTAATTGCCTTGGTCGGAGGTGAAAAGGACAAGTGCAAGTGATTCCTTGTTCTTTGACGGCTTTTGTCAGCATCAGTGTGGCCAGAAGGAGCAGGACAGGGATTGTTCCCCTGGGACAGTTTTGGGCCCCTCACTCCCAGAAGGAGCTGGAGAGGCTGGAGCGTGGCCAGAGAAGGACAACGGATGCCGGGGAAGGATCTGGAGCACAAGTCCGGTGAGGAGTGTCTGAGGGAGCTGGGCTTGTTCAGCCTGGAGCAAAGGAGGCTCAGGGGAGACCTTCTGGCTCTCCACAACTCCCTGAAATTCAGGAGGTTAGAGCCAGGAGGGGTTGGGCTCCACTCCCAAGAAATAAAATAGAACAAGAGGAAGTGGCCTCAAGCTGCCCCAGGGGAGGTTGAGGTTGGAGCTGAGGAACAATTTCTTGCCCTCCAGGGTTGTCCAGGCTTGGCCCAGGCTGCCCAGGGCAGGGCTGGAGTCCCCCTGATCCCTGGAGGGGTTTCCAAGGTGTGAAGATGTGGTGCTGAGGGACAGGGGTTAGTGGTGCCCTGACAGGGATGGGGCAATGCTTGGACTCGATCATCTTCAAGGCCTCTTCCAACCAAAACAATTCTACAATTTAATCTTTAGCATGATCTGGTTAACCTGGCATTTCCCAAACTTTGGAACATTGCCTTTAAAGAAGAGACCCAAGAAATGCAGGGCAGGAAGAGTAGGCCCTCCAGCTGGTTTGAGCTATAGAGGGGTAAAAAATGATAATTTAAGGGAGGGGAAGGGTGAAGGGCTACAGCAGAGAACCCCATTAGCGTCAGAAGTGTTAAGACAACCTCCGTGTTACCCTGCAGCGGAGAAGAGGCTCCGTCTTCTTTCCTATTAGTCGGCAACCTCTCCTTTAATCACTTTTTTTGTGCTGAAAAAGCCACATTCTGTGCAGAAGTGAAATGGTGGGGTGGCGGGACTGCTCAACCTGCTGCCGTAGAGGTCACGCCGTCCCCTTGAGCCGGCTCCGGCCACACGCTGGGCTGCAGGGAGGGGACTGGAGCACGGGCTGTTAAAAATAGAGCGGCTGACAACCCGGCTGCGTAATTCCTCGTCAGGAACATTTCCCTTCAAAGAAGTCCGCGATCCTGCAACATCAAATTTTTAGTCGAGTGGGTTTCCTCTGGAAAAACATAAAAAGGGAGTTCTAACCAAGGCAGGGGCTGCGTCTCTTCGGTTGTTGAGTACGTGATGCATGGAGTCTTGTGGCGGTGTAGCCTGTCTCCGGTTGTAGGTGAGCGACTCGCCCAGAAGAAGACAATCTGAATTAAAACGCTTCAACCAACCACCTGGCCATCAAAAACTCCTTCTCCTAAAGCACGGATTTACCAAGCGACGGCAGAAACGCCTTTTCCCTGTGACACCAACGGACGGAGAGATTTCCTTCAAGGGCTCTTGGAGGAGATCACTGCCTCTCCAGCAGCATATTAAATTTCCCTTCGGTGGCTTTTGTGCGGTTCGCTGTGGAGCACGCGCCGGGTTTGGAGCGGGACGCGGTATTTAGATGACCTTGAGCTGCACCACGCTCGAGGAATCCATCTGGTGTCGTTTCCAAAAGGAACGCTGCCTGGGATTTAAATCCCGCAGAGATAAAGCTTTGCACGCTCCACCCCTGCGTAACAGCCATCTAAATAATTCTAATTTTGCCCTGTTTTGTTTTCACAGGGTTGTGAAACGTTTGATTTTTCCACCTGGCTTTAAAATGCTTCAGCTGTGGGAAGTTTAAACTATTTTAAAACTACAGAAAAAAAGGAATCCAGACTGGAATTGAACCCTGTCCCTGTAATCCCTCGGAAGTAGATTGGATGGCGCACGTGGAATCGGACAGTCTGGGGCAGTTTGGGTGGTTTTTTTAATGAAGGTCGTATTTCAGAGTCACGAGGGGGTGGGCGTTAATTTGCTTTTCATTGATATTTCTGCTGTGGTACATATCCATCCTTGAAAGATGGTGGTCTAGCCCAAGAACACCAGTGTCCTTACCCAAAGGGTGGTCTAAGGTGGGGAGTGCTGAGCGCAGAGCAGCTTGTGAACACTTCTAGTTCCCACCCTGGTGTTATCTCCTGGTCTTGCCCTTTGGCTGTGAAATTCCTTTATTAATTCCCGAATTCACGCACAGAATCACAGAATGTCTGTGGTTGGAAGAGACCTTCAAGATCATCCAGTCCAACCTTCAACCCTATGCCACAAGCTCACCGCTAAACCATGTCCCCAAGCACCAGGTCCGCACACCGTTTAAATCCCTCCAGGGATGGTGACTCCACCCCTGCCCTGGGCAGACTATTCCAGTGTTTAATGAGCCTTTCCATGAAGAAATGTTTCCTAATGTCCAACTTAACCCTCCTGTGGTGCAGCTTGCAGCCATTCCCTCTGGTCCGGTCACACACCACCAGGGAGAAGAGGCTGTCCCCCTCTTCTCTTGGGCTTGCTTTTTCTTCCAGCTCATCATGCACCATGAGAGAGAGGACAGGGAAGGGTTCTCCCCATCTCCTGGTGCCTTAACCACCCATTCCCATCACTCGGCAGTGGCTGTGTAACTTCACCTCGATGCATTTTGGAAACTAAGCTGTAAAAACCATGAGGATTGGGAAGGTCTTGCGGGAATGAGAGATGCGAATCGCAGAATCCCAGCACAGTGGGGGTTGGAAGAACCTCTGGAGATGATCCTCTTCAACCCCCCTACTCCAGCAGGGTCACCCAGAGCAGGGGGCCCAGCAGCGCAGTGTCCACGTAGGTTTGGAATCTCTCCAGAGGAGACTCCACAAGCTCTCTGGGCAGCCTGGGCCAGGCTCCAACCCCCTCCCACCAAAGAAGTTTCTCCTTCTGCTCCCAGGGAACCTCCTGGGTTCCAGCTGGTGCCCCTTTTCCTGGCGCTGGGCACCACTGAGCAGAGTCTGGCCCCAGCCTCCTGCCCCCCGGGGGTCCTTTAGTTACTGAGAAGCTGCATTACGGGGCTGATTGCTGCACTTCCAGGAAGAACACCCAACTCTTTGGGGAATGTACCCATGAGATGAATCAATCAATAGAGGCTCTGGGATCATCAAGGACTGATTGAAGAAGTGTGTCTAAGGGAAAATGAAAAAGCAAACCCGTTCTGTTGAGAATTCCGTTTATTTGCCATAAAAGCTTTTATTTATTATTTTATAAATCAGTGTAACTGACAATTTTCATGTGGTTTTATTCACTGGCACAGCACCTCAAGGGAAAGGGAGGTGAGCACTTCCCTGCTAACCCCGCGTCAATGTCTCCTCAACGTGACCAACCCAAATGCCACTCGTTTCGGGTTAAAGCCGTTGCCTGCCTGCCGTGCCTCGGTGGTTACAACCAACTTAGCGCTGCACAAAGGAAAGAAAAAGCAAGAGGACAAAGATAAGATCCTTTCTCAGTAAATTTAGCAGGATTTTTGCAATGGCTGCGTGTGAACCGCTGTGTTTAATAATGGCTCTAGAAAGCAGTTGGGGATTGATTTTATTTTTTAATCCCTTTATGCTGCTGAGGCCTGAAACATCCTCTAGCCATGGCTCCTACCCGCTAAAGAAATAACACTGCAGGTGGAAAATTCACTTTTTTTCCTAATATAATGCTAAGTTTGATAATTTCACTGAGTGTCCTTAGCTTCTATTTGGAGAGAAATCACAGAATGGTAGGGGTTGGAAGGGTCCTCTGGGGAACATCTCGTCCAACTCCCCCCTAAATAGTGAGCAACCGTTTCCTGGTCACTTCATTTCACTTCTTTTTGATGTCTTCCCTGTAGGGATCGATCAGTGCTTGTTGTGTCCCAGGACTCGAGCTGCCCAGAGATCTTCCATGTTGGCTGCTCGTGCCGCCTGGAGTCGCTGGCACAGAGCAGTGGCTGCTCTGCAAATGGCATTGGGAATGCGTGAACCTGTTGGAGCAGGGCCAGGGGAGCCCAGGCAATGCTGGGAGGGCTGGAACCCTCTGGTGGGAGGCCAGGCTGGGAGAGTTGGGCTTGTGCAGCCTAAGGAAGAAAAGGCTCCAGGGAGATCTTCTGGGAGCCTTTCAGGACTTCAAGGGGCCTGTCANCTTCTGGGAGCCTTTCAGGACTGCAAGGGGCCTGTCAGAAAAGATGGGGACAGACTTTGGAGCAGGGCCTGTTGGGACAGGACAAGGGGGGATGATTTTAAACTGAAAAAGGGGAAATTTAGACTAGATCTAAGGAAGAAATTATTTACACTGAGGGTGGTGAGAGCCTGGCCCAGATTGCCCCGAGAGGTGGTCGCTGCCCCATCCCTGGAACCATTGCAGGGGAGGTTGGCTGGGGCTCTGAGCAACCTGCTCCAGTTGCAGATGTCCCTGCTCCCTGCAGGGGGGTTGGACCAGATGACCTTGAAAGGTCCCTTCCCACCCAAACCATTTGAAAATTCTATGAAATCACAGTAGTTCTCATCCAATGTTATGTAAAATTACTGGCGTCAAGGTTCAGTAGTTGAAGTGTCAAAACCCAAATTGCCTGAACTATCCACACTATTAAAAAACAATAAAAAATATTTTCTGATGGCTAAACTAAAGCTCCTTTTCTGTCACCTAAACCCTTCACTGTTTCTCACAGTTAGAGAGGAAGAGAATGACATTTTTCTTTCTACTTAACTGTTTAAGTAAAAGGAAAAACGCCACCTTAACTCTTCTAAAAGGGTTGGATTAGCTCTTGCCTCAATCTGGTCTTCTCTGGACTAAATAGCTCCAAGTCCTTTGTTTTTCTTGGGGTGTTTTGGGGGAGACTTTTTATTTGGTTGGGTTTTCTTGCAGCTTCTTAGATCTGACTATACCCAGGCCTCAGCCACCAGCCCATAACCTCCCCAGATCACCACACCCCAGCAGGCAACCAACTCCAGGCTTCACGGTGCCACGCAACTCTCAAACGTCTCTCCACATATCCCACAGGCAACGTCTCCATGTCCCTGCTTGTGGTTCTGTTGGTTTTGCATTGGTGGGAGGAGGGCTGCTGGGTCCAGCCAGGGATGTGCTCCTGCCTCTGCCTTCCCCAGGTGCATCCCGGCTCCTCCGCTCCCTGCTCATGCTCTGCTCTGCCGCTCAACTGTTCTTACACAAGCAGCAAGCTTTTCCCCTTTGTTTCGACTAAGCTGAAGCCTTTTTTTTTTCTTTTTTTTTTTCCCTTTTTTAAAATTTTTTTTTCCAGGCTATTTCTCTACTGCGTCAAGATTGTTTTGAAGTTGCAGCCCATCCTCCAAAGTACTTGAAGTCCCTCCCGGCTTGGTATCATTTGCAGCTGGAAGAAGCAAATTTTCTATTCATGCAAGTAATTATTAAAAAAATATTTTGAGCAGTACTAGGCCTGGGACAGATCCCCAGGGACTCCCAGGCTGTACATCTCTTGCCGGCGGATCATAAATCACTCCTCCAAGCAATATTCCCTCCTTTCCAGCTCTGCTTTCCTCCGGCTTTGTGTCATCTGTCCCTGCCGTCCTTCCTCTCCCAGCCACGTCACCACAGCCGCGCTGGGGACGTGGGGATGTGAACAGGAGCTGCTGTCTTCATTTCATTGGAACTTCAGCTTGTCTGGCTTGAGCTTCTGGATGTTATGGATGCCTGGAAGTGTTCAAGGTCGGGCTGGATGAGGCTCTGAGCAAGCTGAGCTAGTGGGAGCTGTCCCTGCCCATGGCAGGGGCGTGGAACTAGATGATGTTTAAGGTCCCTTTCCAAACCAGTTTATGATTCTATGTTGGGTCTTACAAAAGCTTGGCTGAAGATGCCTGTTGCTTTTTTTCCATGGTTACCCTTGGAGACCGTGTTTCTAATACCCCCTGTAACTTTATCCTTGAAAAACTGAGTGTCGGTGACTCGCTCTCTGAGCTTTTCACCCTAAGACATCTTTTCCAGGTTTCCTCTCCCTGTGACTTTCTCCGCTGACTACCTTTCTGCATCCTTCTTGGATGCCAGCATGGATATCAGCATTTAACATTTTCCATTTTTAAAAAAAATGTTTGTCACTAGCACTAATATAAATCAAACTATTTTGGTGGGATTTTCACCCTGGAAAATTTTTGTTTGGGGATTACTTTCCATGGCTTAGGCAGAGGAGGAAAATTCACTGGGTTTTTTTTTTCTGTATACGAGTATTTACTGACTAAGATGGTTTCTTGTTTTTGAAGTTACCAATTTATACCCCCATCATGATGAAAAGGGTCCCAATGGATTCCAGAGACCTAAAAGCCCAAAGGGAGCAAAAGGGCTTTGAAATTCTTCCAGTTCACGTGAACCTGCTTTGCAACTCCAGCACTTCCCCAACAGCCTTAAAAATCACTCCCTATTCAACGTTATCTAAAGAAAAAAAAGTAAGAATCTGGTTGTTCTAAGAAAATAGGTAAAAGGTACGACCAATATGGTGGGTCTGGAAGGTGGGACTTCATTTTGATGTGCTGCATCCCTGAAGAGGAACACTGATTTGGGGCAAAATTTCCTCTACTCCCTGAATCGTAGAATTGTAGAAAAGTTTGAGTTGGAAGGGGCCTTAAAGTTCATCCAGTTCCAACCTCTCTGCCATGGGCAGGGACACTTCTGACTAGACCAGGGTGCTCGAAGCCCCATCCAACCTGCTCTTGAACACTTCCAGAGATGGAGCATCCACAGCTTTTCTGGGTAACCTGGGCCAGGGTCTGGACACCCTCAAAGTGAAGAATTTCTTCCTTATGTCTAAGCTAAATCTACTCTCTTTCAACTTAAAGCCATTACCCCTTGTCCCAGCGCTACAAGCCCTCGCAAAAAGTCCTTCTCCAGCTTTCTTGTAGGACCCTTCAGATACTGAAAGGCTGTGAGAAGGTCTCCCTGGAGCCTTCTCTTCTCCAGGCTGAACAAGCCTGACTCTCTCAGCTTGAAGACTCTCTTGAATATAAATGCATCTCTGGGTATTTCCTGTAATTCTTGATAATTATTTCAATCAAGTGATCAATTTAGAACTTCCTGACTAATGAAATGCTCTTTCTTATCGTGTTATCCTTTGATATGTAAAGATGCCTTTGAACTAGAAGCCCCATGCTGGGAAGGCCCGTGCAGCTTTCACACCTGGCTCCTCAGTGAGCAAATCCATCGCTGCACTGCAAACGTGACTTGTGGGTGACGCCGAAGCATTTCTGAGCTGTCGCAGAAATTCAGCTGAAGTTTGCAAAATGCAGTGCAGGAACAGAATCCCAGAATCCCAGCATGATAGGGGTTGGGAGGCACCTCTGAAGATCACCTCATTCAACCCTTCAGTTCACCTAGAGCAGATTCTCCAGGACTGCAGTGTCCAGGTGGGTTTGGAACCTCTCCAGAGAAGGAGACTCCACAGCCTCTCTGGGCAGCTTGGGCCAGGCTCCAACACCCTCCCAGCAGAGGAGTTTTTCCACTTAATGTACGTCCTAGCTATGAACTGGAGAAGGACCTTGGATATTATTGCTTCTGCTTGATGACATCTAGAGGTGATAGTAATCCAAGTGCATGTAGCTGGATTTGAGAGAACTAGGTCCAGTAAACCGCCCTGTTTTTCTGGAAGTTTCTCTTAATAGTCTTTCCCAGCAGCGACAGGAGGTAATACCTCAGGAGACCATGCAAGGCAAAAGATCTTCAGTTCATTCCCCTCTGCTCTTCCAGCACCATCAATCACTGCATCATGGGCATTGGTGGGGCCCAGCCTGCCCATTCCCTCTGGTATCTATTGGCAGACCCATTGCCCATTAATTTCTTCAACCCTTCTTTGAATCTATGCATGTTGGGGCAACCTGCTGACTGGAGGAGGACTTTCGATATTTGTTTCAAGCTTATCTCCTACTCCTTTGAGTAGTATTTTTGATTTGCTGCACCTTGCTCGTAAGCTCCCAACCAACAGCTTTCCCTTCTCCAGGCTGAAGTGTCCTGAGCTTGTCCTCTCACCTCCTAAAGCAGCTGCCACATCCCACAAGTCATTTCAGTTCTTCTTCCTTTTTCTCCACCACCACCGTGTTCCTCTTGGCAATCAGGACTCCACACCGTAGCCAAAACGTGGATGCATCGGGGATTTCTGTAGCAGCAAAGCGATGCCCAGAGTGTTGGACATGCTGAGGGGCAGCAGAGAAATAACAGTTTCTTGGCTCTTATTTTGTCTGCCACATTGAGCACGCTTTGGCCGCACCTCGAACCACAGATTTCAGAGAGCTGCTGGCGGCAATCCAAGACCTTCAGCTGCCGATTCCTGCCTCAGCACAGCACAAACAAGGTTTAGACCTTCTTCTTCCAGATGCTTTACCTTATGTATTCTTGTACCAAAGTTCATTTGAAACTTTCTCCTTTGTTTTTTCTCTTTTTTTTGAGAGAGCCTTTTGGTGTTTCTTGCCATCAGTGTGGCACTTGATGACTTTGGAAGTGCTCACCTGCAAACGTGGAGATGTAGATCTGCTCTTACTCCTCCAGATTGCTGATGAGGATGGTGGAAAACCCCAGACTTGGTCTCTGGTGAACCACACCATGGACTCTTTTCCATCCTGAAAAATGACCATTTTAATGATCAAGAAGCCTTTTCCTTTTTGTCTTTTAACCAGCTTTCGAGCAACAAATGGACCTTTTCACCAGTCCTGTGCCAAATTAGTTTCCTTATGGATCTTGTTGAGGGCTTTAAAAAAAAAAAAAAAAAAAAAAGAATTATAAAATCCCGTGGTTTTCCCACCTAGAAAATAGAATGTACATGCTTTTTTTCATGAAAAAGGTTAAATTTCATTGAATTTACTTTTGTCCAGTGCCCCGACTGCAAGAAGAGTTAAATTGTTCATGCAAAAAAGTGGTGGCCAATGATGGCTGGAGAAAGGCCTGGTGGGAAAATAAAAATATTTCTTTCCCCACACTGTAGCAACTGCCAAGTCAAGTTGTTCATAGAGATTGTTTCTTCAACACAACAGCAGCGAGGACAACTTGGCTTGGCTTGCTTGGCTTGATCTGACTTGATGCATCCAATGCACAGGCCTCGATCTTAACACTTGCAGTTAACTAACAGTCAAAATAAGCCCTTTTCCCCCAGAAATGAAGACCTGGCACTGCTCTGTTCCTCTGCTGTAACTCATCCCAGAGACAAGCAAGGACTGGCTCAAAAAGCAGGATAATGTCAACCACACCGTCCTCTCCTCCCTTGTAATGTGTTTAGGTTACCTGCCTGGAAAAAGTACCCTGAGGCACCAGTCCTGGTGCTGTGTTTTTGCAGCACCAATTGGCAATGACCCCCGGGCTCATCCCCAGCAGCATGGGCAGCAGGGCCAGGGGTGGGTCCTGCCCCTCTGCTCCCAGGGCTCTGGGGAGACCCCCCCTGCAGGGCTGACTCCAGCTCGGGAGTCCTCATCCCAGGAGAGACAGGGAGCTGTTGGAGCAGGGCCAGAGGAGCCCCAGCAATGCTGGGAGGGCTGGAACCCTCTGCTGGGAGGCCAGGCTGGGAGAGTTGGGCTTGTGCAGCCTAAGGAAGAAAAGGCTCCAGGGAGACCTTCTGTGGGCCTTTCAGGACTTCAAGGGGCCTGTCAGAAAGATGGGGACAGACTTTGGAGCAGGGCCTATTGGAACAGGACAAAGAGTGATGGTTTTAAACTAAAAAAGGGGAGATTTAGACTAGATCTAAGGAAGAAATTATTGACACCGAGGGTGGTGAGAGCCTGGCCCAGATTGCCCCGAGAGGTGATTGATGCCCCATCCCTGGAACCATTGCAGGGGAGGTTGACCGGGGCTCTGAGCAACCTCCTCTAGTTGCAGATGTCTCTGCTCCCTGCAGGGGTGTTGGACTCGATGACCTTGAAAGGTCCCTTCCAACCCAAACCATTTGAAGATTCTATGAAATCACAGTAGTTCTCATCCAACGTTATGTAAAATTGCTGGCAGGAGGTGATGGTTTTAAACTATAAGAGTTGATTTAGACTGGATAAAAGGAAGAAATTTTTCACTGGGAGGGTGGTGAGACTCTGGCCCAGGCTGTCCAGAGAAATTGTGGATGCCCCCTCCCTGGAAGTGTTGAAGGCAAGGTTGGATGGGGCTCTGAGCAGCCTGCTCTGGTGGGAGGTGTCCCTGCCCATGGCAGGGGGGTTGGAACTTGATGATCTTTAAGGTTCCTTCCAACTCAAACTGTTTTGTGATTCTACGATGCTATTACAAAGCTGGTAGAAAATAGGTCCTAGAATCCAATACGAGCTCCTCTGAGAATTAAAACCTGGCTGTTGCTGAATCCTGCAGATACCTGCGGGTGGGCACCTTATGAGGTGAATGAAAAACCCAGAAAATACAAATGCAGGAGCTTCACTAGCCTTTCTGATAGGTCAGGTTCTGACACAGATCCCCCTCCTGCCTTCCACCAACCAAAGAGAAAAAGCAATTCCAGGTGGAGTCGCCATCCCTCCAAAATAAAACACCATCTGACTTGGGACAAGGTGCATCCTGGAGCTCCGGGAGGTGGTGGCTCCCTCTCTGGCAGTGAGATGCCAGGTCAGCCCGGGCGGTGATGCGCAGTGAGCGGATGGATGGTCTTGGCACGCATTTGAGAGTTGAGTAACGACGTCTTCCCCGACTTGGATCGCAGCCCTTCCACCACGCAGCGGGGAGGACAAACACTGGCATGGCTGCTCCTCGAGCTGCCTGAGGGAAGGAGACCGTCCTCCTCCATGCGAAGATCTGCCTGCTCTGGAGCTTCACCTGTGTCCTCAGGCGACCTCTGTGTAGGCATCACCTGAAACCTGCTGGCCCTGCCTGAAGAATCTTTTTTTTTAAAATATATTAATTTTTTTTCGCAGTTTGGAGGCAGAAGCGAGAAATTAAAGAAGGGAGGGTGGATTTAAAAAAAAAAAAAAAAGAAGAATTGGGGTCAAGATGAGGCAGCAGTATTTTAGTTTCTCGTCTCTGCTCACGCTGTGGGTGTTCTCATGGCAAACGCTGAGCGGGAGATGTTTTCCCTTAGTAGGAGAAGGCTCCGACATCACAGCCCTTCTCTCCTGGCCGTAAAAGGGCAGTGTTTTCTGCAGGACCCCCGAGTCCTCCAAAAAGCTGATGGGGCTTTTGCGCTGGGACCTGCCCTGTTGCATCACGGCTCTGCTTGATTTGGACCTTGCAACCCTCGTGTTCATGCTGCTTTGGCTCGTTCTCTTCTTGCGCCTTCTGTTTTGTCTCGCTCCTCCTCTCGGGAGGTTGGTGGGAGAGAGGCCAGAGAAGTCTCCAGGAATGTTCTTGCTTTCCCTGTTGGTTGTTTTTTTGTTTTTTTTTCTTTCTCTTTCTTGGCCTGATTTGATCCCTTCTTTTCCATGATCCATATGCTTGTTGAGTGGAAACCAACTGCCAAGCCCATGAGAAATGCCCATTGGGTTGGTTGAGCATGTCCACAGCCTCCATCCTACATCCCATGGGTGAGGCCATGGAAATCTGGAGGGGCCTTCCACCTCCTGCTCTACCTGAGCACGTGCACACCCTGACATTCTGGGGGCTCAGCGCTGGCTCAGGAAGGGTGGACACCAAGGAAGCACGTCTCACCAGCTCCTAGAGCATCTATCTCTGTTGCACCAGGGAAGGTTCAGGTTGGATACGCAGAAAGATTTCTTCCCTGGAAGGGTTGTTCAGGCCTGGAACAGGCTGCCCAGGGAAGTGGTGGAATAACCATTCCTGGAGAGGTTTCAAAGCTGTGGAGATGTGGTGCTGAGGGACAGGGGTTAGTGGTGACCTGGCAGTGCCGAGTTGATGGTTGGACTTGATGATCTTGAGGGCATCTTCCAACCAGAATAATTCTATGATTCTATGACTTCCAGCCTACAGGAGACGCTCAGCAGAACATGCTTGTTACACTTAAAGCAATAAATCCAGCTCAGGGAGGCAGAGCCAGCAAGAAGACATGGTACCGCCTTAGAGATGCCTTTCCAGGTCTGCCTGGTTCTTCCTAAAATTGTAGAAATATTAAGATTGGAAAAGGTCCTTAGGATCACCAGTAACATGACACTGCCAAGCCCACTGTTAAACCACATTCCTAAGTGCCGTGTTTACACCTTTAAAATATCCTTGTGTAGATCCTCACAAGCTCAAAGCCGTCAGACCTATTACAGGGCTTTCTTCTTGTCCCTTGTCCTTGCTGATGCTTCTCTTGGAGAAGACGGAAGCCTTGGAAATGCAAATTGAAATATCAGGGATTAGTTATACCAAGGAAATATGAACCTCTCCTGGTCTCCCTAAATGTTTACTAGTCCCTGTATTGTTGTGGCTGGTTCTTCTTTTTAAGACCTTGTGGAGTCACTGGGTTGCTACCTCATGGCCCAGAGAGAGAATGAAAGAGGGAAAGCGACAGGAGATGTCCCTTTCATGGGCACCACGCTGCTGGAAAGAGGTGGAAAGGATACCTAACACTTTTTCCCTGTCACCAGGGCCTACTTCCACGTGCTCCTCTTTTACCAGTTTCTCCAGAGCTTCCCTCTTGCTGGAGAACCCATTCCATAACAGGGACTGAGCTCACTCCGGATCCACAGGTCCCTCTATGGTGAGCAGAACTCCCTTACCCTTTCACTGCTCCTCCTCTTGGGTGATGTGTCTCTGCAAGATACAGCAGAGCCATCTCCCAGGAAAACCCCAGACCTTCCAGATCTTTGCATGAAGGCACCAAGAGCTTAGAGTTAAAGCTCCCACAAGACTTCATGTGCTCCATTAACCTTAACCTATGTGGAAGCTTCTTACATCTCACCCTCCTTGATGGGATGAGGAGCAGAAGAAGAGGCAGTTTAAGTGGCTTAGGACAACTCCTGTGCTGCATCAGTCGCACATAAGACCGACATATCTGTCCTGCACGGCAAAGCCACCAAACCAAGTTGGGTGGGATTTGCTGGAAGCTTTGGGTAGTTGTGGCCAAAAAAATCCCAGGTCCGTTTCATCTTCTTGGAAGGCTGTTGTGACACCTCCTGCCAGATAAAGTGTTTCACCCAAAGGTGTCATTGGTTGTGCCCCTTCTAGGACATTTCCCCTTGTGTTGGTCACAATGGTCACTGCAGGAACAGCTTCTCCCACATTAGGAAGGAATAACTTCAGGTGACAAAGATGAAGTCCCCATGTAAGAGGTGGGCTCAGCAAGCCCCAAAAGGCCAGAACCTCATGGTGAGCCGCCCAGAGTGACTTTGACCATCAGGTCTTTGCCATTCCCACCTGTCCTTGCAGACCTCTGTGCTCCAGAACTATGAAGGCTCCAACCTCTAGAGCTCCCAGGTCCTCTCTGCCACATCCAGGCAGGTGCTGCAGGGATTTGGACTCCGGAGCATGGCTTAAATCCCCAGCTCCCACCTCCGGCCTCCTCTCACCATGACCTCCTCTCACCATGACTCTCACTGGCTGCACGTCGGCCAAGCATTTTCCAGGAGTTTATGTAGCTTTTGGAAAAGTTTCCAAAATAGAAGACACGCTGGGCGGGCCAAACGCTCCTTTCACAAAACACTTTCTGATAGTGGAGAGACGCTGGTGGCATCGGCCAGGATTTTTTTTTTTCCTGTAGAACTGTCGAGAGCAAAAAAAAAGCATTAAAAAAAAAATTTTACAATTATATAAATAGATTTAAATAAACCCAGCGCAGGCAGGATGAGGCTACGGTGACATTACGCAAAGAGCTGCTCGCATCTGGAAGAAGTTACTCCGCACGGCAACAGAAGCGGAGTCTAAACAAGTGCAAGAGGTTACCACGTTGACGGCAACAAAAGGGAATGGTTGGGAGAAGGAAAAGAACCGGGAAGGTGGGATGAAGATGGAGCAGCTCGGAGGGCTCCGGGGACAACCCCAGAGCTGCTGCAGTGTGGCCAGTGCCCTTCAGAGCCATTGGGTTTCTCTACTTGTAGGGTGGTAGATGGGAATTTGCCCTTGACATTTTGGGATGGCTTCTGCACGAATGGTGGGGGCAGAAGTGCGTCTTGGAGGTGGGCACCCATCCCGATGAGCCTTGGTTGGCCACCTCATGGACCTTCTGCCCTGGTGGCCGATGGGTAGAGCCTGTCCTGGTGTCAGAAGTGTGGGAGCACCATGGAATCTTGCAGGGTGCCTCTCCAGGCACCTTGGGGCTGCTCCAGCTTTGCCCCCTCGTTCTCCAACATGAGGGTTTTGAGGGCGCCTGGCTCCCAGTTGATGCTGGGAGGGTGTTGAGGTGCTGAACTCCACCACCCTGCTGGGCACTGGGGACATCCAAGGGGAGCTGGGGGCAAAATAAGGAAGCCCTGGTATAATTTGGGGTTGGGGTGGGGCTGGCTGTGTCACATCTTGAGGCCTGAAGGGTCCTGGAGGGAGCCCCAGCACGGCCACCCACCCCTCCTAAAACCGAATCTTTACCCTCCCCCTCAAGTTCCCTCTGCCCAGGGGGGGATATCCCAGTTTTGTTCCCATAGCAGGACAGTGCCACAAAGATCCCCCATTTTAATAAACCCAGTGTTACCTCACGACTCCCCAGATCGAGTTTTTATGCCCCAAAAACCCTTATTTTGGGGAGGGGTGTGTGTGTGGCATTGGGGGCTGGCTTTGCCCCACACTTCACATCCCGAGGCTTGGGTGGGTGTCTGGTGGGAGCCCCAGCACGGCCACACCCACCAGACCCCCTTCCAAATGTGCCTTAACCCCCTCAATCTGCCTCTGCCGCGGGGGGGGGGGGGGGGGGGAACAGG
>VWZK01004504.1:51353-98814 GCA_013396935.1 Baryphthengus martii
CAGTATGTAGTTATTTTCCATATATTTGTATTTCTTTTCAGGATATATTTTTATTTATTTATTTCGATATTTACCTATTTATCATATATGTATATAATCCTATGTAGAAATAGTTTATATATATATATATATATACACACACAAATAGAGAAAATGTAAAAACTGTAGAAAAAATAGATATATATAAAAATATGTATAACCCTCCCTTCTTTTACTACTTCCTTACCCTACTCCAGGCTGCAGAGTCAAGGATCTGGAATAAAACCAAAAAAATCTTGGTTTTTTTCCCCCTGTTTTCTCCAGATTTGAGCGTTTGCCGGGGTTCTCTGGGGCCGTCGGGACCATGTGAAGCTGAGGATCCCGTTGGGTGGGCGGGTTGGTTGCAGAGCAGAAATTCAGTGAAAATGAAAAATGTTGGCAGGGTTGGGGAAAGGGGTTGGGGTTTTATTTTCCTTCGTTGAGAGAATGGAGAAGAAAACACCCTTTTTTTATTATTTCAACGTTTTTGTCTGCGTGTGCTTTTGCCTTTGGCTCGCAGAAAATGTAAGAGACGGACAAACAAAACGTGTCTTGCTGGAATTCGTGTGTTGTTCAAGAGCTGCCATTTGTCCCAGAAAAAAAATGGGAGCTGGGAAGCTCTTTTTAGAACAGGAGGTGCAGGATAAATCCAGAAGGTTGAACCCTCCGCCTCCTCCCTGGCCTTGGTCACGTCCCACGGCGGTGGGGAAAAAGGAGGTTAACATGGCCAGGTTCCCTCATCCGAGTGTCCACCACGGAAAGCCGAAGGGAAGCGGAGGGAAAGGGGAGATCCCACCTGCTTTTAACACCAGGTATGGGATAACCCTTAGGGATGCAGCTGGTGAAGCCATCCCTGGATTGAGGAACCCCCAGGGAGAGGTGGTGAACATCCAGGGGTGGTCTTCACCACGCAAAATCCGCGTGAGCTGAATGGAATATCCGGCAAACGCAGCCTGGGGGGAGCGTCGGTGTTTCCCAGCGTGGGGAGACTGCTCCTTGGTTTGAATTTTTCTAGGTAGCGCCTTTTCCCCAGATGATTTAAAATAAGGATTGGAAAAAAAAAAAGAGCATATATCAATCTGGTGAATCCAGCCAGCGAAGTGGAGGCCAATGGCGGTTGGAGCACACAGCGTAATTCGGCAAATAGAGGATATTGTGGTTTATGTCATTATCTTGTAGAACCAGGGGGGGTTACATTCCCAATTTTCTTCTATTTAGGGGGTTAAATCTCTGCTGGTGCCTAAAATTCTCTTCCTGAGTGTGGCAAATGTCCCTCTCTCCGCCCTGCGTCTTCATCTGGTTCAGGTGGTTGAGGCATCTCCTCCTGCATGATGTCTCCTCCGCACGAGCATGGACAGCAGAGCCAAGCTTTAGACCTCCTTGATGGTGGGATAGCCATGGTGCCTCCTCGCCGAGCTGGAGGGGTGCCAGTGAGTGATCGTATGGCCTTGGACTGTCCTTTTGTTGGACTTTCTCCTCCTTGGTTGAGTCTCTCAGACTCAAGTTGGTGATGGAGTGTCTTGGTTGGTGTCTCTGGTGGTGCTTTTGGTTGGCATCTCCAAGCTGGGCCTAGTGATAGAGTGTCTTGGTGTTTCGAGGCAGGGGCTGGCGATGGAGCTTTTCGGTTGGCATCTCTAAGCTGGGGCTGGTGGTGGAGCTTCTTAGTTGGCATCTCCAAGCTGGGCCTGGTAGAGCTTCTTCGTGTTTCGAGGCTGGGCCTGGCAATGGAGCTTTTCGGTTGGCATCTCTAAGCTGGGGCTGGTGGTGGAGCTTCTCACTTGGCGTCTCTGACTTGGGCTGCATGGACATGGATGGGTGGTATGGCCGGGCATCGGGGAAGAGCCCTCTTGAGTGATTTTATTTCCTTCCTCCCTACAGCTGATAGTCGAAAAAACGACTGACTACCCTTCGGCTGAGTACTCCCTGGTGGAGGATGTAGCCCTCCACTTCACGTGTTTGATGGACAGACTGAACGAGCAGCGCCTCTTTCAGCCGGACCTGTGCGACGTGGACATCGTGCTGGTGCAGCACAAGAGCATCTTCCCGGCGCACAAAGGGGTTCTGGCGGCCTACAGCCAGTTCTTCCACTCCCTCTTCACCCAAAACAAGCAGCTGCAGCGCGTGGAGCTCTCTCTGGAGGCCCTCACCTCACAGGGCCTCCAGCAGATCCTCAACTTCATCTACACCTCCAAGCTCCTCGTCAACTCCTGCAATGTGCAGGATGTGCTGAACGCGGCCGCTGTGCTGCAGATGAACAACATTGCCTCCTCCTGCCAGGACCTTCTCGACACCCGCTCCCTCAGCCTGGCCGCTGACATGGCCCTGCCCGCCGAGGGCTGCGCTGGGCCCCCACCCTACTACTGCGAGATCAAGCAGGAGGTGGATGCTCCTCATCCCAAAATCTATGCTCGGGAGGGTAACGACCCCTACTCGGTGCGGGTGGAGGATGGAGCAGGCGGTGGGACGCTCCCCCCTGGTCCAGCCAAGCAGTACTACAAGGAGGAGAAGGATGGGGGTCCAGGCGCCGTCTGTAAGATGGAAGGCGAAGAGTCCGAGGAGGACCTGGACAGCCAGGGCTCGTACAACCGGGAGCAGATCATTGTGGAGGTGAACCTCAACAACCAGACCCTCAATGTCTCCAAGGGCATGGAAGGGAAGGCAGCCGCCAGCGAGGCGGCCGTCATGGGGCGGCCCGATGGCGACGGACGCGACACGGAGGAGGATGGGGAGGAGGAGAACGAGGAAGGAGAGGAGGAGGAGGAAGAGGAGGAGGATGCGGAGGTGGGTGAGGAGGAAGAGGAGGAGCGCAGCGAGGAGGAAGACCTGGAGGAGACTACGGAAGAAGAGGACGATGATGACGATGATGAAGACGCGTTGGAGGTGAAAAGGGAGAAGGGTGGGCAGCCCCGCAGAGGCAGCCGGCCGTCCAAAGCCACCAAACCTGCCATGGCAACCAGGTCCCAGGAGATAGCCAAGGTTGAAGACGAGGAGGAGGAGGAAGAGGAAGGCCAACGAGGGAGGAAGAGGAAAAAGGAACAGGATGGCTTGGGCCAGAAGGTGAAGCTGGAGGAGAAGCAGCACTACCCATGCAAGAAATGTCCCCGGGTCTTCAACAACCGCTGGTACCTGGAGAAGCACATGAACGTCACGCACAGCCGCATGCAGATCTGCGACAAGTGCGGCAAACGCTTCCTGCTGGAGAGCGAGCTGCTCCTGCACCACCAGACCGACTGCGAGAAGAACATCCAGGTGAGCCAGCCCCGAGCATGTCCCACCAAGGGATGGACATCCCTTCGGGGATGAACGTCCCACCATGGTGGGAACATCCCACCAAAGGAGGAACATCGCACCATGATGGGACATCCCACCCACCATGGAGTACATCCCACCCAGCTACACTGTGGTACGAGCTTGTGCTTAAATAGTGTTTTTGATGTTGCGCTTGGCACGTGGTGGATGGGAGGGAACTTTGCTTCGCCCGTGACTCGTGTTCAGGCTGAGGACGGTCCCAGGGTGTCGTGGGAGCGGAGGATTCGTGCTGGGGGATTGTGGCTTCCCTTTGACCGGCCGGGTAGAAACGTGGAATCATTTTTGAGGAGTCATTTTTTTTTGGAGTTTATCCCGTTAATCTGGATAAAACATCGCGAGCCCCTGATGGAGACACGCTCCAGCCGTTCCCACCCAGGCTGAAACCAATGGAGCTTAATTCAGAGATTTGCTGACACAAGTTAAAATGGTTTTAATCTGCCTTTTGTGCTCCTCAGCTGGCGCATTAGGAAATTTCCGGACGCGTGGGATGGGGCTTGACGTGTCCTTGGCCTAATTCTAAGGGGATCCTGAGTTTGCAAGTTGACTCCGTTAAATCAGGGCAATTTTGGGAGGGGGACTAGGTGGGCACCTGGAATTTGTGTGTTCCTGCAGACCCCTCCGTCCCATCTTCACATCCCTAACAAGCTGGTTCAGACAATGTTGCCTCTACTAATTAGATAAGCACCGACTTCGGAAGAGCTTCAGCCATCGTCCTTCCCACCAGCGACCGGATTTTTGATGATCTTGCGGCTCTCCTAGGTGAAGGTAATGCCACCCAAGTGCTCCTGGAGCCCTTCACTGATGGCACCCCGGATAAAATGAGGAATGAAGGAAATCTTGGCATTAGGGCATGTAGGGAATATGGAGGCAGGAGTGATCTTGTGTCTGCTGACTGCGCTCACCCGTTGGTGTATCTTCTTGAAGAATTCAGAGCCCTGAAGTTGCCTTTTTTTTTTCTTTTTGGATGTTTTTTCCCAGAATTCAACCGGTGCAACTCCGATACTTGTGTGTTGCTGGCTGTTTCGGAGCCTCTTGTAAAGCCTGTGCCATTACAAATCAATGTTCCCAGGAGATTTCTTCAGCCTCATCTGCTTTCCTGGTGGATAATGTGGGGCTGTCACCTCATGGCTTTTTCCTCCCCTTTTTTTATCCCTTTTCCAGGTCATTTCTGAACGGAATACACCGCAACTGGGCGTGTGGTGACCTCCTTCCGTTGAAAACATGGATCATTACCTTGCACTTAGTTGAGCATTTTTCATTTTAAAAATAGGCAAATTCACTCCGTTTGCCCTGAGATTATTGAATAACTTTATCAATATATCCTGGAATTATAGCTGGACGGAAAAGAATTTTTTTTTGACTCTACTTACAACCAACAGTCTTTATTTCTTGGGTTTTTTTAACCAAATCCCTGGAGGGACCACCCCTCCTATCCCATTCCGGTCTGATGCTTTCTTTCCTGGTTTTGTCCCCAAATTTCATCTATAATACTTGAGGTTTTAGGCTTCACCTCCCTCCCTGTGATCATTTCCCATCCCTGTGGACACCACAACGGATGTCCTGCCTCTGCCACCTGAAAAATGGTTCATCCTTTGCTTGATGGGGTTGTTTCTCAAACTTTTTTGGCCACCCTCAGTGTGGTTTTCCTCTTAATCTGCTAGAATTTATCTTCCCCCCCCTATTCAGGCGTGACTTCCACATTTTCAAGTGATGCTTTTTTTCATCGGAGCTGAGGACACAGAGCTCAGCCCTCTAGGGTGCGTGGTCCCAGCCCGAGGGCTTTCCTACATCTGCTGCTTTCCCTCTACCTTTAATTTTTAAATTCCCCTAGAGCCTTTTTCATTTGAAGTGGGGAAAATGATTACTGGTGTGTCTTTGAGATCAGACTCCGGTCCTGAATTTGTCCTGAAATGCTTCTTAAAGCCGCAATAAAACTGTTCTGATCTGTGGAAATCAATACTCATGAAGCAGTAAAGCTCAGAGGACTACTCATATTGGTCTTCAGGCATGGCAAGATGAAGAAGGTCAGTGTTGGGAATGTCTCTGTGACTCTAATTTGGCCTCTCGGGCACGTAAATATAAATATATGTGAAGAACTACTGTGACCACATGACATGATGGTATATTTTCCAGGATATCACAGCCTCATACAGTGCAAAATTTAGTTGGAAGTCCATCAAGGACCATCTCTTCCTCTGGGTAGGAGGAGAAGCTGAAGGAATCCCTCCCAGGGCTTCCTAGTACTGCTCAGCTGTGCTGCGGTGAGATGCCTCCAAGGCACGGATTACTTTCTCAACACATCTTCGAGGAGCAGGGATGGTGTTGTCCCTGTTGGCCAAGAGGAAGATGAGTCATGGAAAGGTGAAGGGCAAGGAGTTGACCCTTGGAGGAAAGAGAAACCGGTGACACCTGGCAGGGTCCTCAGCTGGGTGTTGTCCACCATCGCTGCGCTCCAGCAACCGTTTCCTCTGCGGACCTTGCTCTCCTGTGTTTTCCTCGAACCGATCTCCCGTGCTTCAAACAAATCTCACGCTGAAGCTGGAGCTTTGCCTGGGAACGTTCAGGGAAACACTGAACTTGGAGCTGAGGCAAATCTCTACCATAACTTCTCAGGGGAGACTGTGCACATCACATTGTTTTACTTGTGCTGATGGACTGGTTTTTGGGGCCATTTGGATATGTTTGGAAAACTCGTTTAGCGGCAAAGGATCCGGAATATCTGCTGAAGGCTGAAGCTGCGCTGCCCTGGCTCAGGCTTCTCCTCATTCCTACATTCTTTGGAACCTTTTAATGCACAGAGAATCAAATTTTTCTATTTTATGGAACAGCCTCATGGTGTACAAGAATAAAATCTCCAGTTTGGAGTAGGGTCACGGTGTGTGAGCTGCTCCTCGGGCAAGTCCTAAGAGAGCCGTTGGTAGAGATGCCATGTCCTTCCCTGGAAAGTCATTGTCCCTTCCTCACCCAGTGGCTATAAATTTGAATTTTGGAGGTTTCGAAATGGCAGGGCCCGTAGCGGACTTACTGGTGGTTATGATTTTCAATATCTCAGCGGTAGGTTTCATAGTGATGTTCCTTTTTGGTGGATGAAGCTGATAGCCTGGTAAAATGGAAATACTGGTGGTGCCTCGGCATGTTCTCCTGCTTCCCTACCCACCCCTTCTCTCCTTGCAGTGCGTGACATGCGGGAAGGGGTTCAAGAAGCTCTGGTCCCTCCACGAGCACAACAAGATCGTCCACGGCTACGCTGAGAAGAAGTTCTCCTGCGAGATCTGCGAGAAGAAGTTTTACACCATGGCCCACGTGCGCAAACACATGGTTGGTGAGTGCGGGAGGTACCGGTGCCATGAGGAGATCTCCTTAGGGGTGTTCATCGGTCGTTTTGGCAAAGAAGGGTGGGATCGCTGTCGTATTGGGATTTTAGGGCTGGGCTTACTCCTGGGTGAGCTTTCTCACGTCAACACAGAGGCCTTGAAATTTGGCCTGGTGCTGAATGCTGAACGTACGGCTGCTCAGCACTGGGTTCGGAGCAATCAATCAGGCGTGGTGCTGGTGGATCTTGTTTATTTTATTCAACTAGAAAAAAAAGGACCTCAGAAGTGATGAAAAGAGGGTTTGAAGTGTAACCTCCCCTTGTAAAAGGGGAGGAGACCAGAGTAGTGCCGGGCTTGGAAAAGCAAACTGCAGAGGGCAGTGGTGGTTGAGTCACCGGGGCTTGCAGGCACCAAAGGCATCCAAAGAAAGGAAGTTAGAGGAGTACCTGAAATGTTGCTGCCGTGTGTCTTCCTGAGATGTTTTTGGGTTTGCTGGAGTTGGGTGGCGGCTTTGGGAGCAGCAGCAGGAATCTAGGGAGATGGATGCTCAAGGTGCAGGGAGGGAAATGGGCCTGACCTTGCTTCTCTCCACTCCAGCTCACACCAAGGACATGCCGTTCACCTGTGAGACCTGTGGGAAGTCCTTCAAGCGCAGCATGTCCCTCAAGGTCCATTCCCTCCAGCACTCTGGGGAAAAGCCTTTTAAATGCGAGGTAAGGTCCTGGATGTCACCCCGCCCTGCAGCTTCTCAAACGTGGACCAAAATGCTGGTCTGGGGAGAGATCTTCCACTTCTTGAGCCTTCTCCAAGCGTTGTGCCAGTGTAGCTGCAAAGCATGCTCCTGCGCTCTTTCAAACTTTGCATTTGAGGGTCCCACCAACCTTGTAGTGAAACTTGTCCAATGCCAGCATCTGTCCCTCCAGAGTCTGGACCCTGCATCCCACCCTGAGCCCATCCAGCCTGCAAATCTGGGTGGGTATGTCCCTAAAAGCCATTTATTTGGCTTCTTTCAGGGGGAAAAAAAAGTGATTTCTGCCCTGCTCTGACATATTGGTGATTTAGGGGGAATGTGAAGCTTGTTTTGGGTGCTCGCCAACAGCTCATCTCCCGGCTCTCGCCCTCACAGAACTGCAACGAGCGCTTCCAGTACAAGTACCAGCTGCGCTCCCACATGAGCATCCACATCGGGCACAAACAGTTCATGTGCCAGTGGTGTGGCAAAGACTTCAACATGAAGCAGTACTTTGATGAGCACATGAAGACACACACAGGTGAGAGCTTCCTGCTTTGTCCCCACCCCTTACAGGCAAGGGCCCTTGGGGAAAGAGCAGTGAGGTGGGGGTAGCATCTTTGCGTGGATGTTGGGATGGGGTTTTGGCAGGGGGATCATCAGCTTCTTATCCTTCATCCTCTATATGAGGTGCTGGAGCGTGTCCAAAGAAAGGCAACAAAGCTGGGGAGGGGTCTAGAGCACAAGTCTTGTGAGGAGCAGTTGAGGAAGCTGGGGAAGAGGAAGCTCAGGGGAGACCTTCTGGCTCTCCACAACTCCCTGACAGGAGGTTGGAGCCAGGGGGTATTGGGCTTTCCTCCCAAGGAACAAGTGCCAGGACAAGATCAACTGGCCTCAAGTTGCCCCAGGGGAGGTTGAGGTTGGAGCTGAGGAACAATTTCTTGCCCTCCAGGGTTGCCCAGGCCTGCCCAGGCTGCCCAGGGCAGGGCTGGAGTCCCCCTGATCCCTGGAGGGGGTTCCCAGGTGTGGAGATGCGNGTCCCCCTGATCGCTGGAGGGGTTTCCCAGGTGTGGAGATGCGGTGTTGAGGGACAGGGGTTAGAGGTTCCCTGGCAGGGATGGGACAATGCTTGGACTCCATGATCTTCAAGGTGTCTTCCAACCCAACCGGTTCTCTGACCCTTAGGAGAGAAGCCCTACATCTGTGAGATCTGCGGGAAGAGCTTCACCAGCCGCCCCAACATGAAGCGACACCGCCGGACCCACACCGGCGAGAAGCCGTACCCCTGCGATGTCTGTGGCCAGCGCTTCCGCTTTTCCAACATGCTCAAAGCCCACAAGGAGAAATGTTTCCGCGTCAGCACCCCCTTGGCTTTGGACACGGCCAATCCCCAACCCGCCGCCAACCCGGCCTCACTGCCCCCCGGCCCCCCCGGCCCCCCNCCCCCGGCCCCGGCGTCTCCCCCCTGCCCCTGCCGCTGCTTCATCCCCTTCCACAGACCCTCCCTCCTCCTCCTCACCTACCGCCGCCCCCTCCCCTGTTTCCCGCAGGGAGGGTAAATTCGAACAACAATTAGGTGCCCCCCAACCCCGGCCACGTGCCTGCACGGACTGCTCTCCTGCCGGGAGAGGCTTTGCTTGCTCTCTACCCCCACCTCCTCCTCATTTTGGGGTTGTTTTGGTTTGTTTTTTCCTTTTTCTCACCGTCATTCTCCACGGAGAGGGGGGAGCAGGAGGAAACCCCTCCCTGAGGAGTGTGGATGTTGCGGGGTCAGGGGGGATCCGCCGTCCGTCCGTAAGGGTGTAGTTAAAAGATGTCACTCTCCCTTCCGTCATTGCTGGCAGGGCTCGGAGGAGCAGGGCTGAGCTTGCCGGTGCCGCCCGCTCGCTCGCTCGCCGCGCCACTGCCCGCCTGCCGGCACTTCGATATTTATCCGAAGCCGAAATCGAGCCTAGTGGTGCTTGAATCCCTGTACTGTAAAGCTGGTCTTTTCAATTCAGGCTCTTTTTTTTTCTTGACCCAAGAGGTTGAGAGAGGCGGGACTGCGGAGGAGCCCCTGCTGGCCCCGCTGGCCCGCGGCAAGCGAGCGAACGGCCCCATGGGAAAGCCGTCGGCCCGCTCTCGTTAGCAGCCCTCGACGCGTCTTCCTTCCCCCGCACCACGGGTTTTTCTCCTCGACGGGCGAAAGCACGAAAACTGACGTTGCGTTTTGGGAGGCGGGCGGCGCACTGTCAGTTTGTTTTTGGGGTGTCCAAAGGGGAACTGGGCTCTGTTGTGCTCTTTCTGCTCATCTCAGCAGGAGCTGGGCTCCTGGGGATGCTCTGGTGTTGGCAAGGTGTTCTTGGGAGAGCTCAGGTGGTTTCAGGACTGGTGGGAGGGTGGCCTGGGACAGAGGAGCAGGATGCTGCCATTTCTCGGCAGAATCAGCCCAGAATAGTGCCTTAACAATTTGAATAAACCGCTGACTGATGGGGGAGCTCCAGCTTGGGTCCCATTGCAAGGTTCAGAGCTAAACCAAGACCGCGTTCAGCCTGATGACAATGATGTCCCATCTGCCAGCTTGTTGCCCGTATCGTTCTCCCAAGCCTCGTCTCTCCCCATGGGATTGGCATCCATTGCTCTGCCCTGGCTTGGCGGCAACCAGAGAGGACCAGTGAGGGCTGTGGTTGGTTTGGTGATGCCCGATGGCGTCGGTTAGAGCTTCTCTGGCTGCATTTGTTGAAGTTGAGCTGGTCTTGGGTTTCGCTTACTTAGGCTGGCTTCATGCTGGTGAGGGAGGAGATGAGAAAGGTTTTGCTGTCATCTTTTTGTTGGACGCTGAGGTCCCATCTGGGTCTTGCACTGCTGTGCTCTGCCCTGGGGTGTTGGGTGTTGGCCTGACCATGACTGTGTGGTCTCTTCCTGGGGAAGTGTCCCCTTTTGGGGTTTGGGAGGTTGCTCGAAGCACTGCAGGCGCTGTGGAGCATCCAGCATGGGTAGAGAGGTGCCAGAGGTAGGATGTGTTCCAGCTGGTGCTCTCAAGGCCAGCTCTGTGGATGCGTGAGGATGGCAGTCAGGTCATCGAGGAGGTGGTGAGCAGGGTAGGCAAGAAGGAAGAGAGGACACTGAGTGGGCAGCAGGAGTCCTTTGTCATTTGCACCTTCTGGGTGGCAGCAGGGTGCTGAGGACAGTGAGCCACATCTGGCTCTGCAAGAAGTCTTCGTGCTTCATCTCCTGGACCAAACCGGCAAAGCACTTGGAAAGCATTGAGGTTGTCCCCGTAGAGATGGGAGGATTCACCCACATGCTCAGGAGCTTTGTTGACTGGGGACATGCAGGAGCATTAGGCTGACAGGACAGGGGAGCATCTGCTGTTCCCCTGAGTGCTCTTTAAGGTGATGGGTTAAGTGACTGGTGTCCCCTTGTCCCCTGCTGCTGAGTGGGTGCCTCCCTGTGCCTGACACCTCTGGAAAGCTGGCTGCTCTTCTGGGTGTTAGCATGTTGGAGCAACAAACTGCTTTTCATCCTCCTGTTGGCTGGGATCCTGTGGACCCCCAGCACTACAGTTAATACCAGCGAGGTCACCCTCATCTCCATCTGCTTTGAGCAAAAGGAGAATGCTGTGGCAGAGCCACCTCGCTGTATTGACCTTCTCAGATGGGTGCCAAAAGCTCCTCTGCTCTCCTTCCTCCGTGACCGTGGGGTTTGTTGGGGTGGTGCAAAGCCTTTTGAAACACGTACCCATGAGGGATGTGGGCACTCAGCTCTTGGGGCCGTTGGCTTTCTGAAGGGACCATGACCCAGTCTGGGAGATGATTGCTTTAGAGAAGTGTTCAGTGATACCCTTGGAGGTGTTGGAGGACCTCAGCAGAGTGGTCCATGTAGTCTCCTCCCCTGCTGCCTCCCACATCCCGTGCCCTTGGGCTCGCTTATGCTTCTTACCCCTCACACTCAGCCTTGAGATGGGATGGGAGCGTTATACCCTGAGAAGGCCTCATCTTGCCTATATATTCTTCTGTGATGGAGCCCATCAGCCTGCCTGACTGGTAGACTTCCCCTCCCCGCCCTCAAAATAACCACCAATGCCAACATATGCTCCCTTGTACCACTCACCTGGAGATGGCTTTCCTTATCCTAGTTCATCCTCTCCCAGTGAGGAGCTGTCCCACTTGGACATCACTGTGAGATGAGACGTTGAGGCGAGAAGCCCAGCGGAAAACCCAGCGACTGATTCCAGCCACCTCCGATCCCCTTGGAGAGCCTGCTCCTAGAGCCACTTGGAGACGTTGAGATGTGACCACGCACACAGCACTTTGGAGAACCAGATCCCTGCTGCTCCTTTTCCTCGCCAAGGCCTGAGCAGTTCCCAGGAGTCCGACAAGGCCTCCGAGCCGTTTTGTCTACACCCTTCCTCGGCCCCAATGTGTCTCTTCATGTCTGGTTTTCGTTAACGTACTAAGAGCTCAAATGAGTCGCTCCCGCAGCGTCTCATCCCGCGTCCATCCCGGTCTGCCCTGTTGGGTTAGACGAAGTGGGAGGTGGCGGAGTTGGGTCTATTGTTTTTAAGCTTTTTATGTTTTATTTTAAATTTAAAACAAAAAAAAAATTATTATTTTGGGTTTTTTTTAACTCTTGCACCTTAATCTCTCGCATCCCTTCTTCAACAGACCGCAGGGGTGGAGAGGGTTTTGATTTCCACCACACACTTCATGGATTCACCTCCATGCCATGTTCCGCTGAGAACTTTGCCCACGCGCCTCACCCCAGACCTGGCCGGGTTGGAGTTATTTTTTTGTTTTCTTTTTTTTGTTCCCTTCATTTGAACTCTGGGAAGGGAGGGAGTCAACATGGGGAGGGTCATTTTTGATTTAGATATATCCCAGGAGCCTGGTAGCACAGACCAGTTAGCCTCAGAATGGCCATGAGGCACAGCTGGCCCTTTGGACCACAGCCATAACCCCAGCGCGGTGGGAAGGTGATGATGGACGGACAGACAGATGGATGGACGGCCGGTGGGTGGGAACGGCTGTGACAGTGCAATAGAGACGAGCATCCGCTGCTAGACAACTCCACTGATTAAACTCTTGGTTTGCCTGAAGTCGAGAGGGAAGGATGGATGGACAGATGGACGGACACATGCCCTTTGTTCACACGGACGGAGAGAGCTTCCCCACACACAGCCCTGCCTAGTGACGCATCACCACGACGGGATTGGGTTGAGCTTGCAAAGGATGAAAATAATAATTCAAAAAAAAAAAAAGGAAAGGAAAAAATAATTAGGAATAAGAACAACCTCAGTAGGATGGAACATGAAGGAAAGGAAGGAAACCCCAAGCACTTGCCTCCAAACTAGTTTCTCATGCCGGGTGTTTGGCTCTCTGATTATTTTACGGCAATTTGGTCTCAGTTGCCCCAAACATGCCAAGTTCAGAGTGTTCTCGGTGGCTCTACTAAGTGTGAACAAACTAAATGAAGCACTTTATTCTGTATAGACAAGGGAAGGTGGGGAGGGGAAGCTTGGATGCTTTTTGGAAGCGTCTTAAGTAATGTTCTAGGAAATGTATTATTATTATTATTATTATTATTACTTTTTTTTTTTTATGACCATGTGTAATCAATATATGTTTATCTTTAACTCCAAGTACAGCAGTTACTCTCTTTGGCATGGTGTGATGAGGGGGAAGCTGAGATGGTCGAGTTAGTCCATCGGCATGGGGCCAACTGGGGCAAGTCATTGCCTACCGCAGGAACGGGCGAGTCTTGCTGCATTGATGCCCCCCCTTGATGTCCAGGAGGTCCCAAGAGGTGCATCAAAGCTGCCTTCTGGGGCACAGCTCTCAGTCAGCCTTGGCACCAAGGGCCCGATGTGCATCCCCATCCCGAGCCATCTTCTACCTGGGGGTGCTGGGGCTGCTCGCTGGGCCACCCCCGAGCAAGACGAGTCACGGTAGGCTGGTTTGGATTGTCCCTAGAGGGCAGGTCTTCTTTGGCCATGCTTTGAAACCTGCTTTTGACCTCTCACCAAGGCACGTCAGGGGTCGTTGAGCTCTGAAAGTGGTGAGAGGTCAGAACTGGGCCTTTCCACTGCGTTCTCCCAGTCTGGAAGTGTTACGACTGTTAACCAAAGAGGTTGCAAGTGGAAGGACTGAATCAATAAACGATTTGTCTTTTATAAAAGAAAACCTAAAGCTCTACCCCTTTCTTTGTTACCTTAATTATGCTTTGCTTTTGGTTTGTTGGGTTTTTTTTTGTCTTTTGAAAGGCAGTTATGTGAGGAGTCAGAGCCTGGCAGGATGGGCTTCCTAGGCCATGTTGACCACTGCCGTCGCTTCGTATGTATAGACTTTGTGTTGGGTGTGGTGGGAGTTGTGTGCGTGCGTATGAGACAACGTGACCGTTGTGAGGCCAACAAAAAATTGGCTTTTCAGGGAAGGGTGATGAGTGGATAGAGGAAGAGGGTCAGTGCTTACAGCCCTGGGTGTGTTGAGGGGGCTGAGGGCTGAGCTCCTGGATCCTACTGGCTCCAGGAGGTTTGTGTGAGCTGTGAGCTGGGGCTCTCTAAGCTCTTCTAGAGGCAGTGGAGAAACCCAGGAGCCCATCGAAAAGCACCCAGTGCATTTATTGATGGAAAATGGAGCTGTGGGAATCTCGCCAGCTGACATAAGCACTGATACTAGGAAGCTAATGGAAGGAGAGCTGATTTTCCCCTACCCTCGGGACGTACCTACTCCTTTGCTCCTGGCATTCTCTGCCCCATGGGGGGACCCGTGCCACTGGAGCTGTGTGCATCCGGGCTGAGCAGCAGTGAGGAGTGGTGCCTTTCTTTATTCCTTACCTGTGATTGCCTCTGGACTGATGCAGCCTCTTGCTGAGGAGGTGGTGAACATCTCTGGGCCTTCACGTGGTGATGTGCAACTTTGCTGGCTTCCTCGAGCCAACGCTCGCTTGTACACACTGAGATTTGGTCCTCGTTGCTCTAGCAATGGGATCTTTCAAGCCCTTCTAGGTCCTTTTATATAACAGCTATTTTTCCTTTTATGGTTTCTTGCCCTGTGCCAGTGGTGTCATCTCCCACAGCTTCGTAATGGTTGTGAACCATGCGGGAGCATCGGTTAATCCTGATGGACAGGATGAGGACTAGTTTTAACCACTGCTTCCCAAACCATTTTCGAGGAACTGCACGATAACAACACCTTGAGCCTCAGCAGCATTCACAGTTGACTTCAAAAGGCCCAGATTTCTCCCACGAGAGCCAAGCAAGGTGGTGGTGAGTAATTGGTGGGCATTAACCCTCTCTCAGGACCAAGTGGACATCTTTCCATTCTGTGTCCAGCAAGAAGAGCTGAAGCAAAGGTCTTGGTGCTCAACTCCAGGCAGGAGGTGCTATCCTGCCACCACAACGAATGACTTGAAAAAAATTGTTATTCTAGGCATGGATTATTTTTTTCATTCTTCTTCATTTTTTTTTTTCTTTTCTGCCACAAGCTCTTCTACGTTTGGTGGATTCATCTTCAGTTAGCCTGACTGTCTCCCACAGGAATTTCTGAAGAGCTGGGTAGAAGGTGATTTTTTTTTTTTCTAGTGCATTTTTCACACATTTGATTGTTTCAAGGGTTTTTGTTGCCTTTTTTCTTTTTCTTTTTTTTTTTTTAATTAAACTATTTTGTGACGACCAGTCACCTTGGATTTAGTTTTCTTCTGAAAATGTTTCATTACTGTTCCAGTGTCATTGGCCTCTAAGGAGATTATCCTGTAACTTTTTTAAGAAGTCCTTGAAACCAGGACAAGACTGGTTCCTTTGCTCCTGCCAAATTGTCTTTCCTTCTAAACATGTTTTAGTTTCTCCACGACTGCGTTTTGAGCTGGATGACTCATGGTATTTTGATACCACAGTTTTCATGTCACCTTGAGGACATTATTTTGCAAGGTTTGTATTTGTTCTTTTTGATAATTGATTATCACCCCCCTTTTGTGGTATCATTAGATTGTGTAGGCATCCAGNAGGTGGTGGTGAGTAATTGGTGGGCATTAACCCTCTCTCAGGACCAAGTGGACATCTTTCCATTCTGTGTCCAGCAAGAAGAGCTGAAGCAAAGGTCTTGGTGCTCAACTCCAGGCAGGAGGTGCTATCCTGCCACCACAACGAATGACTTGAAAAAAATTGTTATTCTAGGCATGGATTATTTTTTTCATTCTTCTTCATTTTTTTTTTTCTTTTCTGCCACAAGCTCTTCTACGTTTGGTGGATTCATCTTCAGTTAGCCTGACTGTCTCCCACAGGAATTTCTGAAGAGCTGGGTAGAAGGTGATTTTTTTTTTTTCTAGTGCATTTTTCACACATTTGATTGTTTCAAGGGTTTTTGTTGCCTTTTTTCTTTTTCTTTTTTTTTTTTTAATTAAACTATTTTGTGACGACCAGTCACCTTGGATTTAGTTTTCTTCTGAAAATGTTTCATTACTGTTCCAGTGTCATTGGCCTCTAAGGAGATTATCCTGTAACTTTTTTAAGAAGTCCTTGAAACCAGGACAAGACTGGTTCCTTTGCTCCTGCCAAATTGTCTTTCCTTCTAAACATGTTTTAGTTTCTCCACGACTGCGTTTTGAGCTGGATGACTCATGGTATTTTGATACCACAGTTTTCATGTCACCTTGAGGACATTATTTTGCAAGGTTTGTATTTGTTCTTTTTGATAATTGATTATCACCCCCCTTTTGTGGTATCATTAGATTGTGTAGGCATCCAGCTTCCTTCTAGTCCTAGCTAAGCTTCTAGTCCTAACCTCGATGGAGAGAAGCTGTAAGGGTGTGAATGTTAAACTTTCAGCTCCCAAAAGTGGGGTTAAAAAGAAAAACAAAAGGGCCCCAGCAAAGCTGGGAGGGCTGGAACCCTCTGCTGGGAGGCCAGGCTGGGAGAGTTGAGCTTGTGCAGCCTGGAGAAGAGAAGGCTCCAGGGAGACCTTCTGGGGGTCTTTCAGGACTTCAAGGGGCCTGTCAGAAAGATGGGGACAGACTTTTGAGCAGGGCCTGTTGGGACAGGACAAGGAGGGATGGATTTAAAATAAAAAAAAGAAAGGGAATATTTAGACTAGATCTAAGGAAGAAATTACTGATGCTGAGGGTGGTGAGAACCTGGCCCAGGTTGCCCCGAGAGATGGTCACTGCCCTATCCCTGGCCCCATTCCAGGGTAGGTTGGCTGGGGCTCTGAGCAACCTGCTCAGCGCAGTGGATTTGGACTAGATGACCTTGAAAGGTCCCTTCCAACACAAACCAGCCTGGGATTCTATGAAAAGCTGGGGCTCTGTGAGGGCTCTCCATGTGACTGGTTTGCTGAGTGTGTTCATCACAGCTTTTGGTTGGTCTTTGTGTTTGATTGCTGCAGACATTGTTGGAGCTCTATCAATATGCAAACACAGGGGATTTCCTTTAAAATAACCTAATAATTTATTTTTTAATAAACTGCTGGTCCAATGGTGTGGACATCAGGAGATTTTTACTCTAGCAGATCTTTGTCTTCCTGCCAGTACAATCGTATTTCTATCAAAACATCATTATGGATAACTTAAAAAAAAACTCAACACATTTTTTCTTAGTGGGAAGCTCTCTCTGAGCCAAACACGTCTGAAATCTCCGTGTACTTAGCAAATTAGAATACTCTTTAAAAAAAAAAAGTCAGAACATGAAAAAAAAGGAGAAACGGCATAAATATAAAACCTTTCCCTGAAGAAAAGCACTTGGCCAAGCATAGGTGAGGACATTGTCATCTGTGATCAAAGGTGAGGAGCCCAAAAGGCTGGAGATGACCATCTCTCCCCCCTTTTCCACCCTACTACTTACACAACTCTTCTTCTGCTGCAGACTTTAGCTCCTGGCCTCTCTTCAGTCCAAGGTCAAGGTGGAGGCAAAAGATTAAGACCTTTTTCTTTTCATTGCAACTTCCAAACTGTTTCTGCTGCCCACATTCATATATTTTATATTTGTAACTGTCTCATCCCAGCATCCCTCATGACTTGGGAACTCATCAAAGTCCCTCCAGGTCTCTCCTGTACCACTTGACTTCGACTATTCCTTTTTCTCTCCAAGGTGGGCTCCAGCATTGTGCTCCCAGCTACCTCAGGTGGGGAAAGACATAGAACCCCTTTCCTGGGGAATGCCAGCTTAGTCCCTTGGGACCCCCTTTCTGCCTCCACTGTTGGTTGGGGAAGTTCAACAGCAATTGAGAAGATGGAGAAAAACATAGGAGAAAGAAGCAGAACAAGCATATGATCTTCTTGTCCTGTCTACTGAGACTGGAACAAGTCCTTGCTCTGTGCTTCTCAGCCTACCCCAGCTCCTTGCAGGCTCCAGATCCCTTCTCTAGTTATTTTGTGGGCATCTTCAGCTTCCCATAGGGCTTCAAGATAAGTTCCTGTAGGACTTGAAGGTAATTTCCCTCCTTTCCCACTTAACTAAGTAAAAAGCTGCCAATCACAGATACAATGTCCTACCCAGTACCCAGATGCCACCTCTCTGCACTGATATGCATGGCCTCACCTCCCTCCATCCCTCCTTGCCCCAGACCCCCACCATGGAAAAAAAAAATAATAAAAATCACGCCTCACTACATCTTCGTGAGGCGCAAAACATTGAGGCGCACGGGAAGGAAGGTGGCACCGGAGGCGTATTGGATCTCCCGAAGGACCCCTTCCCATTTCTTCTGCTCTTCATCATATCTGGGGAGAGACAGACAGTCAGTTACAGTGAGGAAAGCATCTCCTCTCCCTCGCTTCAGCTGCTCTCCATAGTGGTGGGAGCCCTGGTGTGATGTTCTACAGACATTATTTGGCCATCAGGTATCTGTGGAAGCTGCAGGAGGACTTTCAGCCCTGGTTTGCTCTGGTTTGGAGCACCAAGCTAGGGGAAATGGATATCAGCATGTGTTTTCACAGGGCAGGGTGTATTTTTCCGTTCCAAAACAAGTTGATGGCGGCAAGACTGGACCTCCACAGTCAAGGCCAACAGGTGCCTGCTGAGGGTGCTCTAGAGCCACAAATGTGAAGGACAGGAGCGGTTAATGCTAAGCCATCAGAAAGATCTTTCTGCCCATGCCTCTACTTGCACAAAAGACTCTCTGATATCCAGGCCAAGCACTGACTTTTCCCAGGGAGAAGACGCATGGCACAAATGCTGCTTCTCACCAAAGCGGAGGTCTGGAGCCAGCTCCAGGTAAAATGTCACTGCAGCAACAAAGCTAAAGATGATTTTTCCTGGTATGTTGCTACATGAGACTGGGAGAGGTCATGGAATCACCTACTGCACCCTCCAGCACAGCACAGGACAAACATCTCATCCAGAGAGCCCATGCTGAGCCTGCAGCCTTGTGCTGGACTCACGACATCCATTTCACGATGAAGGCCTCGAGAAAAATGGAAACTACCTGTTCCTTCAGTGGCTGTCACTAACAAACATCCCTCCCATGCTTCCATGGACAGCACCGGGAAAGATCATCACCTCCAAACGTCGTTCAGCTCCGTCGGCACCAGCTCTCCTGACTCCGTCTCCACGGTGGCGAACCCTCCAAGCAGGTAGAGCACCCCAGCCAAGCTTACCAAGCTGACCGAGCTGCGCTCTTGCGGGAACTCCATGAAGGTGTCCCACCTGCCACATTGAGAGAGAGAGGACATGTTGGGACACCCTGCCCACCCCCATGCTGAGGCTGGCCTCGAGTCAGGAATCCACATCTGGATTAACTAGGGACAGTTTGACTTGTGTGGGTCTACATGGGATGGGACTATACATTGTTGTCAGAGATACCTGTTTCCATCATCATAGTTCAACTTCATTTTGCGTTGAGTAGCTGAGCTGTGAAGCACATGTGGCATGGACCAGCAGGTCCCAGCAGTGGGACTGCAGCTGCAAGGCCCACCCAAAGGCAGAGAGTCTATTGCATTGGGTGAAGCTGCCAAGATAAAGCTACAGCCCTGCAGGGAACCCAGAGTCTGCACCAGTTGGTGAAACCACTTGGAAGATTAAGCCTGAGATGATCCACAGCCCAACTGCAGTGGCTTTGGTGATGCCCGGCTGCCCGAGGCATACAGACTGGAAGGAACTGGTATCGGGAGTTGCACGCAAACTCCAGAATGGTTGGAAGTTGCTTCATGTACACCTGTAGCTGCTCTTTGTCTAACTACACCCTGAAGGTGTGCTCAGGTACATACTTGTTGGTGGCAACGTCATAGACTTCCACTGAGTTGGTCAAGCCGGAGTCGGTCACACCAGCCGCCACGTAGATTTTGTCCTTGTGCACAGTGGCTCCGAACAAGGAGCGGGCAATTTTCATGGGAGCCAGCTCCTTCCATTCAAACTTGGATGGATTGTAGACACACATGTTCTTCAGGCACTTCCTAGAGAAAGATGAGAGTGGAAAGGAGCCTCAAGCACCTGCCAAGGGGCACCTTTGCACTGCAGGAGTTTGGAGATGTCTGCTGAGAAGGTGGGGGTCTCTAGAAAGGGTTTTTTTTTTCATAGCAAAGCTTTTTTTTCATAGCAAAGGGATTCTAGCCCTCCCATCGTTTTTATGACCTCCTCTGACCCTGCTCCAACAGGCCCATGGGCTTTTTGTGCTGAGGGCTCCAGAGTTGAATTGGCTGATTCTGGGTATGTAAAGTATCCTCTCTTTTTAGGAGGCCTAAAACCTCAATGTTGTGCTCACGCAGCTGGACGCAGGTCCATATATCTAAATGCTTCTCAGGCCCTCACAGAGCAGCCGTCAGACAGGTTTTGAGTGCTCCTGATCCTACCTGACACTGCGAAATATCACCAGTAACATCCCCGTTCCCCAGGAGAGCAACGGGAGGTGGGTGATTATATGCACACTCACATTTTTCAGACCATAATCCTTGCAGAGCAGGACCTGTCTTTGCTGGATTATGGGGTATTTGCTCTTCAAACAGTCACACATCTGCCCTGCAAAGCTCTGGCTGCAATGGTCCCTGAGAGGGGCTTTTTCTGCCGAGCCCATCTCCTGCAGGAGGCCAGGGTGGGGATCAGGTTTGATGAGGGGTTTTTTCACTCCTATTACAAATATCCATCTGGATTTAACGCCTAGGGCTGCTGCTCAACACACAGAGTCCAAGACAGAAGACCTTTCGTGTGAAGGGGCTTCTTGCTCATCAGGGCCTTTCTCAATCCATGTGATGTTTATTTATTGTGTATTATTCTGTATTATTCCCTCTCCTGCAAGGACAGCATCATCCCTGTGATGTTCCTGTAGGACTTCTACAGATGAGCTAAAATGAGAGGTAAACTGAGAGGGAAGCATCCACGTTTCACACCCCATCTAACCCTCCTTAACCTGTAGCATCAGGTTGAGGAAATATCAACTCATGCTCTACACTCCCACTAGTTTAGGGGGACGACTCCCTGAATTTCTCTTGCTTTTTGACTCACTTGTCGCTTCCTTTGCCGCCGATGACGTAGACGAGATCCTTGTGCGATACCACCGCGTGACCGTAGACTGCGTAGGGAAGGGGATCGGCTTCACCCCACTTGAAGGACCTGGATCAAAGAGAGATGGGAAGCAAAAGGATCTACAGCTTGTGGAGCAGGGCCTCAAGCACATGGCGCTTTCCAGACCTTGAGGTGAGCACAGATCTTGACTCAATCTCAAAAAATACAAGGTTTTTCAATGAGATAAGGGTCGCCTGGTAAATTTTATGATCCTAAAAAAAGAGGAATGTAAAATATGCAGAATTTTTATGCTAATATTAATTTTCTGCAGTATCCCCGATTCTTGGGCTTTGTGGATACACATCTCCACTTCTCTTACGACCTCACCTCATTTACAAGCATTACCACAAACGAGACAGAGAATTCCACACGACAGCAAATATTAAAGCCTGTGAGAATCAAGGGTGCAAGATCCTGAGGACAAACTCATTTTTCAGCCATCACCTTCCACTTTGGGTGGGCAACACTCAGCAAGGACCCATGGCAGTGGGTATGTCCACATTTTGCAGTGCAGGTCTGTGTGGAAACCTCTGAGCTAGCGCTGGGTCAGCTGAGCAGAAGATGTAGTTTTAAGGTTTTGGAGACACCAAACTGGTACCCAAATATTGCTGACCAATTGCTCAAGAGGTATCTGTTCATGTTCGTGAAACTTAGACTCATCCCCAGTGTTCATACATGTAGGATCTAGTGATGGTTTAGAGGTGGACTTGGCAGTTCTGGTTTAACAATTGGAGTAGGTGATCTTAAAGGTCTATTCCAACTCAAATGATTCTATGATTCTCTGTAGCCCACAAGACCTGCACTTTTTTTAACCTAAGAACTGGGTTCCCTGGGCTCTGAGTGTTTTCTATTTGCCCAACCACTCTGGGCAAATATTTGATCCCATAGACCAGCCATTTGCCCTCTCCAGGTTTGTTACAGTTAAAATCTTGGCCCTAAATAATGCTAAAAATACAAGTGGTGGTGATCACATCTCTACCAGCTTCAAACTGATATTCAAACCACCCTCTGAACACTTCGCGGGGGCAGACACATCCCTTCCCTGACTTCACAGGGGCAAGTAAATGCCCCATTCTGTGGGAACAAAACTGGTTTCAAATCTCAGGATTTGAAGCATAGCCAGTTAAATATAGACCGAGCAAAGGCTTGTTAACACCAACTGCTCTGCCTCTTCGGGCGAGAGAGTAGTGGTCTTTGGATGTGTCTGACTCCTGCCAGCAGAAGAGGATGATGACTTTTAACAAAGCTCATGACTTAACGTGGGTCAGAGCCCGTTGTCCAAAAATATTCGAATATTAAGCCTGATATGAATCAGGATGGGTCATTCAGTGCCACATCAGAGTATTTTCAAAGTAAACGTTGCCGTTCAAAGCCACTCCTGGTGAGACCACGGTGTATGTGGCTGAACCTCCAACTGATAAGTGCAGAAGGAAAAACTCCTCTTGCTTCTCTGTACAGGTCTCACACAAACATCCGCTAAGGTGGGTCTCTGATAACATAAGATCCCCATTACAGCTTCCAGCTCCGGGAGGTTCAATTAGAATAAGCGGAGCAGATGGAGAGACACAGCTCAGAGCCTCAGGGTACAGCTTGAAACAGTCCCAGTGGTTCCAGCATCTAGATGCAGAGGTCAAGCCCTGGCTCCAAAACCTTTCAGCCCCTGGAGAGCTGGAGTCATTTTGCACAGCAGCTGCTTCACCTTCTCCACCTTCACCTCCCACCCTACCCCTGGACATGAACACTCACAGCCGGTCGTAGCACAGGACCGAATCCAAGGTCTTCTCTCCCTCTTTCAGTTCTTTCCCTCCGATCACAAAAATAGAGTTTTCCGCCTCTCCCAGGCCAAAGAGGCAGCGAGGGGAGGGCAGGGGGGGCATCCCCAGCCAGTCTGCATCCAGATGGTCATACTGAAAGGAAACACATGGCCATTACTCTGTGCTCACCCAGCCCATCGGCTTAGCAAAAATCAGGGTCCAGAGGCTGAAGGCCAAAGTCCGTTCCCATATGCAGCTCAGTCACCCCAGAGAGCACTTTCTGCCATGCTGGTTTCTGCCTGTGCTTTACCATCCGGTGCAGGATGGGAGGTCTCAGTGCAGATCCAAATGTTTTGTGACAAGACATAAGAGCAGAGCTACATCAGCACGAACATCTTCTGCTCTATGCACCAAAGCCTTGACTTGGAACAAGCTTGGTCATCTTCAGATGACAGCATCCCATGTTGGACCTACATTGGCTAGTTCCTGGGACTGGAGGAGCTGAAGTACTTCTTCAATCTTAGAAATTTTGCCTGAACCTCTCCAGATGTAGCATACATCACAGTATTTCATCCTGATGTATTTCATCTCTGCCAGGTAACAGTGTGGCACCGCGCCTTGATAGGAACTGTAAATCATGGCAAAAAATGTTAATGTAGCTTGGTAGCAGAGGAAGTAAAGGCTGTGTCCAGTTCTGGGCTCCCCAGTTCAAGAGAGACAGGGAACTACTGGAGACAGTCCAGTGGAAGCTATGAAGCTGCTGAAGGGCTTGGAGCATTTGTGTGGCCAGGAAAGGCTGAGAGCCCTGGGGCTGTTCAGCTGGAGAAGAGCAGCCCCAGAGGGGAGCTGATCAAGGTTGAGCAAGAGCTCCAGGGCCCCCAGGGGACAAGAGGCTGGAGCCAGACTCTGCTCAATGGTGCCCAGCACCAGGACAAGGGACACCAGGCACCAACTTGAACCCAGCAGGTTCCCTGGGAGCAGAAGGAGAAACTTCTTTGGTGGGAGGGGGTTGGAGCCTGGCCCAGGCTGCCCAGAGAGCTTGTGGAGTCTCCTCTGGAGAGATTCCAAACCTACGTGGACACTGCGCTGCTGGGCCCCCTGCTCTGGGTGACCCTGCTGGAGCAGGGGTGTTGGAGAAGATGATTTCCAGAGGCCCCTTCCAACCCCTACCATTCCATGATTCTGTGATTCTGTGGCATCTTGCAGCCATCTTGGTGGGACTCTGCAAGACAAAGCTGTGATGCAGCACTGCCTGAAGCGCTGTTTGCTATGGGCTCAAGCCAAAGAGCTTCAGCTCCCTCCAAAGACTCAGCTTCAGCTGGGTGCCTGTGGTTATTGTCTCTTTGCAAGCCACAGTCCACATCGGTGTTATTTATAGTGCAAGCCCGAGCAGCTCAGTCATCAGGATAGATCCTGCTTCTTGACGGATTCAGCATTGTTTTTCATCAGTCTTAGACGTGACAAATAAAGGACACCCTCTTCCATCTGAAATGTCAATGGAATCATTTGTTCCTGACAAAATTTGCAAGGCCTTGGGGTTTTAGCAGCATTTTCATATTTTGGTGCCTGTGTTTAAGTTTGAACTATCCCTGATCTAACTCTCCTGGCTTCAGCAGGAGGAATACGAAATCAAGGAGACCAGAAACAAAGTCAGAAGGTGCTTCAAGGGTCCATCACACACCTGCTTCTACATTTGTGTGAAGTTTCAGCTGGAAAAAGGCTCAGAAGACTCTTGCTCTCACAGAAACCATGAGCTATGTAATGGTGGTGATAAATTCCCCTTTTGCAAACTGGTGGCACCTTCTAGCCCTGGGACTGGTCTGCACCTCCCAGCGAGCTGTGAAGAGACCATTGTCCCCTTCTGGTGGGAAAGGAGTTAAAAATGGCCATGTGATGCCTGAGGCATTTGTTACTGAGTCCGTGGCAAACTGGGAGCTAAATATAGAAATCTTACTGTTTGCAGCTAAGAATCACAATAATTTAGGTTGAAGAGCCCTCCAAAGGTCTTTCAACCAGCCCCCACACCGACGCAGGTGTAGCTTCTGAGTTAAAGCAGGTTGCCAGGGCTTTGTGCAGTTAAATATTAAATATCTCCAGGGACAGAGGGTTTGTGACCTCTCTGGACCTCTGCTCCAGTACTCCACCACCTCCCTTGGGAAGGTTTTTCTCACAGCTAACTGAAATTTCCCTTACTGCAGCTGCTGACCACTGCCTCTTGTCCCATCTTAGTGCAAACCCAAGAAGAGAATCCCTGTTCTGTGTCCTCTCCGATTAGGGAACTGCAAACACCAATGAGATCTCCCTTCCCCTTCTCCAGGATGATCAGACCCAGCTCAGCCTCAGTTTGTACCTCCCGTCCTCCAGCCCTGACCATCTTGGTGGCCTCTGCTGAACTCATTCCAGTACTTCAGTGTCTCCTTTGTACTGGGAAACCCTAGACTGAACACTGCACCCAGATATGGTCTCAGACACGCATGACCAAAGGAAAAAAATAAAACCACCATCACTTCCCTTGACCAGCTTGGTGCAGTTGTGCTGAAACAGCTCAGGACATGGTGGACCTTCACTGCTGCTCAAGGAATTACCTTGCCTGGCCAGCAACTAGACCAGTGAATCTTTGCATTCAGCTGAAACCTATGTCTGGAGATCAAAGCAGCTCATCTACCTGCTTTGCAGAGGTAAATGATGGAGCTGGATATGTCCGCTGTTGTCATCTATTGTCCAATGTGAAGGGTTATGTCTCAAACAGCATGTCACCTGGTGCCTTCCCCCTCCATCCTGCTTCCTAGGACTGTGGTTTCTTTCTGCCGACTTCTCACTTCACTGACTTCATGTGGGCTTCATAGCCTCCAAAACCTGACCCTTTCCACGCAAGGACAAGTGTGGTCCCTGCACACATAATGCAGATGTGCAGCCCTACCTATGCCAACGAGGCAAGGGAGGGAACAAGGCTCGGGTAATGACTCATCTTTGGAACTACCCTTACTTCATCCTTTCAGCCTGGGTACGTGTCCTGGTTTGAGTCCCTAAACCTTGACAACAAGTTATTGTTTCTTCCCAGAAGATGCTGAAGAAGAACAAAAGGATTTCTGGGTATGAGGAGAAGAACAGAGGGTTTGCTAGATTCCTACAGGGTCAGCAGGATGGGTAGGTGCCCCTGTGTTAGCTGTCTACAGAGAAGGTGCTCTTGGGTTACAGCCCAGCCTGGGGCTCAGGTTGCCTGCACACAGCTCAGTGTGACCACAGCTTTGGTTACTGCTGAGTTAGAACAGCCACTTTTCTTGTGGAGTATGGCAAAGGACGTCCCATCATGGTTTCCCCCCGCATATAATGGAAATGGCCAAGGTAGAATATCTGAGGTGGAACTAGCACACCTCCAGAGGTGAGAACAGTGTTAGAAATGAGGCACCTGTTAGTAGGTAGAGCCATACCCCGTGTCCCTGGGCTGTTTGCTCTGTTCCTGTAGCTGCTGCTGGCACCTGGCATTGTCATCCTTGGGTTTTGCTGGGAGTTCATAACCGGGGAACACAAAGGATGGAAAGTGGAACCCTGAGCAGATGCCACTAACCTTCCAGTTATTGTGCCTTGTGGCAACCAGGGCTGGACCAAATGCACTCTTCTAAGTGGTCCTCTATTCAGTGTTCAGATCAAGAAATTCCTTACTCCAAGTCTTCCTCAGTTACCAAAATCCACCCATCATTGGGGTCAGCCTTAAGGAGAAGGACCTCTAGCAAAGCAACTCAGATGTCTCACATTCGTTTACATTTTTCACTCTAACAGCACACGACAGTGAATATTGCTGACATCACAGGGAAGCTAAAGACTGGTGCTGCTCTAAAGGGGGTCAAAGAAACAAAGGAAAGGTAAAGCTGGTACCTGTAGGAAGTAGGAACTCATGGGGTCCTCGTTGCTGTCCTCATTGTAGTATAGTCCTCCAACAATGAAGATCTGATTCTCTTTGGTCACCAGACTGATGTGGTTCTTTGGGATTTGGGTAGATACGGAGGCAAAATAGCACTCATTGGCAGTGGGATCATAGGCCACCGCTCCACTGTCGCTCACCATGAAAATAAGGTCCTGGAGGAACATCCCAAAGCGCATCGTGTCATTTAAGATCCCTGGGAGAGCATCCTCCTCTGTATCTTCCTCCTCATCTACTGCTCCATTGACAACATTGTCTTTCTCTTGCTTTTCACCGCTTTTCTTCACTTTCTTCTTCTTCACCATTGTTATTTTGCCTTTCTGGGCGTCCTTCACCATCTGCAGTTTCTTGAGCAGCTCCGGGCTGGACTTCACCATGGCATGCTTCTCCACGTGGTCCTTGATGTAGTCATTGGCCATGAGGCGGAAGCGGATACTTTCGAAGATGACAGGCAAGGCCTTCTGCCGGCTCTCATGGTCCTTGGTCCCCACCCACTTCATCACTACTTCAAAGACGGTCTCCTCTTTCTCAATGTTGAGAGAGTCACTGGAGATGATTGCAATAAGCTCATCGGGGGAGAGCTGGTAGAACTCCTCATCCCGAGAGACCAGCACAAAACGATCGCAAATGAAATCCCGGGCTGCCACGGCCAGCCGGGCACAATCCAGCATCAAGCCCAGCCTGAAGATCGCCAAGCAGTTGCTGAGGCAGAGCCTCTTCTGCAAGAAGGACACGCAAACGGTGAAGATGGAGGGGATCTGGAACATGTTGGCCACAGAGAAGATGTCCTGCACGTTCTGCTCTGTGATCTCCAGCTCAGAGGTATAGATATAATGAAGGATTTTGCCCATGACATCTGGATCAACATCTTCCAAGCTCACCTCCCTCTTCTTGCTCTCTTCCATATCCGAGAGAAACATTGCTCGGAAATACGGGCTGCAAGCTGCCAGCACCAGCCGATGGCAGGGAAACTCCTTCCCCTTGACTTTTAAGACGCAGTCCAGAAACTTATTGTGGTCCAACATGTCTTTGAGTCCATCCTGGAGGAGAGTTTGCTGGTAGAGACGCAATTCTTCCACTTGATCCAAAGGCAAACCCATGGTGAAGAGTAAAAGCTTCTTTTATTTTCCCCAATCCTTCTTATATATATATATTTCTGAATATATCTATACCTGAGCCCCTGCTAAAGAAACTTACTCAAAGCAGGGCTTGTGGGTCTCCCTCCCTTCCAGACCGCCAGCAAACGGGGAATGTGAAACTCCTGCTACTATGGCAGCTGTCTGCCTACTTCAGTTTCCAGCGTAGGGCTTTATATAGAGTCGCAGCGGTACGAAGCTTACGGAATCCGTAGTGGAGCATGTGTAAGCCGATCACCCTTTAATATGACACATGGAACCAGGAGAAAGGGAGGGGAGGGAACGGGGGAACAGCTGTACTCCCAGCCCCGATGCTTCAGGAAGGGTCTGTCAGCTCATGAGTCATGGGCGGGAGGGGAGCGGGAGCTTCTGCTGCCGGCCCACGGCGCCCATCGGCTTGGGCGCTGCACTTGGGAAACGGCCTCTGGATGAGTCAAACACCCCAGTTTGACTTCTAGGTCATGAAAGGTGAGGTTGGGAACTTATTTCGCCTGACACCACTAAACAGGCTGTTCCAAAACTGCTAAACCTTTAGCTGTGCTAAAAATAGACCGTGAAGTCAAAACTGGAAAGATGTAATAAAGGAGCATCTTAGGTAGGCTTGGTAGCATCCCCAGCTCTAGCCAGCTCACCCCCAGGGGTGTTTTTCTGAACAAGTCCGTCCTTTATTCTCCTCCAGAAACACTTTTCAGGGGTCTGAAAGGGGGTGGAAAATGAAGATAGAGCTATTTATTTACACTCCCTGGATGAGATGTGAGACCTATGCTGGAAGTTACTTTAAAAGTCTCACTAAAGGAGGAGGCTTGAGGAGCCTGAGAGAGGTATGACCCTGCGTTGCCTGCAATATGTTCATGGGCCTGACTGGCCCAGCCTCTGGACACCTAGTCATTAATAAATCCATCTTTTCCACATCTTGCAGACAGAGAGAGGGCCTGGGACAGAGCAGAAGCAAAGGGAGAGCAACAATGGGCTTCAACTCACGGATTAAGCCATCTCAACACAGGTATCTTCTTGTAAATTGAGGGTTACCTGCTAAGGTCTACTGAGATTCAGAGCCCTCATGTTGAAGTCTAGAGCTACATCAGGACAGCTTTCCTGACCTTGAGCTGATGCTTCAGAAAGGCTGAGGTCTCCAGCATGTCTTGTATCCTTCTTGCATGCTCAGGGATGTCTAGGAAGCCCCATTGGTCCTCAAATGGCCAGTCCACATCCAGATCTTCCAATGTTGCTCAAGAAGAAATAAATTAGTTTTGACAGACCTGAGTGAGCAGAGTAACTATAATTATTTATACCTATAGTAAAACTGCTACCTGAATCTGTCTTATCTCCCTTACTACGGACCCTCTGGGCTGGCTGACACTCAGTGATGGCACAGACTTAATTAATGATTTAATTAATGATTTAATTAATGATTTAATTAAGCTTACACAAAGATATTAGCTGCTCTTGTCATATTTAAGGCCACATAACCCCTTACCCTGGTACGGGTGTATTTATAAAAGTGCTTCGTGCCATGGTGGGTAACTGCATAAGCAGGAAGAAGGAGGGAGCTATACTGGTATGAACCTTTCCTACTGGTGAGGCTCCAGCAGCATCCAGGAGGTATCAATATAGCAGGGAAATCATCACAAGCTGGTTTTGGAGCTTTTATCTTAAGCTCTTCTGCTGTGCTGCTCATCTGCGGTGGGACCAAATGATGAGCACTGATTTTTGAAACAGGTCGAACTTTAGAAGTTTCTCTGCTGCCCAACATCTGGGGCTGGTCAAGCCCATCCTCCCCTCGCCCCTCCCTCTGCATTAGCTCTGCACTTTCCCAGGTTTAATCTGGTGGTGAAGTGCTGGGATTTTTTCCCCCTCCCTCTGCCTTTAATCTCCCTTGAGCCCTGGCTTGTTTTCCTTTTCGCTGTGCTGCCAGCCGAGGTTTGCTTCTGTTAAGTCCTTCCATCACGAGGTGCTGTTGCTAAAATGTGGATACAGCCCATCCCTTCCCACAGGAGCTGCCAGACCATCGGGGTGAGTCTGTGGCTTCTCCCAAGTTTGTGGATTACCCAGGGAAAGAGCACCATGCTGATTCCAAACCTGGTCTCCATTGGCTTCGGTGGCTTTGCACTGTGGCTGGACCACTTCCAAGGCTTGAGGGCACAGCTCTGGTTTTTCCAAGAGCACTGTCTCCTCGGAGCACTGGGTCATTTAGGCTCCCTAGAAGACACAAGTGCCTTTGGGAGCTGGTTCACTGCTTGCCTGAGATGACTCTGGTGATGTCCATCTGTCCCCATTCATTCTGCAGACACTTTCAATCATGAACTCAGACTTGACACCCGCAATTTTTCCCAGTGCCTCCAAATGCCAGCAGTGCTGGGACATCATCCTCCTAATGATTTGTGGCAACAACCACACACTTGGGATCCCCTACTTCAGATTTCCACCTTTTTTTGTGATCAGTTCAAGACAGAAGCTTCCACCCCAAGCCCATCCATCACAGTGGGTGTAGGTCGGGTATATGGCCCAGGCTGGCCATGCAGGCTGTGCTCTGTGTCTAACTGGTCCCAGATCTAACAGGACTAATGGGTGAGGATACATGGGAAGCATCCTAAGGAGATGCCAGGCGGTGGGATCTCTCCCTCCCATACAACCTTTTAGAAGAAGGAAGGTGAACGCAGGAATTGCAGCCATGCCAGGTTGGACAAGAAAGTGTCCAGTGTAGGGCTGTTAACTGGGGTTTGTAGTTGCAATACAACAATTTTCTTGGCTTCTCAGGTGAGTTTTACCAACAGTCCAGCAATAACCAGACCAGATGAGATGCTCTTCTCTAGATGGGAGATGAGCAGTTGATAAATCCCATTCAACAGAGACATACCCTGAGGTCCTCAGTGCAAGGCTGAGCTGGTTGGGATAGCCCATCTTGGATGCTCCTGGTCCACCAGAGCTCCTGGGCTTCTAACAGCAGCAATAGCTGAGAGGATAACTTCGGGCAAAGGAGGGCAAAGCCCAAGTTCTCCCAAGAACTGACTCTCTAACAAATCACTTGCTCAGTTGGTGTCTAAGATTAGCTCCTTCTGGCAGCTCCAGCAGATGCAGCTGCTGGGTAAATTTAGATCCTTAGTGAATGGGTTATTTTCTCTCCCGGCATATCCAAGTCAGGAGGGCAATGCAGAGTCACTGGGCTTGGCCATGTGAGTCACTCAGACACCAGGAGGTGGGTGACTGTCCTTCTGGGCAGCCAGGGACCTGAGCTGAGCCACCCACAGAGACAGAATTCTTGGTCTCAGCAGCCCAGGGTGGCTTCTGCTGTTTGAGGAGACCCATATGGAAGAGAAGAGCTGAATTTTTATCCTGGAAAGCAGCACATCATGTGGAAGAGAAGAGCTGAATTTTATCCTGGAAGGAAGCACATCATGTCATAGCTATTTTGGTGGTAAAGAACAAATCTGAAAAAAATAAAGATACCAAGAAAGATCTACCAAATGTCCAGTAGAATAGCTGTGTTAAAAAGGGATGCTCTTGGCAGCTGAAGGGGCTTTGAAGATGTGACTAGGGATGCTACCAAGGCACTACATCTACCCTTACTTCCAGCTTTTTTAGCTGGGCTCCCAGAAATAAAACCAACACAGTTTCTAACTCAATAACTCCATGGATGACAGTTTGATGGCAGCAGCTCCTAATATTTCACTAGTATGAAGGTGGAGTAAAACTAAAGGTGAATATGAACTGAGCTGCCGCCAAACCTCTAACCTGGTGATGCCACAAAAGTGGGTTTCTGTTAAACTCAGCCGTGTCTTGTGTCACTATTAAGGGTGAGAGGTGAGGACCTGCAGACAAACCCATGTGTCTTTCAGCTCTGATGGCAGGGCCTTGCCCAGAGTGTCACCAGCATTCCAACAGCACAACAGTGATGAGCGGCAGACGTCACAGATGTCCAACATTTATTCACTACATAAATAAATGACACGTACCAGGGACTTCACAAATTACTTTGGCAGAGCTGAAAGCTGGCTAGGAACCGATCCTGTTTCATCCACAGGGAAGCCAGAAACACATCAGCACCAAGCATCTCGACCCATGTTGTGAAGTGGTCTGGATTCCGCCCACATTGACATAACTCAGAGATAAGGCCGCAGAAAGTTACTCTAAAGTGCAAGAGAACCAGAGCTACTTCTCTGTTACAAACTCCCCTTTTCCCCAAGGCACCGTGTTTCACACGTGAATGTTTATTCAATGTGCTCTCTAAGCGGCCTCCCAAAGTCTACTTCTCCAAGGAGACTATCAGGGGCTTCCCATCTGCTGTCAGGTCCCAAATCACTGCCCTTCACTCAGGATCTTTAGTTGTACACACGTGCGTGTGCTCCCTCAGCCACACAGTCACGGGCTTAGGCTGCGTGAGCTGAAGTTGGTTGAATAAAGGGATGGTTGGCTGGAGACAGGCAAGTGTTGGCTACGGCAGCTTCTGTTCCTCCACCAGGGGCGGGAATGTGAGCTTGAACCTTTGTCCACAGTGTGCAAACAAGGCAAGTGGTATTTGGTTCGAGTCCCAGGACGCGTATCACAGCAGGATGGTCGTGGTGGCCACATCAATCTCGGACCCAGCAGTGAAGAGCCCTTTGGGTCTGGGGCGAGCCATGTGTTGGGTTTCTTCAGCATGTCCTCTCCCCAGGTGGTACATGATGCGTGATGGCTGTGAAGCAGGTATGGCTCCCTCACTCTCATCAGCTATGCCTGATGTTGGCACTAAATCATTTCTTTCCCAAGATATTTAGCACTGAAGGGATCTTTTTTTTTTTCTTTGTGGAGGTCACAACAGCCACCACTCTGCATCATGGACAACGGTGGGGAGATAATCACCCTCTGAGGTGCTGGTCCTGATGGTCCTCTCCTTTGCTATAGAGACTGTGCTGTTTCTTGGTAGGTAGAGGTGGTGCTGAGCTGTTTCACACTCCTTGCTGAACAACCATAGATGCTGAACCCTTGACAAGTGGCTGCTGACCACTTTTTGAGATGGAAGAAACATGGGATGTTTGGACTAGAAGTGACCTGGAGATGGTCTGCTCAGAGCAGGCTCAGCACCAGCTGAACCTTTTCTTAGAGCCATGTGTCTGGCTCACCCTAAAACCTCCAGCTGTGGGACCTGGAGAGTCTCCTCTGGGAGGTATGGGCTACCAGCCCTGCAGGAAAGCAGAGTGCTGGTGGATCAAGTGTTACGGGAAGCAGGGGATGAAATCTCTGTTTCAAAGGGTCAGAAAAATGATGGGGATGGCTCTTTGTGGTGTTAAAGAAACATCCTGGGAGCCTACCTCAGCAGCCTGCCATGTGTGGGGAGCCTGTGAAATGCCCACTGGGTCTTTAGAGAAAAATCTTTCTGGCAGCGAGGGGGTGACCTCTGCTTTCCAGGAGACTTCTACATGGGTGAGCTACAACAGTCCGATTGTCAGGAGTGCTTGAAGAGCCCTGGCCAGTGGCTGGAAGGGAGACGAGGCTTTGGGACAAGCTTGTGGATGCCTCCCTCTACTCCACCTTTGCTTTGTCACACTTCTCCTCCTCGATGGCCAGGATGCGCTCACGCTCTTTGATCAGCTGCACTCCGCAGTATGTGATGAACCAAATGGACAAGGTGCTGATGGGGAAACCTAGAAGATGGAAGGAGACATGGTCATCTTGGTGTAGCTGCTTGCCTAGCAGGCTAGCTCTTCTCCAGCACTGGTGGCCTCTCAGATGGGTTTGAGAGGTCCCACAAGTTCAGGCTGGCCAATGGTGTTTTCCATTGTGGATCCAGCTCTACAGCTTCACTGAGAGAATAAAGAAATTTCCGGGATTGTATTTTAGACTGAGTGGTGCCTGAGCCAACCAAGGCATCATGGACTGCAGCTGATGTGAGAACATACTGGAGGGGCTTTAAGCACCGTCTTACCCCCAAAACTCCTTCTGGCACCCAAGTTCAGATTTGGTGGCTGACTTTCTGCCCATTCTGTCTCCACTACAAGGTCTCTTGACTTTCTATCAGAAGACCTTACAGTAGTCTTCCAGTACTTAAAGGGGGGGGGGGGCTACAGAAAAGATGGGGAGGGACTTTTTACAAGGTCTTGTGGTGATAGGACAAGGAGTAATGGCTTTAAACTGGAAGAGGGGACATTCAGATCAGATATAAGAAGATATCCTTCAATGGGAGGGTGGTGAGATGCTGGAACAGGTTGCCCAGGTAAGTTGTGGATGCCCCATCCCTGGAAGTGTTCAAGGCCAGGTTGGATGGGGCTCTGAGCAACCTGCTCTAGTTGGAGGTGCCCCTGCCCATGGCAGGGGGGTTGGATGATCCATACAATCCCTTCTCACTCAAACCATTTTATGATTCTTTGATTCAACCTGCCTATGTCCAACATTGTTCAGCACTGTGAAACTCTGGAAACTTTGCGCCCTGCTCGTACTAAGGCCTTGTCTCATACCTAGTGGGGACACAGTGTGCACCCAAAGAAACACACTTTCGTCACCTAGGTAAGTGACCAAGAGCTGAGGGCTCTCCTTTCACTTAGAAAATATCTGATGACATTCATAACCATGAGTCTGGTATCCACAGCAGAAGGGAGACACAGGCTTTGTGTCTGCTAAAACAGGACCTCTGAAATGAATAAAGCCACCAAGAAAAGCCAGCTAGCTCAGCAGGCAAGCACTTCTGGCACACTGAGCCCAGAGAGTCACATTATCCATGTCCTACGTCAGCCCCATCCCAGAGACGGCTGGAGGACGTGGGCTCCTGCTGTCTATTTATACCCTGGGCTGCTCAAGAAGACTTCAAAACAGCGCCACTGTCCACCCATTGGAAACGTGCAAGTAAGACTGTAGCACAAGGATTCGTACGTGTCACCTTCAGGTTGTCTCAGGAGTAACTGCTAAAGCAAAAGGAGATGAGGTAGGACAAGCAAATCTCCTTCTCCAGGAAGGGCACTGTTTCTCAGCCTGGGACTCAGTCCACCTGAGTGAGGTGAATGTGACCGCAAGGAATCTAAACCACAGCATCAGGCTGGGCTAGGAGCTGCATGAGCACACCTGGAAGGCAGCTCAGACCCCAGAGAGCTCACATGAGAAGAGTGGGAGCTAAGAAATCACGATCTCTACCTTTTGTGTAAGAATCAAGCATATCAGGAGCAGCCACATAACCAGTCAGTCCAAGAGGACTCCAAAGTCCCAGTTATAGAATCATAGAAGCATCTAAGTTGAAAAAGACCTTTAAGATCATCGACTCTAACTGTTAACCCAGCACTGCCAAGACCACCACTGAACCATGTCCCTCAGTACCACATCTACATGTCTTTTAAAGGATGGTGTCTCCACCACTTTTAAAGGATGGTGTCTCCACCACGTATTTCCCTGGGCAGCCTGTTCCAGTGCCTGACAACCCTCTTGGGGAAGAAAGGGTCCTCAACAACCCTACCAGCATCCCCCCATCAAGACAAGGATCCCTCAGAGGGGAAGGGAAGGATGGTAGGACCTCACCTGTCAGGAGGAGTCTCTTGGTCACCAGCAGTGCAAACTCCAGGCTGTTGAGGGCTGGGATGTTGTAGAGGACGATGGCCCAGAAATTCACAGCCCCAAAAACTGCCCTAATCCGCCGAGACATGGACGCTGGTATTTTGGCCTGTGGGGAAGGGAGAGGAGCAGAGAATGAGGCAAAAATGGGGCTGTAAGGAAAGGGGATGCACTGGTCCAACCTCCAGCTGAGTTCCCAGAGGGGCAGTAAAAAATTAGAGCAACCTTTAGTGTCTCTGGGATGAAAAAACATAAGAACACAGCAAAAATTCCACTCTGCTGCTGAACCCAGATGCATTTGGGACTCTGGATCAGTGTTTTGAGGTCCCATGCGTAGGAGGAAGATGTCGTACATGGTTTCATGCTAATAATGGCCGAGAACTCCTTGCTTCATCTGTTGCTTTGGATGAGGTGTTCCTCAAGGCTGATGAATGCTGGTGTACACCAGGATTTTTATTAGTCCTGTGTGCAAATCACTCGCAGCTCCTGGGAGAAATTGTTTCTTAAGAATAAGGGGAAAAATAAAAAAAACAAAACAAAACAAAAAAAAAAACAGCAGCAGAGTCACCAGCACATAATCCTCAGGAGCAGCTGCTGAGAGCTGAGTGGGGAAGTAGTTTCGAGCAAACTTCAAAGAGCACAAGGAATCCCCAGGCCACTTAGTGCTGAGAACCACGGTGCCCAGAGGAAGAAGATTTCACCGCCTGCAAGCGCTGTAATCTGATTAGAAGGTCAACAAGGAGAGCAAATGAGAAGGTTGTTTGCTCTCCAAAGCTTTTATTCCCGAAGGATCTTTATGGAACTGATTCAGCACCCCCAGACTTTAGGTTGAGCAAAACAAATAAGCAACAGAATTGTTTCCAGGATGGAGTTTCCTAAGTTCTTCTTCCAGCATGTCCCCAAGGCACCTTGGTTCCATCAGAGACAGGGCACTGAGCTTTGGAGTGGTTGGAAAATGATTCATTCTAGTACTGAAATACTTGTTTTTATCAGGAATCAGGTCAAAACCTCTCAGAATGCCAAAATGTTCTGCAGAACAAGAAGAATAAATTCTTTCCTTGCCCAGGGCTGGGGTGTTGCAATTAGATGATCTTTAAGGTCCCTTCCAACCCAAAACATTCTAGGAATTCTGTATGGAAATTTATAAACATCTCCTGGTGGACAGACCTCACATTTCATGCCCATCTGTGCTACTTCAATGCCTCACTGAGGCAGCAGCCCTGGTTCTCTTGGACCTTTGTTTTCCCTTAGAAAGCTCCTCACTCAGCTTGAATTTCCCATGAAGCACCATAGGGACAGGTGGGAGCTTGCTCTAGGTAGATGACACTGTGTGTAAAATGAAGGGATACAGAGCACCAGGATGGTGCTTCCCTTGCACAGCTGAGGAGCGGATCACAAGGGTGCTCAAGGCCACAGGAGAGAGTTTCAGGTCTCCAGGCAAGAGCTCTGGGCATGAAGCTGCATGGCATCATCAGGGATATTGTTCTTCAGCCTCAGCTGAAAACAGATGTGATTTGTATAAACAAGTTTGAGCTCCCTGAAGTCGTGGATGTTTTCCAGTGGCAGAGTTTGGCCCCAAACCCACTGACCTTCCCCCATCCACTTGCAGCCCAGCTCCTCACCTCCAGTTTGGCAAATGGCTCCTGCTGGAAGAACTTCTGCACCCAGAGCTCAAAGTTGAGGCCAAAGCAGTTGAGGACAGACCAGATGTAAACGATCTCACAGGGCCCCAGCCACAGGGTGGTGACGGCAAAGGTGGCAACAGTGGCCACGAGCTCCTTCACAATATTGTCATGATTCTCTCCAATGTGATCATATACGTACCTAATGGCCAAGGAAAATGGTTGGTGCTCCCCATAGTGAAAGAGATCCCTCTGGAGTCCCTTAATCCCACACTTACCCACCACATGCTCCTCACAGGCAGCTCAATTTAGAGCACCCCAGCGAGAAAGGAAGGATTGGCTGACAAGTTCTGGCTTATTGCTGATTTTTGCTGCAGCCCAGCTGCTCGTGGCTTGTGTTCCTCACAAATCTATAGCTCCTTAAGGACAAAATACCACCCTTTCCACTTCTTGCAGGTAAGGGCTTGGTAAAATGTGGGAATCTGTAGAGCTGCAGGCTATCTCAGACTTGCTGGTACACAGGATTTCATCACAGAGCAGCCACCACCTTCAGTACAGGTTTGCTGGTGAGTACTCGTGGCTGAAGAGAGGTGAAAGGCTGAGGGAGATGTAGTTGGAACTCAGGTCACCCTTGTTACCCAAGATATGGAAGACTTGGACTTAATTCCCCTTTCCTCCCGGTAGAATACGAACCTGACTCTTCCTCCCTCAAAGGAACACTAAACCCACCAGGTTCAAAGGGATTTCTAGGACAGGCCTCTCCTATTTCTGACTTTGGGTGGGGGCTGTTGCACTTTGTGGTGATTAATTCAATGGTCTTAGGGATAAACAGACCAACTATGACTTCATGCCATGGTGGGATTCAACCAGAAGAGAGGACACCTCAGCTTTGGGATGAAAAGCACTGCTATGTGATGAAAGAGAAGACCCTGGAGCAGAACAGAGAGTTGATGAGACACTTACTTGCATAGCCAGTCATTAATCCCTCTGTCAAAATGCCTAAAATGGAGATGACAAAAACCACGTTAAAACATGCCATGTGGTGACACCCTTCTACACTGCAGTCAGCTACAGAAGGCACCCAGTCTCCTGGTGATGTCCATCCTGAATTTTGTTCACAACAGTTCTCCATGTTCCTACCTTGAACAGGTCCCACTATCAATGTGGTTGCAATCTCTCTCCTTATCTATGGCTTCCTGCCCAAGAATATCTCCTTGGGCTATGACCAGGTCTAGACTTACAGGTTCAGTAAAGACCGTTCAGAGTCTCCAACTCCTAGCCCAGCTGCTCAGAAGCACAGCCCAGATGTCCTCCCCCTCAAGTATGCTTCGTTCAGGTCAAACCTGCCATCTCTCTTTGTTGACAGACGTGGGGTACTCACGTTTCTGCAAAGACGTAGAGCATGGTGATGCATTTTGGGGGCTGGGGAGGGTCCAAGTGGTCCAGTCTGGCGATGGTGTTGATGACCCCAAACATGACTGCAGCTTTCACCCAGTCGTACACCAAATTGGAGTAGGCCAAGCCAGCTGGAGCAAAAACAAGACTCAAGTAGGTAAAGAGGAACACGGAATGTAACTTCTTCAGGACTTCAGGCGACATCATGTAGAACATGCAGTCTATTGTAACAAACATAACATCAAGAGGACAGTCTAACGTTGTCTTGAACCAGCAAAGCTTTTAAAATTAACTATTTTTTAAAGAAGTTTAAACCAAAGGAGTTTATTTTCTTGAGGTATTTGGGAGCAAATTGTTTATTGGCCTTGGTAGTCCAAGAAAGTCATTACAGGGCTTTTATCTTCCAGCGCAAGATCCTTCCTTTCCTCTGAGGTTTGTCAACCTCTGATGAACTCATCATGGTTGTCTACTCTGACCTCTGAGGTTATATTGACACCTCTATCAAAATGTCCCCACCCCAGCACCTTGTCACCACAGATGTACGTGATGCTACAGCAGAGCCAGGACCAGGACCTCTCACTTGGAGAGGTGTCTGACACTGGAAGACAAATCCTGAGGGAACAAACACTAAAGATTTCAAATTCCTATGCAAACAAAAGAAAAATGCCCTTGTCTTGGTGGGACTCACTCAGCACACAGATCTAGGGTCACGTACTGTCTCTGTGTGAGCTCTGCCTGAGCTTCCCACCGTGGACCATCAGATCTGCTCAGTATAGTCAGCAGAGCCTGCAGAGGAGCTCAGCTCCCTCTGGATTAACACACATGCTTGGATAGTCCACCTAGGTCTCTTAGGACACCCTGAGTCAACTCCAGTACCGTTCTAGCTTCAACAGACTTTTGTCCTGGCCTCTAGTTGCCACTCTGGAGAGCCATGGGGCTCTTCCAGCCCCTGCTCGTCCTCTGCTCATGTGGAAGGCGGATACTTCACAACCTCTGAAGCGTTGCCATCAGACACTTATCTGATCAGCTGGAATTCTCCATCCAACTGCCACCCACATGCCAGCACTGCTGCCATTATTCATCCTGAGAGTTTGGCTTCTGGAGGTCTCTAGTCCAGCCCTGCTCAGAGAACAGCCAACTTTAAATGGAGAGCAGGTTACTTCAGACTTCTGTCCATTTATGCTTTAGATCTGTCTATTTTTGGAGGAGCTATGAGCCCTCTGGGCCCATCTTCCAGTGTTTGATCACTCTACAGAAACAATTCCTTCCAGGCAGCCAGACTTTGTCATGCTGCACCTTGTTTGATGTCTCCTGCTTCTTCGCTGCTGGCGTCCAAGAAGAGTTCGCCTTCTCAACAACCCTCCATTGGGCAGTTGAAGGCAGCAGCTACAACTCCCCTGAGCTGCTCTCACTACAACCTATGCCCCAGGGGACATTTCAGGGGCTCACAAACACCCTTAACAGGTGGTGACCCTGGAAGGCATCTGAGATACCAGATGTAGCTCTTGCAACAGCACAGGGCTGATTTTTTTTTTGAGGTGCTGAGCTCCCTTCCAGTCCAGACCAAAGCAATGGAAATGGTTTGGTGCTCAGTCTTTTAAACCCCAAACTAAACAATTTACACTGGGATCCAGTGAGAATGTCAGACCAACACCATCTGCTTTCCAGGGCTGCCTGACCCCAGCTCTATGCATGGTCAACAAGAAGAAAGGCTTCACTCAAACCTGTCCAACATAGGCATTGGCCAGCGCCTCTCAATAAGGACCTGTGGAGATCTGAATCACTCACCACTGCCTTGAAGCTGAGTATAGGTGTGAACGTGTCCAAGCACGGCCACTCACCCAAGGACCAGTCCGAGAGGCGGTTCACGAACTTCAGGTCAGAGGGGAGGGTGAGGATGTAAAAGAAGTGAAAGAAGATGTCCACGGCAATGATAGCCCCCATGTGGAGGAGGGCCTGGATCCGGATGTTCCTCATCTCGTCATCTCTGCGTCTTAGCTCTCGGGTGCTCACCTGCCAGGAGAGTGAACCAGGAAAGCGATGAGCTGAGAGACAGGATGGGGCAGCACTTTCCTCCATCCGGAGAAAAGGTCAAGATCCAACTGGGGACTCAATGCTCTCCTTTAGAAATCACATGGTGGACTATATGGTCCAAATCTCCATTGATTGAGGAGGACTCAAAGGACTAGCTCAGGTGAACACATCCACAAGAAGCAAGGACGTGTTCCACCCACAACAACCCTCTAGCAACCCCACCTCAGTGCTGAGCACGGCAGCCACATCCCTCCTGGATCCCCCTCCAAACAGGGAGTATTCCCTACACTGGGAGTTCCAGCACGCAGTGTGACACAGCAGTGACAGGTCTGGCTGTACCCAAGGGACCCTAAGTGAGCTGAAAAGCACACAGATTAGGGAGCTGGATTTTATGCTTTTTCTGCAGGGACCTGTTCAGAAAGTCAATCACAGAATCATAGAATGTTAGGGGTGGGAAGGGATCTCTAGACATCATCAAGTCCAACACCCCTGCCAGAGCAGGATCACCCAGGGCAGGTCACACAAGAACAGATCCAGGTGGGGTTGGAAAGTCTCTAGAGAAGGAGACTCCACAACCTCTCTGGGCAGCCTGCTCCAGACTCTGTCACTCTCCCAGTAAAGAAGTTTCTCCTCATGTTGAGGTGGAACCTCCTATGTCCCAGCTTATATCCATTATTTCTTGTCTTATTATGACTTTGCGCAAGGTCACTAAAGGGGAGCAAATATCCATACCCATCACACCTACAAGATGCCACAGCCTGTAGGGAAGTACATCTACGTGCCCGGGAGAGATTGGGAGCAGGTCTGGAATCCCACCTGATGGCTCTACCAGGGCCAGATGTATATTTTTTTGGCCGAGGTTGTTTGGTGGGAGGAAGAGGAGGAGGATGACTGGTGGTCTCTGGAGCTTCTGCTGCAGATACCTGCTACAAATGAGAGGAAGAGCTGCTCAAGGGCCCATCCTGAATTGGTTGGGACTCGATTGATGGGGATTTCATCTCTGCTGTGCCTTGTACAGCCAGGGGTCGGGCTTTATGCCCTGGAGCTGTCCCGTCTCTGGCCGTTGTACCATGAGAATCATCAGAGGGAGCTTTCAGGATTACACTGGGCAGACCAGTGTCCTCGCTTCCCCGCGGCACTGTAAAAATTGCTGCTGGATTCAAAATCCTCTTATGTTTATTACTTTCCCTTTATTCCCTGCAAGAGGTGGGAGCTCTCCCGACGTAATCCGTGGGCTGCCGCACCAGCCCCGCCATCAAATCCGGATGATTCCTGAGAATTAAAGCCTTCACCAGATTTTTTTTTGGCTGTTACATGACAAGTGCTTTAAGGATACAAAGAGGTCACTGGACAAGAAGTGGAGGAGGACAGGCTCTGGTACAGAAAGCGTGAGAGGACATGGAGCTTCTCTTTCATAGAATCATTTTGGTTGGAGAAGACCTTTAAGATCATCGAGTCCAATCATTCCCTTAGCACTGCCAGGGCACCACTCAACCATGTCCCTCAGCATCACATCTCCACAGCTTTTCAATCTCTCCAGGGATGGGGACTCCAGCCCTGCCCTGGGCAGCCTGGGCCAGGCCTTGACAATCCTTTCAGTGAAGAAATTGTTCCGCAGCTCCAACCCAAACCTCTCCTGGTGAAACTTCAGGTCGTTTCCTCTCATCTTGAACTGGGCTAGACTCCATCTGCCTGCCCTCATAATTGCTGTTGCAAAGGTGAATTCTTAATTGCCCAATTAGCTGCAGCTCCTGCAGTGCGGGGGGGGGGGGACGAACGACATCTAGCCAGGAGGTGGCAGTGGTGGCCAGGCCAAGACAGGACCCCTGGTCAGGGCATGGGAAAGAGCTTGGGGTTTACTCCTTGTGCCTCTGGGGTGAGCCTTTTAGGCAGCAGAGGAGAGGAATTGCTCGTTAACTGGGTGTAGAAATCCTGGTTTGGGGTTGTGCGAAGGAGCAGGAAATGAAAGCCCCTCCAGATCAAGCCTTGTAGGGGTGATGGGAGTTCAGGTCTTGGAGATATGAGGAGTTTAACAGCCCTGGCTGCAGAGTCAGGAGAAGACAGGGCTGCCCATTTCCATACAGAAGACTGATGGAAACCGGGGTTGGAAGAAGAACATGGGGCAAGGAGGATACCCCAGGGCACTGTACCCACTCCAAAGAGGCTTGGACAGTGGAGCTGCTGGAGACATGCTTATTGGACTTCAGCCCCAACAGATAAGACACGACTGGAAAGATGAAGCCTTAGGATGAAATATTTCTTACAGCAGCCCACCAGCAGCCTGGCCATCCCTGGTGCTTGTGTGCTGAGAATGGGCTGGCGGTAGACTCCACGCACCACAAACTTCTCACACAGGGGCAGCTAGAGCTGACTTTAAGATCTTCAGCGTTAAATGCTCTCAAAGTCCTTTTAAAGTCCCTGTAGGACCCAAGGAATCTCATTTCTTTGAACAAGCAGCACAAGGTTGTTGCCTCTCCAGGTGAACAAACCAGCAAGGAGCAGGACCTGGATCAGGGCTCATCCTGCTCACTAGAGGAAACAAGATCAATTCAGACCCTTTCACCAGTACCAGCCCAACATTGGAGAGAAAGTGCTGGACCAGGTGAGTCTTTGATGTCCTCCTCCCCAGAGAGACTCTGGCTTCTCTCCCCTGCCCTGGGCTGCTTTTTCTTCTGATTTCACAAATATTTTTCCCAAAACGCTCTTGCATCCAGATGTCAGTTGGGGTCCAAAAATTTAATGAAGCTGTTGTTCTGTCAAAGAAAATAGGTGGTGGGAAACCTTCCTAGCAGCAAAGCTGACCAAGAAAGAGGTCCCTCCCTTAACAAGCAGTACCAATTTGCTTTGACAACTGAGACTGGTCATTGGTATAAAAAGATGCTGAGATGGGAAGAGTGAGGAAAGAGAGAGCACTGCTGTTTTGTTTGATCTTTGACTGTGAAACACTCTCTGAGGTCACCTGGTTGCAGCCCAAGGCTTCAGTTGATGTTTTCCAGTGCTGCTTGGAGTCTGCTCTTGGTTGTATGCAATATAGGCAAAGATGTGGGGCACCAGAGTGTTTCTTGGGAGTAGTGGAAGCCCCTGTTTGCTGGAACACAGCCTTCCACCCAATCTGAACTTATTTCTACAGAAATAGCTTCATCTTAAGACACACAGACCATCCCTGGAGATTGATGCTTCCAGGGAGAACCGGATGGATGGGAATGTGAAACTGCTCATGCTGTCACAGCTACCATCATGCAAAGGTCCCATGGATGGCCACCACACGTCTGGATTTCACTGTGGCCTCCCAGCAACACACAGTGGGGCAGTACGTGGTGACAGCATGTGAAAACAGAGGCACCAAACAGTGCAGGTGCCCAGCAAGCAAGGACATGAGCTGAACCCTCCTCTCCTCACCCCAGTGTGATGTTTTAATTACAGAAATATCTTCCCTTCTGGACTGATCAGCTGAAATGGCCAAAAAGTCAAAAAGGAAGGTTAAAAAAAAAAAAAAATCCATCAGTTATGCCCCTCCCCACAAATATCACATCATCATTGATGTACAGACTTGAGGTGACCACAAGAAGCTCTACAACCATTTGCACCTTCACTGTAGCCATTAAACCCAAGCAACTAAACACAGGGAGAAGCCTTCCTCCATCCTGGCCTCAGAAGCACTCACCTGGGCATGGAACTGATCAAATGTCATGACAGGCCCAAAGAAGAAAAATGGGAGGTAGAAGTTATACTTGAGAAGGTCGAAGATGGAGTAGATGCCCTCTTTCTTCTCAGAGCTCTCTAGGGCAAAGCTCATGCAGCGCATGATGGTGAAGCTGCTTCCTCCATAGAAGAGGACATCTTGAAGATCAAAAGCTCCCGTTACAAACCCGCTCTGGATGAGAAACAAAGAGTTACCGCCAGGAATACAGTGTCACTTCTGTGCTCCCTCATTTTGTGGAGAACATCACTCCTGGGAAGGCACCAAGCAAAGCCTCTAATTGTCCTCTGACACCAAATGTCACTGGAGTTCAAGAGCCTTAGTCCTTCAGGGGGACTGAACAGCTTGAAAAGGTCCTTCCCGGGCTTCTCTCCACCCACTAGTGAGAACAAGTCTTCACTGGACAGAGACCTAAGAGATAGATAGGTGTGGACATAGCTGAACCCATCCCAGCACTGTGATGCAGGTGGGGAAACTGAGGCATGGGGCAGGAACACATCTTGCCTGGCTGACCAGCTGCGGCCTGAGCAGCAAGAAGGACTTGGGTGTCCTGAGCTCTGGTCCTGTGTGAGGCCACCAAAACACAACATGGCACCCTGTGGGATCCCAAGCTCGGTGGCACAACAGTCCCCTCCCTCTCACACCCTGTGGGAGCTCTGATGTAGCCAAGAGAAGTGCCCAGGGATTGAAGGTGCCCCAGGAGCCCTCCTTGGAGGTAAATCCAAGGAGATGGACACAAGCAGGCTGGAAATGAAGCAGACGGATGGCCCAAGACAGCGCCTACCTGCCACGAGCTGAAGGGCTCCACCTTGAAGGAGGCGAGACAGCAGAGTCCGGCCACGTAGCAGAGCCACTTCTGCTTGGCCAGAGCGACAGAGTAGAGGACAAGGCAGTGGGAGAGGATGATCATCAGGTAGACGAGCCCCATGCTGCCCAGCACGGCCGAGATCCCGTACAGCATGTACACTACGGCCCGGTGCTGCGAGAAGAGAGTGGCCCCAATCCGTGGTCAGCTTGGTGAAAGCCCCGACCCTGATTCCCCCCCAGAACATCCCTCAAACCCACCACCCCACACCCCAGATCACCTTGGTGCTTTCAAATCCATCCCACCTCATCCCCGGCTCACCTGTGGCACCGTCATGGAGCAGATCTTGCCAAAGAGGACGTGTCCTGAGAGGGCGAAGACGATGACGTTCCTGAACGAGGTGAACCACATCACCCACTCGAAATCGGCCACGTCCTGCGGGAGCAGCAGCGGGCGCCTTACTGTCCCCAGCCCTCCCACCCCGGCCCCAACACCCGTCCGGAGGGGAAACCACACAACTTGCAAAGCCTTTTCTTCCCATTTTTCCACCCAAAGGGCTCCCGAGCACTTTGTCTTGGGCGTAAAACCCCAGGAGAGATGTGCAGAGGTTGCTCATCCAGGCACACACAAAGCAAAGCGTCCGTGGCGCTGCAGGGCTGATATTTTCCTGACTAGTTCTTTAGGGAGGAAAAAAATACGAGTCACGTGGACTTTTGCAAAACTGTGTCAGCAGCATAAAAACCAGCTCCGCTTCTCCAGCGGTCAAGCACCGACCACGTTGCCGGGAGCTAGGAAAGACCGAGTCCTTCCTCCGCTTACCATCTTCCTGCCGAAGTAGTGCCAGCCCGGCTTGATGCCGTCCCGAAAGGCCTTTCTGTTCATGCTGTCTGCAAAAGAACCAGAGTTATGGGGAGAGAAACAGCTCTGGGGAAATGAGGCCCGGGTTTTGGCAAGGCAGGGAGCCTTCCTCACCACCATAGGGGCTCAAACACCTCTTCCCCTAAGCGCCTAATTCCCGTGGGCATCCAACAGGAGTCAGGAACCATTTCTGCAAGAATTTTCACCAAAGTCTTTTCGCAGTGCATGTTCCACAGACAGCCCCTCTCCCAACTGATGGCATGAAATAATCCGGTTTTTGGACTTCCAGACAAAAAAATTGGGAACCAGCCAGGTGTAGGAAGGGTGGTTGCCTGTTCAGGGCAGTGGCTGGAGAGCCGTGACATCCCACAGCCTCTTGCCATGGAAACAGAGACAAGGGGGCAAAAATCCTTTTTAAACCTTGTAAAGGATTCCCGAGGTATTCCCTGCAGAAATTAAAGCCAGGGATCTGCTGCTGGTATCGAGAGCTGTGAAAGCAGCCACCTGACATCCATCTTTCCCTGCTGGGAAGTGGGGGATGCGATAGGGAGCGTTACCTCTGGATGCTTCGAAGATCCCGCTGCCGCTGTAGACCACGGCGCATGTCACGACGAGAGCATAGAACCCCAGCTCGTAGCTGGGGAGCATCGTTTTGACCCCCATGTCAACAGGCTACCACCCCAGCTGGATCCAGACCTGGGGAAGAGGAGGAAAGGGAAAAAAACTCCATGGATGAGAGCTCACCTGCTCTCCTACCCCACATTAAATTGCCGCTGGTACTCAGCAGCTCTGCTTTGTGGGCTTCCTTGAAGGCTGGTAGCTAAAAAGGAAATGGTAGTTCCTGGAGATAAACCCTGGGACACAACTCAGGTAGTGGAAAAGAGGTTGCTGCTGAGCCCTGCTGCAAAATCTGCCCAGGAACCAGGATTTGGGGCCAGCTCAGCCACATCATCCTGATAAAGGGGTCTTCCCAGCAAGTTGCATCCATCCCAACATTCACAGAGGATGTCAAGTGCCCAGGATGGGGTTCCTCTAGCGTATTGCTGATGTCACCACTAATTCCTACTTGAATCCTTGGAGGGGATGCAGGATAGAGCATGAAGATGCCCATGCCAGAGGGGCTGTGATCAGATGCCCCTGTTCCCCTGCCCCAAGCTGCTGCTCACCTTCTGCTGAGGTTTCATCCAACCTCAATCTCCTGGGGCTCTCCTAGAGTCCTGTGGCCCCAAAATGCTCTCAGCCATGAGCCTCAGGAAGGGTTGAGCCCTCTCCCCACCGCCCCCAGTAGCCCTGCCCAACAGCGTTCCAAGGGCTCGGGGGATTCGCCCGCCCAGCCCCGCAATTAGCCCTGGGCTAATTACTCCTGCCAAGGCTAATTAACTCTGAGCTCTGCAGCCTCCCGACTGCTGCGAAAACAGCGATTTGGGGCTGAAATAAGCGAGGAGAGGGGGGGTAAAAGGGTGGGGTGATGAAGACAGTCCCACCCTGTCACCCACCCGCGAACATCCCCGGTGGGTGTGGGGGATCCTGCGAGGGGTCGGCGAATAAGGAGCAAAACTCTCCGTTTTAAGCAGCAGTTAAAGGCGACCCGGTCACTCTCTCCTTTTGCATCTGCATCTCGCCGTGGGCGCTTCTTTATTTGTAATTTTAAAATAATTTTTCTTTTATTTTAAAATTATTTACCACTTTTTTCCACTTCAAAAAAATAATAAATTAAAATTATTTTTAATTTTCGGTCCCGACTTTGTTTAAGAGCTGGCAACGATTCTGGGTGACCCCAGCTTCCCCCGCCCTGGAGGAAACGCTTTTCCCAGTGGGAATGGGAAGGGGAAGGGGAAGGGCCCTCCCCTGGGCTGGGCTCAGTCCCGGGTGGTGGGGGGGGTCCCC
>VWZK01004504.1:98843-148641 GCA_013396935.1 Baryphthengus martii
CGTGCGGGGCCGCCGCGGGTGGGCGCGTTGCCACCACTCTGCGGTCCCCTGCGGCGGGAGGGCTCTCACAGAGGTGGCTTGAAAAAGCTTTTTAAAATCTCCTTTCCCCGCTTTTCAAGGCTGCTTTGGATTTTTTTGTTTTGTTTTTTTTTGGGGGGGGGACACAGGCACACACACCCCGCAAATGAGCCGGGAGGGAGGCGATTAACAGCCCCCAGTTCCTACTGGGGACGCTGCGGTGGGAGAGGGGTGCTGGTAGGAGACCGCCTCGGAAAATTTAAACTCCTGATGGCTCCTAAATCAGGTGCATGGNGGGGCCGCGGGGGGAGGTGGATCGAGGAGCGGGGAGCCAGCGTCCGACCCCGCGATAGGGGGTGGCAAGAATAGGGGGGAAGAGATGGAGGATTTTAGGGAGCTGTTGGCTTGCCCTACAGCATCTCTCAGCTCGGCTTAGGGGGGCTGGTGCTGGTGAGGGGCGGTTGGCCGGGTGTATTTTTGGGCTGCCGTCCCCCACCTTGCCCCTGGAGGAAGTTTGGCCGGGAGTGGAGCAGAGCAGGCGGGAGGTATTTTTATTTTAGAGCAGCACTGCAGAGGGGGGCTGGTTCAGGAGCTGTCTGTCACGGCAGCTGCTGGAGAAGACCTGTACTGGCTGCCAAAGCTCACCCCGGGGCCAGGGAGAGCTGCCCAGGGCTGGTCATGAGAGCCCTGGGACACAGCAGCTCCCAGAAAGGGATCAGCTCCCTCCTGAGGGTGCCCCACTTGGAGCCATGCGAGGGTAGGGATAAGCCCCCAGCACCCTGTTGGAGAGGGGAGGCAGCTATCATTGCATGGGAGTGGGGAAACTGAGGCACAGAGCCAAAAGATGCAGTTCCTTCCTGGTTCGGGCAGTGTTTAAATCGACGTGGGGCTTGGAGGTTCCAGCAGCTCTACAAAACATCTTCAGGGGTCTCCTTCTCGGCTTTTGGTATCTGCAACCAAACGAGGGGGTAGGAAGAGGCTGGGTTGGGTTGTGGCCTCTGTTATTTCAGGATAGGCAAATACAGGTCAGCCAAGAACAAGTCCACCCAGCGTCAGGCCCATCTCCGTGTCCTCCACCAAGATCTTCCTACCAAACCCCTGTGAGATCTGGGGAGCATTCATGTGGGGATTGATGCCCCCTCAAGAGAAATAAGGCAGACAACCCTGGATTTTACAAACACTCCTGTTGTTTGTCTTCTTTGGCATGAAACAAGTGACATTCTGGGCTCTGGAGGAAGGATCTCCAGGATGGGCACCCCTTGGGTCAGCCCATCTTTGCTGTTGTGCTGGCCACAAACCAAAAAGCTTTTTAGCAGCATTTTTTACCTGGATGTGTACAGAGAGATGCTCGGCGATGGCTGTACGGCCAACACTTTCAATATCCAACCAGCCACTTTGATTTGCAGCAGCTGGAGCAGGATTTGGAAGCCCCTTGGATGTCCTGGAGGCCCACACTTTGTCCTGCAGCTCCATCCTTACCCAGGGACTTCGGCTCTTCAGACCTTGGCATAATTGACTTGGTGCTTAGAAATTACATAATTAAGAGATTGGTGCAGATAAGAACAGCAACCTAATTTGTCAAGCTCTGCACACCCGTGGAGGGCAGGAATTTATGGCCAACCACAGCCATGCATCAAGGAGCCTCAGACAGAGGACAAATCGCGTCCATCTCCCTGCCAGCGGGGGACTGACAAGTCCTCATCACGCTCCCTGGCTCCCAAACTCACTCACCTCCCATCCTGCTCCGTGTAGGAACCAGAACCGGCCCCTAACTCCTTCTATCCGAGCATTCGCTGCGGTGGAGGCACGATGGGCACCGTCGTGTGGCCGCAGGGCTGGAGGTGATGGGGATCTCCAGAGAGGGCTGGAGGGTCCCAGCCCCATCGTGCTGCTCTCCCCACAGCATTGGCATCCAGAGAGTTTTTGGCAGATGATAGATTTTAATATTCTTTCTTTTTTTTTTTTAATTTTTTTTTAATCCTGAATAATTTGAGACCTTGCTGGATTGAAAGTGCAACGTAGGTGGAGGGCTGGGCGGTGGTTTTTCATGAAGCTCTGGGAACTGGGGCAATAAAATTAATTTAGCTTTAATTTATAGATATTATAAAAAAAAAATTAGGAATAAAACCCCGCTCTTGATTTCTAATAGAATAAGATTTATTTTTAATGTCACCAGCGCGGCTCCCTCGGCACAGTGGATGCCTCCGTGTTTTATCGCCCTGGTGCTGCTGCTTTATGACGAGGGGCTTTTTATGGCTTCGAGCTGATTTGAATCATAGAATCATTTTGGTTGGAAAAGACCGTTAAGATCATCGACTCCAACCATTAACCCAGCACTACCAATCCCACCACTAACCCCTGTCCCTCAGCACCACATCTCCACGGCTTTGAAAACGCTCCAGGGATGGGGACTCCACCCCTGCCCTGGGTAGCCTGGGCCAGGCCTGGACAACCCGTTCAGGGGAAATTTTTCCTCATGTCCAACCTAAACCTCACCTGGTGCAACTTGAGGATGTTTCTTCTTGGTCTTATCACTTGTTACCTGGAAGTGCTGGAAGTTGTGGCACACAAGTTGAGGCCAGGCCCCTCGAAAGGTGCTTGGCTCCATCCCAGCGAGGCAACACGGCATAAAGTGGAGATGTTTGATGGGAACACCAAAGGAGCCTCCTCCTGGCTGCTTGCTCCTGCTTTATGCTGCTGTCTCCCTGCTGCTGCAGCAGCTTTTTACGGGATAAACTGGAAGGAGAAAGGGTTAGAATCACCCACATGGGTTGTTTTATATTGCTTTACGTCACTCCATCAGTTTTCCCCATGCAAATGTATTGCTGGGAACATATCAACCCCACCAGGACTTCAGCAGGCATCTCCCTGCTAGCAGATCAGCTCAGGAAAGGGGGATAATGTGCCCCATCCCTCCACTAATCCATCCAAGGTCACCCCCAGGATCCCTCTCAGCACCCTCAGAATGGTTCTGCCTGTCCCCCATGTCACATACCAACTACATCAAGGGTCCCAGGATCTCCTGCTGCCCTAGGGAAGGACTCTGAAGAAGTCTCCCACCATTCAGCACGGACAACCCAGGCAGGTCTAAGCCCACTGCCTTCAGCTCCTCTTCTTAGAGCCCCTTCCCATTTCTGAAAAAATGCCCCAATTAGGTCAACTCCTTGGCCTTGATGATCTTGAAGATCTCTTCTAACCAAAACAATTCTACGCTTTCTATTCCATGATTCTAAGAGATGTGGTGGGGTGACCCCCCCTCCTCTCATGCCCCACAGATCACTATTCTTGCTGACCAATGAGCTGCTCTGAAGCCCAAGGCTTCGCCAGCTGCCTGCAGATGGATTTGGGAGCTGTAAGCGGAGACGCGTGGGGATGGCGGTGGCATTTGTTGAGCCAGGCCGCCCTGTCCTGCGGGAACAGCCGGCCCGGAGCTGGGCTGGGCAGGGAGAGGATGAGGGGAGAAACCCAATATCCCTCTTGGCTCAGTCGCGGCTTAATTTAGAGCATGGAGGCCCTGCTGGAGTGTTTTCCATTTAAAGCCGAACCTCATTTCTTTTGTCCTGGGGTGAGGGCCCTGCAGCTTGCAGGGCAGTAGCAGCTGCTGACAGGGGTGGTAAAAACAATTTCCAACTTAGTTCCCCTTTGCCACCAGCTTCCTTCTCCCTTCACCCACGTGAAGGACTGAAACCTGTCTCCTCCTGCTTTGGAGGTTCAGGGAAAGCACAAACCACTCACAACCCCAATTTCTGGCTCTAAATTGGAGCTGTTGGCTTTAACCCGCTGGCTGATCCTCCACCACTTGGCTGAGCAGAGCTCAGGGCGAGGAGAAGTCACCCCTGTCGATAACATCTATATTTAACTGTGCTAATGTAATTTAATTGAGGATACGGCTGTTTCGGAGAGCGGCACTCTTGCGACGCCCACTCTTCGCACGTAGACGCCTCATAATGGGCCGGAAGGAAAACGATGACAACTCATCAAAGGTCATTTCTTCCCAGTGGTTTGGTTGTGCTTTGAAAATGGGATGCACCCATCAGGCGCTTTACGGCTGCGCTGTGGAAGTTCTCCAGGGTAGCGGACAACCTTTGGCTCAGCCCAAGAGTTTGGAGGACTTGTATTCTCGGCAGGCATTAGCTAAAGGCTGGCCACGTCATGGAATCATTTAGGTTGGAAAAGGCCTTTGAGATCAGGTCCAACCGCTGCCCCATCCCTGCCAGGGCACCACTAACCCCTGTCCCTCAGCACCACATCTCCAGGGCTTGGAAACCCCTCCAGGGATCATGGGGACTCCAGCCCTTCCCTGGGCAGCCTGGGATAGGCCTGGACAACTCTTGTGGGAAAAAAAGTTTTTCCTAAGCTCCAAATTTAACCTCCCCTGAGGCAACTTGAGGCTGGTTGCTCTTGTCCTGTTGCTTGTTCCTTGGGAGCAGAGCCTGACCTGCCCTGGCTCCAACCTCCTGAATTTCAGGGAGTTGTGGAAAGCCACAAGAGCCTCCTTTTCTCCAGGCTGAACAAGCTCAGCTCCCTCAGCTGCTCCTCACCAGACTCCTGCTCCAGACCCTTCCCCATCTCCGTTGCCCTTCTCCGGCCACGCTCCAGCCCCTCCAGGTCCTTCTGGGAGTGAAGGGCACAAAACTGAGCCCAAGATTCGAGGGGTGGCTTCCCCAGTGCTCAGTCCAGGGGGACGATCCCTGCCCTGGCCCTGCTGCCCCGTCAAGTGCTGACCCAGCCAGGATGCTGGGGGCTTCTTGGCCGCCTGGGCACTCTTTGGCTCACAAACAGCTGTCAACCAATCCCGACCAGTCCATAGCCTCAAATACTTGCAGCAAAATTACCCTCATGCTGCTCTTCAAAGCTTAACTGCACCCCCCCCAGCCCATGCCAGCCGTGTCGAGCATTGTCACCACCGGCCTGTCACCACCATCAGCTGCCAGGAGAGACTGAAAAAACCTTGCAGCTTATCAAAAAGTGGCCTGTGATGTGACTTGACGCTGGATGAAGCCTGTCCCAGTGAGGAAACACTGGGTACTCCCACCGCTTCCAAGGCGTTAGCAGTGACTGGCTGCCAATGGAAGCCAGAGAAATTCAAATGAGATGGGAATTTAACAGGTTGGAATTATCCATGAGGACAAGCTTTTAAGGAAAGCAGGGGGCTGTGGAGATTTCTAATGAAGCCCAGATACATTTCTAAAGAGAATGTTGTAGCTCAAGCAGCACGTCAAGCGCGCTGGAGAGATCCTGTGGCTGAGGAGCAGTCATCTGGACTTTCTCAGGCAGCGAGAAAAATACTGTCACTGGTTTTATTCTCTGAGTGATGGGTTGTGGGACGGGGAGATGCTGGAGCCAGCAGAACCAGAGCTGCTGCTTCCAAGATCTGTCAGGGTTTCTCACATTCAGCACCAAAACAACGCACGCTGCAAGAAAATCTTCTTGTACCTTGAGAACCTGGGAAGCAGCTGCTGCAAGACTCAGCGCGGGGAGAATCCGAAGGCAGGTCACTCTGTGGAAGAGCAGAGGGAGTTTCTTTCAAAACTGAGGTGAAAATTGAGAAGACCTGGGCAATCTGGCCTCTGCTCAGATCCCCTCCACTGCTGTGTGACAGGAGACAGATTGCCCTTTCCAGTTTGAAACACTCGCTAAATAAATTATTTTATATTGCTTTCGTTTTTCCTTTGGCTAGGTGGCCGGTGGTGCTCTGGGTGTGTTTATGCAGGAAAAAAAAAACCATGAGAAAATGTTTCTGTGCAACCCCAAACAAGCCTGAAGTGAATGTGGCAGCACTGGAGGTTTGCACCATGTGCTGGCGAGCCACGTGTGTGCCGGAACACGCAGCGCTCCCGGCTCCTGCGCTGCGTTCTGTGGGTTGATTTATAGGGATCCCAGGAAGAATTCGGCTGGGGAGTGGGGTATGATCGTGGCTGCCTCATCACAGGACAGGGGACAAACGCCGCCTGTGGCTTAGAAGGGATGGCAGGTTGGCTCCCTTCTCTGGGAAATGCTTGTTGATTCGCACCTCTGCGTAAGCAAAATGGGAATCACCAGCTGCAAGATTTAGCAGCCACCACACAGCAAATTCTCCACCTCTCTGCTGCAGCTCAGGCAGCTTCTCAGAATGATCCTCTCACCACTGCAGCTCCTTAAAATATCTGTCCGAGGTGGGCTGGTTTCTTCTCTTTGGTCTGCTCGCTCTATCCCCCCTACCCTGCTGCACAATCAGTGGGGTGGAGTCGAGAGAAGCAAACCACAGCTCACTTGGGTGAGATTGTGTCTGTCTTCATCCAGGATTTATGATTCTTCTGTGTCCAGTGCTGGGCTCTCCAGTTCAAGAGAGACAAGGAACTGCTGGAGAGAGTCCAGCAGAAGCTATAAAGATGCTGAGGGGACCGAAGCATCTCTGTGTCCGAAAACAGCTGAGAGCCCTGGGGCTGTTGAGCCTGGAGAAGACTGAGAGGGGATCTGACCAATGCTGAGCAAGAGCTCAAGAGCCCCCGGGTGGCAAGAGGCTGGGGCCAGACTCTGCTCAGTGGTGCCCAGCGCGAGGACAAGGGGCACCGGGCACCAACTGGAACCCAGGAGGTTCCCTCTATGCAGGAGAACAAACTTCTTTGCTGGGAGGGGGTTGGAGCCTTGCCCAGGCTGCCCAGAGAGGTTGTGAAGTGTCCTTCTCTGGAGACATTTCAAACCCACCTGGACAATGGGATCCCAGGTCCCCTGCTCTGGGTGACCCTGCTGGAGCAGGGGGTTGGACCAGATGATCTCCAGAGGTCCCTTCCAACCCCTACCATTCCATGATTCTACGATTTTGAGTTGTTGGGAGGAGAAGATTGTGGGTAGCAAGAAGCCCTTTCCTCTGATGCTGCCTGTGAGGTGAGCAGGAGGAATTTGACAATGCAACGTTTTGATCCTGGCTTTTTGCAAGAGGGACACCCGACAGCTCTGCTGAGCTGAGGGCCAGCGCTGGGGGAATAGGGGCATGGCTCTGAAGTACAGACTTAACTCTGAGGTGCTGAATTTATCCTCAGCTGTGACTTCTTCCATCAATGACTCTGTGAGCTGTTTGAAGAGAGAAATCTCTGAACCTGAGCTGAAAAAAACACAGAGAGATGCCAGAGCAGTAGCAACTGGAGCAACTCCTGCTCTGCTCCGTTTCCTGCTCTGCCTTACACAGCGGAGTCAGGACACAACCACCACGCTGCCGAAGGGAGCAGCGGCAATTTGCCTGCCCACAAATCCACTTTCCATTGGTGGCAGCTGGGGTTAAAGTCTGACAAACATCACGCTCACTGAAAGAGGCTGACAACGCAAAGCATAGAAAGAAGAGGAGCTTTCAAGACTTTTGACCGAGAAACAAAGCGGCGCGATACAAAAAAGGACGAGCTCGCCGCTCACTTGTGATCCCCAAGGCTCGCTCGCTGCTGGCAGGCTGCACATTGATGCCTGATTAGCTTGCTCCTGATGTCCTCACCATGCTGCAAGAGGAAAGGACAGGGATGCAAAGGTTTTCACAGCATCTCCAAAACTCCCTCCTGCTCCCGCAGCGAGGACCCACCCACGTTTCGTTAGCATTTCATCCAAGCGGCAGCGAGAGCTGCCTGAAGGATGAACACACAGACCCAGAATTTGGGAATTTGTAACCTGGATGGCATGTTTCCTATGGGATGAGCTGAATGGAAGGTAGGTCTGATGGATCACAGAGGTGATCTGCACAGTCTGCCCTTCCAGTGGAAACTCCACTGAGTTTCAGGAAACTGCTGCCAATATGTTTGAGCCAAAAAAAACCCACCAGGTTGGAATGGTGAGTGGAATCCCCAAAGAGTTCACTTGCAGATATTCCCAGGCTGGGTTAATCCACTCCCTCAGCACTAAAGTCTGAGACAGACAGGTATCAGTGTGCTGACAGAAACAGAACTTGCTTTGTCCCTCGTGTGACTTTGGAAAGGAACTGGCATCGCTTCCGTAGAGCAAATTCCTTTATGAGCTGATAAAGGCAGCAGCGTATTGAATATCGAGCCTTCTTAAGGAAAATCCTGTTGAAACTAGGGAAGTTTTGCCCCAAATCAACCACACTTCAGAACTGCAGCTTCCTAAACAGCACCAACCTACGGCGTGTGCGGTCTGAGAGCCACCTGCTTCCCAGCTCTTACAGACAGAACCTGCTGACAAGCGAAGCCCTTCGCTCTGTTTCGTGTTTCGTCTCCATTTCTCCCCCTCTTCTGCAAACGCTAAAGAAACGACGCGATTCGAGGCTGCAAAATGGCGCTGCCACTGCATTTTAATTCATGGGCACGGTGCCTGGGCTCCCTCCCTCCTCCTCTGCAGTCCAAAGGCCTCCGAATATCTTGCTTAACTCTTCTCTTGTTTCTGCTGCCGAATGGCCTGTAAAAAGATCCCCTTCATTTGGTCCATTGTGTCCTGATACAGTTGAAAATCTTCCTCTTTCTTTCTCACAGTGGTCTCCAAAGCAGCTTTCAGAGCTTCGTTCTCATCCAGCTGGATCAGAAGCCTAGGAGGAAACAAAAGCAAAAAAAAAACCAACAACTTTCCTGTGAGCTGGGGAGCTTCAAAGCAAATCAGAACCCCGCTTCAGCTCTGGGGAAGAGAACCACTGAAGCACATGCTCGCTGGGGATTTTATGACAGGCGTGAGAAAGAGCAGACTGAACACTTGTTCCTTCGCTCTTTGAGACAGAAATGAGTGTTAGATGACCAGGATGCTTTTCAGAGCTGTTTTTCTTAAAGGTTATAATCTGATTTTCACTTTTAAGCTTGTAATCAATGCATAAGGGAAGAAAAAGAAAAGAAAAGTGTCTTCCTTGCTTTGTGTTGCTTAACATTTGCATTAGCTTAACGTTTCTACGTTATCAGTAAAATTAATAGGAAATTTGTGTAAGGATGACCAAGACAAGCTCAAACCAGGCTGAGAGAGTTGGGTTTGTTCAGCCTGGAGGAGGCTCCAGGGAGACCTTCTCGTGGCCTTTCAGTATTTGAAGTGGCCTACGAGAAAACTGGCGAGGGACTTTTTACAAGAGGTTGTGGTGATAGGATGAGGGGTAGCGGCTTCAAACTAGAAGAGGGGAGATTTAGATTAGAAATGAGGAAGAAGTTCTTCACTCTGAGGGTGGTGAGACACTGGCACAGGTTGCCCAGGGAAGCTATGGATGCTCCATCCCTGGAAGTGTTCAAGACCAGGTTGAATGGGGTTTTGAGCAACCTGCTCTAGTGGGAGGTGTCCCTGCCCATGGCAGGGGGGTTGGACCTCGATGATCCCGTCCAAACCATTCTAGGATTCTACGATTTCTAAAGTTTTCTAGGTTTTATCTTCTGAGGAAGGGGTGCAGGAAATATCACTGCTGAAAGGGCACCAAGGAATTTTAGCTACTGAGAGTAACACGGCACGGAGGAAGAGAAATCATACCTCGTGCTCAGCTCCTCTATCTGTGATTCTAGAGGCAGCTTGGAGAGTTGGGCTGTGGAGAGCTCCTTCCTGTCACTCATGTTCATGGTGAGTCTTGATTGACTGGTGGACTGGCCTGGAGATTTAATCACAAAATGGGAGTTTTAGTAAAACAAGCAACCATTTCCACTTGGTAGCACATACGGAACGCAGACATCTCAGGAAAGAGTGAATAAATGCTAAGGCATCTGTGAAGTTCTATGTATATCCATGAAGACACTGCAAATATATAGGACAGACTTTTGTTTTCATCTCCTTTCAGCAAAGTTAAACCAGGATGAGTTCACATTTCCGGGCTACATGCAGCAGTGGCACTGCAGGGGGGTTGAACTAGATGACTTTTAAAGGTCCCTTCCAAGCCCAAACATTCTACAATTCTATTTAGAGAAGAAAAAAAAAAAAAAAATCAATCCAAAATATTTATGTGGCCAAAACAACAGATGATAAAAACAGTTGGAAGGAATTATTTTTTGATATTTATCTTGTCCTTGTGTTTCACTGTTGCTTCCTGAACGCCTGTGACACGGTTTGTGTGCGGCCCACACTGAGATAGCTTTTGTCAAGCACTTTGACCCTCAGCACAAGCAGAAGGCAGGTTAAATACAGTAAAACACTTCAACGCGTACTTCAAAAGAAGGCTCTAAATCAGGAAAGTTCTCCTAAATAAAGGCCTATCCAAAACATACAGTGTGGCTCCTGTCATTTCAAAGCGGCACAAAAACTTTGTTTTCAGGGTGACAGAGAAAATACAATGCAGATTTACTACTAGGATTGAAGAAGCAAAAAAAAATGTGAGCGAGCAGCGAACCAATACAACGGAAGAGGGCTTAGAGAAGACAGGCAAAGATGATGTGCTCAAGAAGCTTGGAAAGGAATGTTGGAAGTGACCACAGATCTTGTAGAGGATGCTGAGCTTATCCTACCACTAAGGGGACTGGAGAAAGGCTGGATCAGTTGAGTAAAATGTAAATGGCCTTCTCTGAAATAATTAATAGAAAGTCTCACCTACCTCAAGATGGCCACACCAACATGAGGGAAGCATACATGTGGTTCAGCCCAACACAGAATATAAAAATCAAGCAACCAGCACAATGAAAATTTAAGGAAAACAGGTCTGACCTGACTTCAACCCATGTATTCCTTTCTGGCAAGCGGGGACACCCAGCGTCACGACATCTAGGCCGGTAACAGGAACCATCTTTGTGCTGTGATTCCATTGCATGTTGTGATTGCTGTGCTGTGATTTCATAGAACTGTTCTAGTCAGAAAAGACCTTTCAGATCATTAAGTCCAACCATTAAACCAGCACTGCCAGGTCACCACTAAACCATGTCCCTCAGTGCCACATCTCCATGACATCTATTTCAATACATTGCTCTATCACTTTTCCAAATTAAAATCCCACATAATGTCAAATATCTTAAAGTAAGTCAAATTGGTAGTCAAACAGTAAATCCTCTTTGTGTGGAATAATCTAGAAGAAGCTGATCAGAAAGCATTGGAGTCTGACAAAAGTATGTGAGAGGAAAAGGCCAAGCTGTGTAACTGAGAAGCACTTTTGATCCTGAGGTTGTGTTTTATAGGGCTGAGGAAAACCTGCTGTTCCCTACTTCTTCTCCTCTGAGATTATTCTTTGCTCATGAGGAATTGGGATAAGACAGAGAAAACCTGAAAAGCATGAATAATTTTTTTTAAAAAAACTACTGGGTTGTTTCTAGCTACACAGCATCATTATCTACTTCCCCTGAACTGAAGAGACTAGAAACATTAGATTAGCAATTAGATCAGCTCTCTCCAATTTTGCACTTTCAGAAAGAAAGAAAATATTATGTTAATTAGCAGGTTCTCCAGTCTCTGATAGTCAGGCTTTTCATTCCTTCTTAGTTCCTCAAGTATCTGGCATGAAAGTGTGTAGATAACCTGCCTGCTCTGCTCAAAGAGGGGTATTACAGACTTGTAGCCTCGTTTCTCATACCAACTCCAGAGTTTGGGGCTGGGTTCTCTTCAAAGGGTGGTGAAAGAGATTGTTACCTACTCATCTCATGGACTTACTTAGAGAGGATTTCTTCTTCTTAGTCTTGCTGCCAAGCCTTTTTCAACATTTGCTTTCAGTCCTTAAGCAGACAAGATGAATGAACTAAATATTTAGTAAGAAGGAACTCTGTGACACTGGTAGGAACCACAGAATTACAGAATTCTTGAGGCTGGACTAGACCTCTGAGATCATCAAGCCCAGCCTATGACCTTATACCACAACATCAACCAGACCATGGTACTAAGTGCCACAGCCAATCTTTCCTCAAACACTTCCAGGGATGGTGACTCTACCACTTCCCTGGGCAGTCCATTCCAGTGTTTAATCACCCTTTCCATCAGGAAGGGCTTCCTAACATCCAACCTAAACCTCCCCTGGTGCAGCTTCAGGCCCTGCCCTCTTGTCCTGTCACTGGTGGCCTGGGAGAAGAGCCCAACCCCCACCTGACTACACCTTCCCTTCAGGGAGTTGTGGAGAATGAGAAGGTCCCCCCTGAGTCTCCTCTTCTCCAGGCTCAACAAGCCCAGCTCCCTCAGCCTCTCCTCAGAAGACTTTCCCTCCAGTCCCTTCCCCAGCCTTGTCTCTCTCCTCTGGACCCGCTCCAGCACCTGCTTCCTCTGGCTAGGAGATGCCCAACTCCCAGAGGTGAGTTACCAGAAGGTTCCTCCAGCACAACAACTTGACCAAAATGGCTCAGGACCCGGCGAGTTTATTGCTGTATCTCTCGGAACTTGCAGGGGACCATCTGAAGGCTCCGAAGTCTCTCACTTCCAAACCCTCCTAGGAATCACAAAGGACATCCCACAACATCGCATCTGTGAGGCCCAGAGTTGCTCTCTTATCAAGATGAGTGTCTTGTAACCTAAAAGCCAAAGGCTGCAGCACTTGCTTTCTAAGCAGGATGTTTCTATTAGGATCTAAGTTTTTCCACGTCACTTTTTCAGCTGCCAGGCTCTCAGTTAATACAGGTAAGCTCTAAAAATCAGTGCTCACAGAAAAACACGAGAATGAGACAGTGTTGGCTGGAGTTCTTCCTAAGGACACCATGGTTTTGCTCTAAGGAATGGATCTAAGGAACTCCACACTTGGAGTGCTGGTTCCAGCTCTGGAGTCCTTAGCACAGGAAAGACATGGATCTGCTCGAGGAGGCCCAGAGGAGGCCATAAAAATGATCTGAAAGCTGAAGCACCTTTGCTACGAGGCCAGGCTGAGAGAGTTGGGGTTGTTCAGCCTAAAGAAGAGAAGGCTTCTGGGAGACCTTCCTGTGGCCTTCCAGTACTTAAAGGGGGCCTACAGGAAAGATGGGGAGGGACTCATCACCAGGGGGTGGAGTGACAGGAAGAAGGGTAACAGTTTCAAAGTAAAAGACAGGAGATTTAGACTGGAGAAAAGGAAGAAACCTTTGATGCTGAGGGTGGTGAGAGCCTGGCCCAGGTTGCCCAGAGAGGAGGTTGCTGCCCCATCCTTGGAACCATTCCAGGTCAGGCCAGATGGGGCTCTCAGCCACCTGCTCTAGTTGCAGATGTCCCTGCTCCCTGCAGGGGGGATGGACTACATATCTTTTAAAGGCCCCTTCCCACCAAAGCAGGTTTGAAGCAATCATTCAATTTCCATTCAGCACAGAGGCTCCTCTGAGTCTAATTGTCTCCATACCCTGGGTGGGTGAATGGCAGTGACTCCCTTGAGGTCCTGAACACCATGCAGATGTTACACTGGAGACTCTACTGTGTGATGCTCTAAGGTGATGAGGCAGCACACTGTGGGGCTGGATGGAGTCCTGATGGAAAGCCATGGATCTGCTGAGCTGCAGGACAGTCCCCCTAAGGCCCTAGATCATGTGTTTCAGCGTGGGGATGGGCCAAGAGCTTGTACAAGGACTCTGATGAGGTTTGTGACCTCTGTAATCACTGCAACTCCACCTGACGGCATCCTAGTATTTGCCAAATAAAATTCCGGTTCCTACCGTTCATATCTTGGCATTCAAAGTCTTTTTTTCCTTTATGAAAATACTTACAAAAAGGGAAAGCATTGGGAAAGTTTCCTTAAGAATATGGGCCATTTTATTGGTTTAGACACTATAGAGCATCAGAGCCCTTAAGCAATAAAAGGATCTGGTCATCGAAATAAAAATTTAACATCCACCATGAATTCTTCTCCTTTAACTGTGCCAGAGAGGCTTTCATATTTATAGCAGGAGATTATCATGTTCACAGGATAATAAATTACATCAGATCTAATTACTTCATCACCAGCAATAGTTTTTCATAGCCACTGACAGGCCCTAAATGGGGATGCGTCCTTTAATTCTGCTCTTAACCTTCAGCTGAATCTCTCGGGAAGAAGTGCAAAGGGAACACGGCAACGGGGACGGTGGCAACACAGAGCACTGCCAAGTTTTTCCTGTAGACTGTCACCCCATGAAAAGAACATATTGCAAAAGCCCTGGTCTCGCTTCAATCTGTGGCCAAATCCTTCTGAATTAAGTGGAGCCAGGATTTCACCTTCTGCCTTGGTCCACTGGTCCAAATGGCCGTGTGTGCCAACCGGATCCCGGGCTGCATCAAAAGATGTGTGGTCAGAAGGTCAAGGGAAGTGATTGATTCTGCCCCTCTCCTCTGCTCTGGTGAGACCCTGTCTGGAGCACTGCATCTACTCCTGGAGCCCCAAACACAAGAAGGACATGAATCTGTTGGAGAGGGTCCAGAGGAGGCCACAAGGATGACAGGAGGGCTGAAGCACCTCTTCTATGAGGACAGGCTGAGGGAGTTGGGCCTGCTCAGCCTGGAGAAGAGAAGGGTCCAGAAAGACCTTATGGTAGCCTTTCAGTACCTGAAGGAGCTACAGGAAAGCTGGGGAGGGAATTTTTATAAGGGCCTGTGGTGATAGCACAAGGGGCAAAGGTTTCAAACCAGAGCAGGGTAGATTTACATTAGACATTAGAAAGAAGTTTTTACTATGAGGGTGGTGAGACACTGCAATGGGTGAGACAATGGAGGAGTTGTGGATATGTTTATGACCAGGCTGGTAAGGTTCTGAGCAACCTGGTCTAGTGGGAGATGTCCCTGCCCATGGCAGGGGGGTTGGAACTAGATGATCTTTAAGGTCCCTTCCAACTCAAGACATTCTAGGATTCTACGATTCTAAGTGTAAGGTCAAAGTACTTGTGTAGGTTTGATAGAGAAGGGTCCAAATGTTGCTGCTGTCTATTAACCCCAGAGGTGGGACCAGGGACATGATTGTAGGTAAGTTGTTCCGCACCTGTTTTGCTCCTTGGGGCAGGTTGCGCACTCGTGTTCCTCCCTGGATTCATTTGCAGTTTTTCAAGCTGCTGTTCCAAAAGGGCACATCGCCGCCGCTCTTCCTGAAGCCTCTTCTCTGCTTCCAAGACTTTATCGCTGCCTTCCTCCACCCTGACAGGCAAAACAAAATAAAATAAAAATATTTCAGCTTATTTATGTCGTAACTATTAAAGTTCAGTCAGTCTCGACACTGAATCCTCCTTCATGCTGCATCGAGGGAAAAGGAGACTTCTCCCTGCATCCAAAGGAAGAAATTCCAGTGCAATTGTTCCCGACGACATCCTCCAAATTTGCAAAGCACAATTAACTAATGAGTACAGTTCATTAGTGGAGGTTGTCTAGATCCCCTAACACTGGCTACTTAGTTGAAAGTATCACTGAGCTGAGCAGGTGAGCTGCACATTGTTGAGGAGAGATTTTTTTTCTTTTTTTTGAAACACTCTAGGAAAATTTGGAAGGAAAATAGTTTATAAAAACTACTGCCTGATTTGCGTCAGTTGTCTGCAAGTAAGAAAAGAAACCTGACGTTGCTTTTAATAAACTTGGCCAGTAGTGAGGGGAAAAGAAACTGAGGGGTCACTCCGCAGCACAGAGAGGAAGAATAGAGTCTCTCTATTCTAACATCTTAGAAAATTAATGACAAAATGAATAGCAAAATTTGATGTGTGCCCACAGCTGCAGTCAGTGGTGTCTCTCTTGTAGGGAAACCTGATGCCAAGGTGTTTAAAGCTGGAGAGAAACCTGAATGGACTCACTGTGTTGTGAGCAGGGTAAAAAATTTCCTTCTTGATCCCCCAGGTGACAGCTGATTACCCCCTGAGTCGAGAGACTTGATTAGTCTTATTTCCCTCCTAGTTGGTGTAACCGGAAAAAAGTATTACAACTATAATCAAATGAGAGAACTGTCTTAAAAATCTAGCTACAGGTAAGACTCTGAGCTCCTGTGGCAGTGAATTTCCAGGCTGCTGACGTGCTAGGAGATATCTGATTTCTCTCAGCGCTTCTGAATTCACTAGACCTTCCTTCGACCAGGTGTTCCCACAGCATCCACCTTAAACAGCGGAGGAAAAATGACAAGACCAGTCGGGTTTTATTAAATCTTCTGCCAATATGAGTAACTTCAGCTAAAATGGTCCTCTGGCTCTGCCCCTTTCCCCAGTAGCCCTCAATCTTACAGGCCTGTCAGTACCTTTTGACAACACCCTTTGTTTTGCAGGGATTCTGAACCGCAGCCCAAAATTCTGGCAGCTGCAGTAGAAAAATCCCACTTACGTCACCGTTCCCGGTGCTCCTGTCTTGCCTTAAGCATTATATATGTTACTTGAGTTTTCCTGACCCACGCCCCAACAGGGGAGGGGCAAAGGAGGAAAGACTAAATTTGTTCATTATTCTTATTTTTTACATCTTTTCACGTCGAAGTCTGAGCGGGCGCTATATTATCCTGAGGTCTTCCAAGAGTTATTGCACACAATCCCACCAAATTTACTGTACAGACAGGAGCTCTTGACCAACGCCTGATAAAGCTGGAGCTGCTGAATCATCCACCTATGGCATATTTCACAAGCAACTGTGCATTTCACTGACTTTGTGCTCTTCATCATCCCACATCCATGAGGGCCCCGTTCCAGCTGTCACTCACACCCCCATCCCTATCTAATTGCATTGTCCTGGTAAAGTCTCCGGGCTTGCAAATAGCAATAAAATTCTGCCACTCTGTATTTCCAGGATTTAGCCTTTAAAAGCACAGGGGGTGACACCTTTCCTACAAAAAAAAAACCAACCAACCAAACACACCCTATTTTTCTGTATTTACAAAAGCAACAATTTCTGCAGTTACAAAAAAAATAAGTAGTTTTTGTATATAAAAAAAATTAATTCTGCAGTTACAAAAAAAAATAGGTATTTTTTGTATTGACAAAAAAATAATTCTGTAGTTACAAAAAAAATTGGTATTTGTTGTATTTACGAAAAAAGTAATTCTGTAGTTACAAAAAATACGTATTTTTCTATATTTTAAAAAAAGATGTATTTTTCTGTGTTTACAAAAAAAAATTTCTGTAGTAACAAAAAATTATGTATTTTTTGTATTGACAAAAAAAAATAATTCTGTATTTACAAAAAAAATATATTTTTCTGTAGCTACAAATTATTTTTTTGTAACTACAGAAATTAATGTCTTTTTTGTATTTACAAAAATAATAATTCTATAGTTACAAAAAATAAGGTATTTTTCTGTATTTGCAAAAACAATTTCTGTAGTCACAAAAAAATGTATTTTTTTGTATTTACAAAAAAAAGAACTCTGTATTTACAAAAAATAATGTATTTTTCTGTATTTACAAAAAAAATAATTCTGTATTTACAAAAAGAAAGTATGCTTTCTTCTATATTTAAAAAAAAAAAAAAAAAAAGTATTTTTTTGTATTTACCAAAAAAAATTTTTTTTTTGACTGTGTTTAATTATACAGGACAAGTTGAGACAAGTGTGAAATGATAAGGATTGTAAAATAAAGAAAAAAAAAAAGCAAATAGTGCCTATGGTGTTCAAAAGCACATCTTCCCACAAGCTGGAATACAGATTTGGGTATCAAATCACATACATTAACTGGGAAAAAAGGCAGCAGCTAAAAGGTATTTAAAAGAGAAAAGACTTTGCTTTCTGCCCTCCTAAAATATAAGCTGGCTTTTAACATCGTCTTAAATTGAAGTGAATAATGGAGAAGAGAAATCACCACTATGCTTCAGTTAAAGCAGAAGAAATTAATTTAAAAGAAAATCACAGAATGCCAGCTTGGAAGGGACCTCAAGGATCATCTGGTCCAACCTTTTAAGTCAAAAAAAAAAATAATAAAAAAATTGGTTTAAGTGAGATGGTGCAGTAAAAAAAAAAAAAAAGGGCATCGGCAGCATCAGCTGCTACCTTTTCTGCAGGATGGTGACCAGTTCCAGGAGCCTGTCTTTTTCCAGTTGAGCAGCCTGGCAGAGAGCCCTGTGCTCCGGGATCTGTATCTGCAGCACTTGGAGATCCACGCTGTCAGTGCCAGCAAGCCTGAAAGCAGCACAAGCGTAGAGAGAGTCTGTTTCCCATTCCACAAAGGAAAAAAAGGAAACAAAGACAGGATGTGAAGGAAAAAAACAAACTTACACAAAACATAGCAAAATATACTTGTCCAAAGACTAAGCTAGAATGCAGAGCCAGGCTCACCACCTTCCCACAGCACCTATCGATCTACTGCAATAAAGGGGATGGAAATAGTTGGAAATAAAGCCACTATGAGTTTCATCAGAAAGGTCTTTCCCTTCGTAAGGAGCGTCTCCCTTTGTGAGGAGCCTCTCCCTTCCCAACATCCCTGCAAACAAACTTTCTCCTCTGATCAATACACTGTCAGTGACTCTCCTCCCACTGTTACTTCCAAAATAAAAGGAGCCTGTGTGTGGATACTCCCCAGCTACAAAATGACAGGCTATTGATTTTCTCCCACTGAAAGGCTTCAGGCAGCATTAGGACAATGGTCGTTCTTGTGCCCAATATGTGACGAAAGAAAGGGAGAGTTTTCCCATGGATCCCATGGTTGTGTCCTTCATTCCTTCTCTGATCTGTCTTCACAGGCATATTCAGGAATATCTCCTTGAGAGCAAAAAGCAGGAGAAATCTTGGTGACTGGGGGCAAAAATGGAAAAATGGGATTGATGGGGCATAAAAGTGGCAACCAATTAAAAAAAATTAAGATAGCAAGACACCGGAGCAGGTGTCGGAGCTCTCTGGCAGAATCAGGTAGAACGGATGGTGAAAGAAGTTGCTCCTCACAGAACCAAGACAGACAGGGATAAGGTTTGCCAGCAGCTTGCAGAACATGGCAGGAAAGCTCCCATTGTTTACAAGCAGGTTTTGATACGTACCTTGCAGGTGGGATGTTATCACCAAGAAGGGAAGGCTTAGTAGCTGCCGATTCTACAAGTGTATGGCCCATCTTGGACACCGTGCTGGAAGGAAAAAAAAGCTTTGTCAAGCACTGAGCTCTACAAAGGGCAGGCCTCCAAGAATTCCAGTCATTTTCCAATGACTCTGTTTATCGTGGCCTTGTAAGGAAGAGACTCCCAGAGCCTCCGAAGTGGGTAGCACACACGCAAGAGCTCAGCTTGCTTCTCGACTCCAAAACATGCTGCAAAACCACCTTGTGTCTCCAATATATAAAAACTATTGCTTAATGTTTGATCTCTGTGGTTCTGGGGATACTCTGTCAGCCCTCCAGGTTAGGTTGGAGCTGAGGAACCATTTCTTCCCTGAACAGGTTGTCAAAGCCTGGTCCAGGCTGTCCAGGGCAGGGGTGGAGTCCCCATCCCTGGAGGGGTTTCAAAGCCATGGACATGTGGTGCTGAGGCACAGGGGTTAGTGGTGACCTGACAGGGATGGGTTAGTGGTTGAACTCGATGATCTGAAAGGTCTCTTCCAACCAAAATGACTCCACGATTCTATGATCTGACACCTTCACCCATGAGGGTGAGAGACAAGTAGAGGTTACCGCACTTACCTGGTGGCATTTGCACATTGCACATTTTCATAACCAACAGAACTCCTGTTCTGCAACAAGGTGCACAGCTTTTAATTCCAAATACCCTTAAAAATATATACTTTATATAGTCTTCTTAACCCTTCTACTTCGTATAGACCCTCGTAAGAGGAGGAGTCAACGGATAACATCAGAGCATCACTTCCAGTCTGGATGAGTTTTATACATAATGATACGTGTAGTTGGGACAGAAAATTCTAGTGTGTGGTTGTTTTCTGAGTGTGAGCTCAGCTGCCTAAAGGCAAATCCCTGTAGACTTAGCCCGTGATTTCCTTGTCTTTGGGCTGCAGCTCGCTGGGAGTGGTTAGTCCTAAACTCAAGTTAAGGTTGATAACAACAGAAACGGCCCAGTCTAACAATGCAGATTTTCACTTGGACATCTCCAAGGGGCTTTAGTTCCTATTTATAGCATTTTTCATTTCATCTTTCCTGATAGGAAAAGACGATTCACTTGAGTAAAATGAGTTCATCACCACATTAAAGTTAATGCCGCTGCCCAAGTTATTAATGGCTCCTGCAGTTTTCAGACTCGTTCCTTGCCCACCTGACACGTCAGCTCTTTTCATGACAGAGCTGTGTCAGCCACTGGTACAGGCAACAATTTATGCATCACACTTAGCAGCTTCTCCAAAGCCATAACCCAACTGTGTTTTCCTGCTTACCATCAACAGACAGTAAAAAAGAAAAAAATGTAGATTTGCTCCATGAGAGCACAACTGCCACAGAGAGATGGGAGAATAAAGTCCGTCAGAAGGATATGTAATAGAGATGAGAAAACTATCAAATTAAGGCTGTTTAACTCAAAAAAAACACTCAGAAGAACTTTTCAGAAATTGTGGAGTAATGTGGTGCTTAGACTCAGGGATATATCTGATCATTTTAAGGCCAAATTCAGTGTACAGTGGTAGGCAAGTTAAAATTACACAGAAAAAAACCAGTTGCAGCTTGAATTTGATGAAAAATTTCCTCCTTCCTCAGGAGACCAATCTCAAATCCTCACTGTCAACTAGACCATGAATTCTTCAGCAACAAACCCAGCATTTTAACAGAAAGGGATATAATTTGCTCTGGTGTTAAGGTTCCTTTACACAACCAGAGTGACCTAGAGTCACATCAGTGTAAACAAGAATCAGATTTACAACTGTATTAAGATCAGTGTAATTTACACGGTCCTCAGTGAGGCTTTACAAAGGGTGTTTGTGACCAACACACGACACGGTGCGTTTTCAGCCTTTTGGCAAGGTAATCCTACTTGGAGCCCATTTATCGACTTCAAGAACGTGCCAGTGATTTAGCGCTTAGCTCAAATGGTGTTTGGTATTAATTCCCCACCCTGCTCTTCAAAGTCTGCTCATTAGAAGCCCTGTTTCCCATCAGAGAGAAGAATCCCAGGCACTTAAGCTAACCACATAAACATTAGCTGAGGGAATTAGCAGCGCTACCACCACGCCAAATGTAGTAATGTCTGCAAGTCTGAATATCTTTCTCTGTTCCAGGATGAAAGTTCAAGAGATAACGTGATTCGAGATCCCCCACATACTGTAAACAGGCTGCCCCAAGTGGTGCCTGTGGTTTGGGGCAATTGTCAGGGAAAATCGGGCTTCTGAATAAGTCACAGCCATTCTAAAGACGGACATCATGGGCTTCTTACCGAGCAGATCCAATCCTTCCAATCCGATCGCTGCCTGATGCCAGGGGGTTAAGCAGAGTAAAACTTGAATCTTCTGAGTGCTTGGAAGGTGGTGTAAGAACAGTTCCTGAACTGTCTCCTTGATGGGCACATTTCTTCTGTTAATGTTGGAGTAGATTACAAAATTGATTACACAGTTCAGAGGAAAAGAGCTGCATCGATGTCCAATCAGCAGCTTCTGATTTTTGCTACAAACATGCCGGAAATTCTCATTTATGGGACCTAGACCACAAAAGCTAAAAACATTTTTAACATACTAGCCCACAAGGGGCCACCAGCCTTCCCAATTCTTTCATCTGTACAAAGACATTTCCATACGTCTGCGACCCATCAGACCCATATCAATAGCTTGGAGATCTGAAGAAATTTTTGAACTGGTTTACAGTGGGAGATGAGAATAACTTGCTAGGGGTCCCATTACTCCCTGAGAGCACATAGCTGGGTACCATGGCAGGGTACTAGACAGTCAGTAGGGCAGCTATTGGTGCCTCAAGCCAGCAACCATCTCAAACACCAAGAGAGAAGGAGGTGAAAGAGCAGATCTAAAATAATTACAACGTGTGCTCCTCCAGTTAATGACTTCTGACTCTCTACCTGAAGTATCAGTTGTCCAATCTCCTCTTCCAGCTCTTTAACCTTTGCTTCTCGTTCGGCCACCATCTGCCTGAGCTGCTCTATAAGGCAGTTTTGTTTCTGAACTTCGTTGTTCAAGTGCTGGCCCAGTATCTGCTGGGACTCTTTATTCTTCTCATCCTGCTGGCTCACGTGCTTTAAGATCTCCTGCATTTGCTTCTGCTGGCTCTGATAAAATAGAAACAACAAGTGAGACCTTCATGTCTGTACACAGTGGTTATTTTTTACACTCCCCAAGACAAACATCTCTTTATGGAATGCTAGGACAAGCCACTGCCCTGTCAAACCCACTCCCTGGTGGAAGCTCACTGGTGTCACCAGCACTATTCCAAGGATTTGGTCCATTATGGCTTAAGTGTGAGGTCACTTTGTCTCAACATTTCTCCATTGAAAGGACTTGCAATGCCCAGACAAGTGTGGCTGCATAAGGAGAGTCTGGCCCCACGGGCCCCTACGGGTCATATCAAGACTTTAGTGACTGGATGGTGCAAGTAGAAAAGACCTGAGCAACCAATTCAGTTTGCTGGCAGCTTTGCTACTCAGTGCAGCAGAAAAGAGAGCCAAAAAAGGCTGGCCTCTGACTAAGAAAGTGACTTTTTCCTAAATTGGATAAAAGCAAAGATTTCAGTTTGCTTTTGTGTGAAATTAGAACACGATCAGATTGTGTGATAGTGACATTAGAAGATGAGGGTAGTATGAGATGACGGCTGTGAGGCTGGGCTGTTTTACCAGGGGGGGTGGGAGTTTTTTTTCACACTGACAAATCTAATACTTGTCAGAGAGTTTGTTGCCAGGCCAACAAACAGCGACCCAGGTGCTTCTTTGAGGTAAGGCATAAAACAAGTATTCTTCTCAAGGAAACTTGTCTTTCTGTAATGATTCTAGAGAGAATGCTCAGACTTGGCAGAAGTGACAACTCTTATTTGGCTCCTCTGTAATCTGCCTAATCTGTTGGTCAGCGCCCGTATTCCCCACAGTGCCTGGGGAGTAGAAAGGTAAATGTCAGCTTAGTCATGAGCATGTCTTAGCTAAAACTCACAGAGACAAGGTCATGATATGTGAATTTTGTGAAGAGCTAGATAAGGAAACACAGAACATGAAGCGACTGAGAGCAGCCTTGTGGAGGAGAAGGACACGGGGGTGCTAGGGGTGAGGAGCTGGAGCTGAGCCGGCCCCATGTGCTCCCGGTCCAGCAGCCCCTGGCCCCTGGGCTCATCCCCAGCAGCGTGGGCAGCAGGGCCAGGGGGGGATCCTGCCCCTCTGCTCCCAGGGCTCTGGGGAGACCCCCCCCATGTCGGGCTGGTTCCAGCTCTGGAGTCCTCAGCACAGTGTTTGGTTCACTTTGTGTTTTGGGCTGTGCGACACCACAAATGCAAGCGCGCGATTGCAGGCATTCTAAGAAAAAACATCGATCAACAGAGCAGAAAGCAGAAGAGAGAACCCAGTCCAGCTTCATGGGTCAGGAATGAAGCCCTTCCTCTACCTACTAAACAATCCTATTTCAATCCTTCTGCAGAACCTTGGCTTAGAGCCACTGGACTGCCACCGTGTCACGCCTGGTGCTGTCTCACAGCCTTCACATGAGCTGCTCCAAACTGCAGGCTCCAAAGTCCTTTTCAGCTGACTCTGAAACCTCTGGCTGTCACAGTTTGATTCATCAGGGCCCTGTACACCCGAAGGTTGCCCGTGTCATTAAATGACATCAAGTTTCATCACTTAGAGAAAGATCTGCAGGGGCTGGGACCAGCAGTAACCATTGGACCGTACCAGTAAGGCGTCGATGAGCTCATCGTCATGTTTTCCTTTCTCCAGCAAGGTTACGATCTGTCCCTTCAGGCTTCTCACTTCACTGCTCAGGACTTTGCTCCTGGCTTTTGAGGCGTCGAGTCTGTTTTTCACTTCCTCAAGACTTTTTTGGAGGGCGTCACGTTCCCCCGTGAGTTTCTGCAGTGGTGCAAACACAGAACAGGAAGGGACACTGACAGCCTACGGCCAAGCCCCGCCGTGGTGCTTTGGTGAGCTCACAGGATCACACATGCAACTGGGAACCAGATCAGCCCTAAGTAAGTAGAAATTACAAGTGTTGCTACTCATTGGCTGCTTGATGGTGCAAAAAAAGGTTTGTCTGCTCGGGAATACAAGGGGATCAGCTTGATTCAGTACGTGCCATGAAGCAAATGATAATTTTTTGTCAAAACTTCATTCTGTATGCTCATGCTTTTTCATTTCCCTCATCATTTTTCATGGGAAAAGTCTCTTCCTTCCAGATACAGGCTGGTGATGTCAGCCTCTACCAGAAGCTGTCCTTGGCACATACTGCTCCGAGCTGACCCCATGTGCTCCCAGCCCAGCAGCCCCTGGCCCCCTGGGCTCACCCCCAGCAGCGTGGGCAGCAGGGCCAGGGGAGGATCCTGGCCCTCAGCTCCCAGGGCTCTGGGGAGACCCCCCTGCAGGGCTGGCTCCAGCTCTGGAGTCCTCAGCCCAGGAGAGACAGGGAGCTGGTGGAGCGGCGCCAGAGGAGCCCCAGCANTACAGTGAAGGAGCACCAGGAGATGTGGTTTGCTAACCTGAATCTGTGCAGCTGGCCCCCACTACCCACATTCCTTGCGCACACAGTCTTACATATCCTTTCCACCTTGGGGTTTACTACCTGTGTCACCCGCTACAGCCTCTCTCAACCCTTAAACATTGGAAACCTGATTATTTTTGTGGCAACAACATGTGACAGATGAATGGTAAGACCCATTTTCAGACCGTCTCTTAAAATCACAGAATCAGAGAATCACCGAATGTCAGGGGTTGGAAGTGACCTTGAAAGATCATCGAGCCCAACCCCCCTGCCAGAGCAGAAACCTAGAGTAGGTCACACAGGAACACATTCAGGTGGGTTTTGAATGTCTCTAGAGGAGACTCCACAACCTCTTTGGGCAGCCTGTTCCAGTGTTTTGCCCCCATCACCATAAAAATGTTTTTCCTTATGTTTGCCTGGAACCTCCTCTGCTCCAGCTGCACCCATTGCCCCTTGTCCTGTCATTGGACATCACTGAGAAGAGCCTGGCTCCGTCCTCCTGACACTCATCCTTTACGTATTGATAAACACTCTTGAGGTCACCCCTCAGTCTCCTCTTCTCCAAGCTAAAGAGACCCAGCTCCCTCAGCCTCTCCTCAGCAGGTTGATGCTCCACTCCCTTAATCATCTCAGTGGCTCTGCACTGGACTCTTTCCAGCAGTTCCCTGTCTTTCTGGAATTGAGGAGCCCAGAACTGGACACAACACTCCAGATGCAACCTCACCAGGGCAGAGCAGAGGGGGAGAAGAACCTCTCTTGACCTACTCGCCACATTCCTCCTAATCCACCCTACAATGCCATTGGCCTTCTTGGCCACAAGGGCCCATTGCTGGCTCCTGGTCATCCTGCTGCCCACCAGCACCCCCAGGTCACTTTTCTCTGAAAAAGTTTCCCTTTAAAGAGTACCTGATGTCATTCTCAGCTTTACTCTGTTTGAATACAGAAGCCCACAGCTATACAGATATATAAGGTGTGAGGGGGACACTTGTATTTAACATGGTGTGAAGAACGTACATCTGGCCACAGGGTGAGTGGGAGCTTGGATGCACCTGTAGCAGGGCTTCTTTCTACATCTTCAGGTCTTTTGCTAAGCAATCTGCAAAGCGTGGCACAACATCCTCCAGAAGATCAAGTGGGTGGATCAAACGGTCTCCTGGTAGGATGTAAGGCAAGTTATTACCCACTATGTACCCAAAGAGGAGTCAAGTTTTTACCTCCAACGTTTCTTTCTTCTCTTTTTCCAAGCTGCGAATCTTTGACAAGTTCTTCTCTTGGGCTGACAGCTTCTTTGCATCAGTAAGTGCCAGGAATTCCTCATCAATCTCACTCAGTGATGTTCTGGTCTTGTTTTGACTCAGTTGATACTCCAGGTCTCGAACCTAGGAGACAATAAGGAGAACTCATCCAAAGCCTTTACCAGGGGTACAGGGGTCCAGCAACAAAGAGGACACAACCAAAGGGAGCTCAGAGTGTAGCATCATATTCCTTCTTGACAGTATGGTGGTTAACTAACACAGAGAAGTCTCAGTTCTTTCAAATTTAAATTTGTTAAAGACTTCCAAAGCATCTTGAGTGCCACTAAACACACATGTGGGCAACAGAATAATACCTTAAATCTCCTCTAAAAGGGGAGACACTCAGTCAAGCATCACAGTCTTTAGCAGTATCACCATCCAGGATGTCCACCATCAAAGGCACAGTTCACTAGCCTGAATATAGGCACCTAGGGCTGGTTTAGATGCTCTGGGATACTGGGAGACACCTATGATGCAGGATCTACAAGACATATTCCTCTGGAGAGATGACCAGAGGTCAGAGGGACCTTCTATGTCACCTCGGTTGGCATTAGACACCTATGGGAGGTCAAGTGAACTCAGTCCCTGCATCTCAGCTCTTCACTACAGACTTCTTTTATAGTCAGAAGAAGGAAATCCAGTTAAGTTTGCTGTAATTGCAGATGTTCCTCCTCACTGCAGGGGGGGTTGGACTAGATGACCTTTCAAGGTTCTTTCCAACCTACAACATGCTATGATTCTGTGATTCTATGAAACAGGCACTGTGACAGCACAGTTCCCCTGCCCTGCTCTGGAGGCGTCTTCGAAGATAAGCTGCACCTACCTCACTTTTGATCCAGTGATTGTATTTACAAGATCCCCACTGAGCTACAAAAAGGGCCTGAGGAGACCAGCTCAGAATGAAATTTCTATAATAAGAGTAGAGTACAGTAGGTACAGACTTCAGATGAATCCCAGCCAGGGGGGGGTCTAACAGAAGGAAAATGTCATTTGCTCAAAGGAAAGAAGAGGTTAACAATTTCACTCGATCAGTGTGCAAAACCCACAGCTTGCTGGCATTTAATTAAACAGCAGAAAAACAGGAAAAACCTGGATCAAAATTTCTCAAGAGAAGTTGTATTTAAGGTGCAGACAAAACCGCCTCCCTGACTCAAGCTGACATTTCAGCTTCAGAAGATTCGAGAGCTAAAGATTTTACTGAAGTTCTTGGGGGAGCAACTTGAAAATCTTTTCAGGCCTCCATTGTTCCCACCTGACTTCAGGCACTGAACAAAAGTGTCTAAGTCAGAGCATAGGGCTCCTTCTGTACTCAGAGGAGAGAGGCACCTTCAAGACACCTTCACAACACGCTGGGATTTTAACCAGGCTGCTGTAGCTCTCCAAGGTCACTGAACTCTCTCCTTTGACAGAGAAGAGAAAGGTTCCCAGTTTAAATACTGAAGCTTTCATGACTAAAATGGTAATTACTATTGTTTTCAGGAACTCTGAAAGACCCTACAAGCAACAAAACGGATTTAATATTTAACACCCTGCCATCACACGCTTGGGTGTGCACACACAGACACAAACATACCAAGAAAACTATTACAAAAGTTACTACAAAGTGTTTTTATTCTAACAGTTGGTTTCTTCAACACAGAACGGACTGGCCGTGTAGTTGCAGTAAACACTGTGTGTACTGGGACATGCCTTATAAGCAGATATTAAGTACTCATGAAGAATTAACAGAATCTTTATCTTAAAATGAGGTAAAATCCAGACTTGGAGCATCCCAGTACCCAGCTTACAGGGCACTGTGCAGGGTTTTAACTCACCTTGCTCTGGAGAACAAGAATTTGCTGGGCTCGTCCACGCCAGCTGCCAGAATTGGTCAAGAGACTTTGAATATTCACGTCTTCGCCAACTTCATTTGCTAAAAGCTGTGAAAAAGGGATTAATGTCAACAACAAGGTTGGGCTGAAATACGTATATTGGGGAGAAGCGAAGAAAAGCTGCTTTCTCTGGCAGTAAACACAACCCACGGTATCTATACATAGTGGTCGGTATCTGATATTCAGCGTCCCCTGGATTGGGCACTGGGGAGGTCACCCCTTGAATCCTGGGCTCAGTTTTGTGCCCTTCACTCCCAGAAGGACCTGGAGGGGCTGAAGCGTGGCCAGAGAAGGGCAACAGAGCTGGGGAAGGGTCTGGAGCAGGAGTCTGGTGAAGAGTGGCTGAGGGAGCTGGGCTTGTTCAGCCTGGAGAAAAGGAGGCTCAGGGGAGACCTTCTCACTCTCCACAACTCCCTGATAGGACGTTGGAGCCAGGGGGGGGCTCAGGCTCTTCTCCCAAGAAACAAGAGACAGGACAAGAGGAACCGGCCTCAAGTTGCACCAGGGGAGGTTGAGGTTGGAGCTGGGGAACAATTTCTTGCCCTCCAGGGCTGTCCAGGCCTCGCCCAGGCTGCCCAGGGCAGGGCTGGAGTCCCCATGGTCCCTGGAAGTGTTTCCAAGGTGTGGAGATGTGGTGCTGAGGGACCTGGCGCAGTGGTGCCCTGCCAGAGATGAAGCAACGGATGGACTTGATGATCTTAAAGATCTCTTCTAACCAAAGCAATTCTATGGTTCTAAGCGATGTAAGCTCTTTCAGATCATTACAATACAGATCGTTGATGGTTAGGAGAGTTTGGCTACATGAATGGCTTTACTGGTGACGGTGGGTAACTCAGTATTTTGATGCATTTGAGTATTATTCTTTGCTTTTTTTAAAAAAAAGTGAACCTGTGTCTTCTTACCTGCCTACGGAGAGTATCAAACTGCACTTCCCACCTGTACAGTCGGGTGTCAAACCATGCTACTTTTGTTAAAAAGAGGATTTCAAACTCATCACCAAGGTTCACTGAGCCTTACAAACAGTTTTCTGTACATAGAATTCTTTTTAATGCAGGAATACTTAACCAGAACCACACAGGAGCAGAGCAGAGATACTGTTTTAAAACACACCCTCGCCATCAGGGATTGAGCCAACCTCTCTTGCACAATTCCGACACAGCCACACTAAGGAGAGCTAAAGTTAGTATGAAGAGCATTTAAATTATTTATAAAAAGGTCAGCAGAGTTCTATTTTTAGGACCATATTCCCTCCTCTGATCTGCATTGCGGGTCTTTTACGCAAAGTCATGAAAGCAAGGGAAACTGAGCACACAGAGGAACGCTTTAAAATTCATCAGGAATCGAAGAGGAAAAGGTTACTCTGGATGTCACTCCAACAAACTGTTTAAACAAGCCCATATTAAAAGCAAATACACAATTAAATGATTTGGGAAGGAGGAATGGGCCTGAACTTCTGCTTCAAGTCAATCACGAAACTGTTTTGCTGAACTGGCAATTCTAAACCTTAAAGAATCTTTACCCATCACAGCAACAGAAATAATGGACACAGCCATCCAGCTATGATGGTAGAGCATGAACTCTGTGTCCATGGGCACAGGGTTCTCTTACTAACAGAAGGACATCAAGGGGCTGGAGCGTGTCCAGAGAAGGGCAATGAAGCTCCCCACCTTCCCAGCTCTAGATCCAGGGTCTAAAGCACAAGTCTTGTGAGGAGCAGCTGAGGGAGCTCGGCTTGTTCAGCCTGGAGAAAAGGAGGCTCAGGGGAGACCTTCTCACTCTCCACAACTCCCTGACAGGATGTTGGAGCCAGGGAGGGTCAGGCTCTTCTCCCAAGGATAGCACAAGAGGAATCAGCCTCAAGTTGCACCAGGGGAGGTTTAGGTTGGATATTAGGAAAAATTTCTTCGCCAAGAGGTTTATCAAGGCCTGGCCCAGGCTGCCCAGGGCAGCAGTGGAGTCTCCATCCCTGAAGGGATTTAAAAGCTGTGGAGATGTGGTGCTGAAGTACATGGTTTAGTGGTGCCCCAGCAGTGCTGAGTTAATGGTTGGACTTGATGCTCTTAAACGTCTTTTCCAACCTAAGCGATCCTATAATTCTATGATTCTATACTTTTCCAATGCAACCACTACACCTGTGTCTTTTCTTAGCTCCCCATAGTTCACTGGAACATTTCATGGAGACTTAGAAGCAAAGAAGCCTCCTGATTTCACAAGAATAAACCTCTTGCACAGGATCCCAGCCACAGACTGCATCCTGCAATGGTACCTTTTGGGTCATCTTCAGTTCTTGTTTTGCAGATTGGAGTTGGTTCCGATACTCCATCGCTTTAAAGCTGGCTGCGGTCAATTTTTCTTGCAGTGCTTTCACCTCTGGACTTTCAGCCTTTGAAGAGAAGAATGTACTTGGTAAGAACAGAATCCTCAGGAAAAAAAAAAAAAAAGGAACTGATGAAGAACCACAGATCCATCAGGATCACAGAATCTTTTTTTTTTTTTTTCCCTCAGACCCATGCAAATATCTTCTCTAATTTTTTGGGTCATGGAGAAGGTACAAACAGGAGCAATTTGGTCACAAAACTAGTGACAGGGATATAACCTTGCCATAAGGAAAGGTCTCCAGAATAGGAAGGAGATAAGGATCAGCTTCTGATTTCCCCTCTCCAATGACATTTCGTACCAGGTTTCCTTCTATCGTCTTCAGAGTTGATTGCTTGATTCCTGCGTCACCACCACCAAGAGAATGTATTGTTTCTACGGCTGCCTGTAGCTGGGAAAAAAGAAAAAAGCATTGTTATCATAGAACTTCATGCAGTGAAGTGCACATTCCATGGAATATTAGTTTCAAAAGCACAACATGGATATTTATTTACTCTAGAAAGAAAGCCCACTTCAATTTCCCTCCTTTTCAAAGCACCATCATAGGAAAGCATACTTTTATTTTTCCTAAAATGCTTCCCAAAGAAGCATGTGTTATTTTACTGTGGAATAACTTTAGTGAATGTCTGTGGACTTGCTGAGATGGGATCAGTTATCAAGCATGGAGACTTCTGGGGGATTTTACCACCATAGGTTCATAGAGTAAGTGTTTCTACACATAAATGCAAATCCAGATTAGGATGTTTTCTCTAGATCCTGGATGCCAGTTTAGCCACTTGTCAAGAAAAATCACGGGATATTTCATAAAAAGCACATAGTTCTACTCACTGGAGAAATATAAAAGGAGAAATCACCACCTAATGCCCTGTAGCTGAGATTAAGGGATGGTATTAAGACTCCTTTTCTTTAGCTGGTGGCTCTAAGGCAGCATTTCTCAACCTGTGAAGAATAAATCTCCTAGTGCTTGTCATAGCAAAGGCAGGCAGACATAGAGCCCCTCGTGCTCTGAATCGTGTCCTATGTTGAGGTTGCAAAGACTTCCTACTGGACAGGGGTGCAGTGAATTTGGAGCTGGAAAGGCCAGGAAATCTTGCTTTAAAGGGCTGAGATTTCATTAGAATCTTAGAATCATTAAGATTGGAAACGACCTTCAAGATCATCAAGTCCAAATGTCTACTAAACACCATCATGACCACTACCATGTCCTGAAGTGCCACATCTACACGGTTTTTGAACACCTTCAGGGATGGTGATTCCACCACCTCCCTGGGCAGTCTGTTCCAATGTCTCCCTACTCTTTCATTAAGGAAATTTTTCCTAATATCCAACCTAAACTGGCTCTGGTACAACTTAAGCCCATTTCCTCATCCTATCACTAGTTAGGATTTCTTTGAGGAGGGTGCAAAATCTTGATTATTTGCCTGACTAAAAGAAGGCTTTAAGGGACAGCTTCTTCATGAAAGCGCTAGATGGAGAAACACAGAGTGTAACTTGGAGCCAGATCTTCTGTCACCCCTTATTCGTAGGTCAATCAGTGGTTAGACCACCCTTTCTACCCAGTTCATAAACTCTTTCAGTCAATGAACTGAGAAGGAGAAATTTCAGCTAGTGTTGGCAGCTGCCAGGTCAAACTCCAAGGAAGTTTTCTGCAAACATCTGTTTGCAGTTGTTGTTGACTTGTACCACCCCTTGCTAAGTGATTGCTCAACGGCCACATCTTCCATTTTGCTTGTGGGAACAGAGTCATGTCAAATCACTCAGGATTTACATATTTTTTTCAGTTTTTATACAAGCTGAGAGCTGACAATTACATAAACCAACAGCGTTTTCCACTGGTGAGAGAACACATTGCAATGTATTTGTGAAGTACCATCATCACACTTCATCTTGCAGAGTTTCAGAAGTCTAGAAGAGGGCACAGGGGATGAGACTCAACTCATAAATTAACACACTCTTTGTTTTCAGTGTGGGTGCCTCTATAAAGAACAGAGTTGAGTCTTCAGCTCGCTCTTCAGTAGACACCTACACCACCAAGTGGCTGGACTGACTGAGGATCTGGTTTTGATGCCCACCCACAGTTGTCTAATCCCTTTTGCGGGTGTAAGGACAGTCAGGCCTGTCATACCTAACCGCCCTGCAGGGTTGGACTCGATGATCTTCTGAGGTCCCTTCCAGCCCCTAATATTCTGTGATTCTGGGATGTCTGAGAGGTCAATGTGACATCTCAGATGGTACTTTTATGTTTATGTGTGGGAAGCTGAATTGTGCTTTAGTTGTCCTGGCTCTTTTTACAATCAATGAAGAAAGATGAGTGCGTCTGGATAGTGTGATCTGGTAGCTTAAGAGTGACTAAAGTGATGTGAATCACTGCAGGCTCCTCTCTGTGACAGCTCTTCTCTTGCATCACAACATTTTTCGTAAGTACCTCCCACTGTCAACAATTGCTTGAATTTTACCCCTCTTTTACAACTTTATATGGTTCTACTCAACGAGTACTATCCACAAGCGACCATTAGTTTAGAGAAGAGCCACTCCAAAAGAGGTTGTGAGAAAAGACAGACCATTGACCACGGTTTCAATACGTTGTGGTTCATCTTTATCTGAGATGAGACAGTTTATGGAGTTTGGTTTTGATGGTTCTGGTGTCTAAAGACAGATTAGCTCATACCTCAAGTGTCCACCTCTGCTCTGACCAGCAATTACTGCTTCTTGAAAACTTCTCTCGGCGTTGAGTTCTATTTCCTTTCCTGAAATGCCTGGGGGTCCTTTCTTTCGGGTCAATAACTGACAATATTCTAAGCTTCTGTTTGACTAATGGTCATTACACTTCTGCAGCAGGGGGGTTATAACCAAATAGATTTTTCTTGAAATTATTCTGAGCTCGCTCCCCTGCTTGTGTGATTTTGAAGGTCCTCAGCTACACCTGACATTTCTGAGCCAGGCTGCCAACTGCTTGACAAGACCTCTCTGACCAGAATGCTCTAGATTTATGCAAAAGTACTTGAAAATTTAATCTTCCATCTCTTGATCTTTCAGGTAACCAGGGTACAATTCAGATAGATGCATGATTCAAGATAGTAACTGACTGTGAAAGGTGGCATCAAAATGCATTTGTCAGCGTGATAAACATTATTGATCCATTTAAATCATGTCTTCGAAGGAAGCAAAGTGCAGGAAAAAAAAGTCCTAAAAATCATCCAAACTTTTACCAGTATTGTGCAAGGAAGAGCAGTAGCAGCCAATGAACAAAGTCAATATTGACACCTGGGCATCTAATTTTCATTTCAGCAGCCATTTGAGTAAAATTACTTCTGTGAAAGGTCAGCACATCTAAAAAAGTCACACCAAATTGGAAAAATGAATTTGCCTGAGTGAAGATTTGCTGTCGTACATGCTATAGCTTGTTACTGTCTCAGTTCTGGAAGTATTTATGCCAAAAAAAAACAGTTTTCATTATGTGGATGAATAAAGCTTAGAAGAATAGAGTACTAAGTCATGACTGGTATTAATGAGATGGGAATGTAGGACATAAAAGGTATGAAATTTGTTCCTCCCTACCAAAAAAAAATAAATATATATAAAGTAAAAAGAAAAAAATCAGAAAAAACATCATTGCCATTCTGCTAGAAAAGCTTCTGTGCTTTAAACACAAGTGAACACTCCTAGCTGGTATTTTACAAATCTTTGGCTCATTCTAACTTTGGGATATCCTCTCCTAGCTCCTCCTTTCTGCAGAGGTGAGAACAGCTGAGGGCACACATCCCTCTTCTGGCCTGGACAGAAATTACACAAACTCAACACAAGCGTGTCCATAAAAGCAAATTCAAAATGGGAACAGGTATCAAACCCCATTTCTACAGCTCCTCTCTCCCAAAGGTTGGATTTCTATGTTTTAATGTGCAAAAAGAGAACAAGAAAAACCCCCTCACTTCTCTCTCCAGCTCCTTGACTTTGTTATTCAGTTGCTTCACTTTGGCCTTTTCACTCTCAGTCTCGGCAGTGATCTCACGATTCCTTTTGGCCAATTCAACTATTTTAGTAGCTGCAACATCTCCAGCTAAACCAGACACCCCTGTAAAGCAGAGAGAAAAGCAAAGGACATCTTACAGGCAACCTTCAGATGACTTCTTTTGTTCTCTGTCCAGCTCACAATGTACTTCTATTGTCTAATCCATTCCTCTCAGAGCTGTGCCAGGCACTTAAATGAACAAACGAGGGAAAAGAAGCATCAGTGATTCCAGCTGGACCGCTCGGTCCTTTGAGTCAGCGTCACGTTGGGGCTTGCAAAGCCACTCTTCACAATTTAGCAAGAGCCACGTGTCAGAAGTGCCACAAGAGCGGCTGGGGAAACATTACTGCTTAGAAAGGGTCGAGGTGTTTCTGCTCACCGCTGCGAAGGACAGTTCCAAGCAGGTTTTTGAGGCATATTACAGAAAAAAAAAAGACAAGCCTGTCTTTTGAGCTGGTCATGTACTACTGGAAGAGCTGCAGAAACAGAGGTGTGAACTTTTCTAAACATCTGTTGTAAAAGGTCAGGCACAGTATTATAGTTGGGTTCTGGATAACGTCCAGAAAATGCCATTGTACCTATTTATAGGGCTCTTGAGATTAAACCCGGAACCTTACTGTATTACTCTTTTAATTGCTCTTTTAAACAGATACTTCAGTCACTTTCCTCAGCAGAGAGGGTTTGATTAGTGTGACGAATAAAATAATCCCCAGGACCGGCTTGTGTGTCACTTGGCTCTCGTTAACTTCGTGTTAGATGAAGAAAAGTTCTCACCCAAGACGCTCACATACAATGTCCATGGAAACCTCTAGCTCAGCAATGAATGTGAGCCTGCAATCACAATTTTTTGGAGGGATCTGCGGAGATGGGACTCTGCTGTTGTCATTCTTTTTAACTCTTTCATCCTTCTTCAGTGCTCTGAAGCACTGACTTTTCTACCTGTGAAGATTATACTCACGAACCAGAGGGAGATGTAAGGATGACAGGTCACTCAAGTGAATTCTGCATCCCACAAAACCCCTAAAGACACTGAAGGGGCTGTGCAGAATATAGCTGAGAACACAACATGACCCTCCATCACTACTTTAAAACCTTGTGGACAACATAAATGCTTTTAAAAATAATACATTTCCACCATTCTTACTCCTTTACCTGATTTGTGTTTCCCTTCTCACGCAGAAGCTGCTTTTTCCTTAATTTTCATGACAAATAATGGCCACTAAGCATCACAGGAAGTACTAAACTAAGCCCAAGCCAGGCTGGTGCTTCCATGTGACGCTCTTCAAATGCATCACACACATCTAATCAAAGATTTTCATTCCTAAGCCACATGGGTGAGTCTCTTGCCACAACATAGGAAGGGAAGACAGAGGCACGGGGCAAACTGCTTCAAGCTGGCATCAGAGAAGGTGCAACACCTCATCTTGCTCCTAGTTCTCACCCAGCAGTAGCTCATTATGTCTCCTACATACAAGCTACAGAGAGTTTTTAAGAATTAAAGAGCAATTTAAGTGTTAATTGAGTTCTGCTTATTGTTGGTTTCTCCTTTCTGGACTAGCCTGGTCACGGCTGCTGTCCTGAACAACACTGGCACCCAGTGGAGAAGGTGCAGCCTGCACAGTTCAGTTCTCAAAGGACACTAGAGCAGTTTAGAAGCTGGACTTTGCCTTCAGCCTCCACCCTGTACGTGCCCTCCTCTGGCAAACAAAAGGAGCCCGAGTAAGAAATTTAAAACTACACAGCGGAGAAAACTGCAACGCTGCTCTCTGACATGAACAGAACGTTTTCCAAAATATGACTTCTATCAATCATCTTTTTTGGGGAGCCAATAGTGGCAAGTTTGCAGAAGATCTGTGAGGCAAAGATCACTGTGTATCCCGAAAGCGTACTATACTCTTTTAAGGGACATATAATTACCAATAAGAAGAACATGGGGAGGTCCATCTAAACATAAAGAAAAACTTCTTTCCTGTGAGAGTGCCAGAGCCTGGACCAAGCTGCCCAGCGAGGCTGTGGAGTCTCCTCCAGAAACTTTCAAAACTTGCCTGGACTTGATCCTGGGCCCCCTGCTCTGGCTGACCCTGGTAGAGCAGAGGGGTGGGATGAGATGATCTCCAGAGGTCCCTCCCAACCCCTACCATTCTGTGATTTTGCACCTTAGGTCTGATCTGCCTGACTACTAGAAGTTATTTTGTCCTTTCAATATCTCTCTAAGATGGGGAGTAGTAGTAATCCTATTTTCCAGCTTATGAAACTAAAGCAGAGAGCAAGGCACGGCTCTTTAAGCACAGCCACCATTCCATGTGTACGTGGTATCAAGTCAAACCATTGAGAGGAACTTCCCTCTGCAAATAACGCAATGAGACTCCTCACAGGAGAGGGACATCAATGTATAGTAAACTCTGCAAACGCCAAAGAGCGTCAACTTAGATCCTTGCAAGTTTGGAATCACAGAATCATTTTGGTTGGAAGAGACCTTGAAGATCATCAAGTCCATTCATTGCCCCACCCCTGCCAGGGCACCACTGAGCCCTGTCCCTCAGCACCACATCTCCACACCTTGGAAACCCCTCCAGGGATCAGGGGGACTCAGCCCTGCCCTGGGCAGCCTGGGCCGGGTCAGGCCTGGACAACCCTGGAGGGGAAGAAATTGTTCCCCAGCTCCAACCTCAACCTTCCCTGGGGCAACTTGAAGCCATTTCCTCTTGCTCCTTGGGAGCAGAGCCTGACTCCCCCTGGCTCCAACATCCTGTCAGGGAGTTGTGGAGAGTGAGAAGGTCTCCCCTGAGCCTCCTTTTCTCCAGGCTGAATAAGCCCAGCTCCCTCAGCTGCTCCTCTAGGTAGTAACTCTAAGTGTTGACTAAATGTATGCCCAAGTGTCTAAGTCTTTTCAAAATTCAGATCCAAGTTGGTTTGGTGCTATTACAAATTACTGCAGGCTCAACAGAGAACAAGTCTCTCTCTCTCTTGAGAGCTGAATTTTGATTTTTCCTACTTATGACAGGAAGGAAACAGAGGCAACCATTTCTTTTTAGCATAAAGCAGGTAAAGAGACATCATGTGATTATTTCCCTGCCAGGAGCTCACAATGAATGTCTCATCCTGCCTCTGTTGTCATCAGCATCAAGCAAACACTGGAACTACCACAGGGAGAACACAAAGTGACTGTGTTTACCTGACAAAGCCAGTCTGTCCTCCTGTAATTTCTTCTGGAGTTGCTTTACTTCAAAGTCTCTCTCTGCCACCAATTTGTAGAGTCTGCTGTTCTCATCTCGAACCTCTCGAAGCTGATCCCGGAGCTGCTCATTCTCAACTTCAAGCAGCCTGAGAAAAAAAAAAAAAGTCATTGTGGTAAATGTCACTGGAACTTGCTTTAAATGGATGCTTTCAGAAATAAAATAATGAAATGACTGGATGAGCTGAGCTTACCAGGGGTGAGTTTACTGAATTAGGCAGAAGACCCTGAAGCTCAGATCAGAACAGTGAGGTGCTGATGATCAGTGCTATATTCAGTTAATTTATTTCTTCTTAAAAAAATCTGACTTCCTCACGTTGTCTGGGGCAAACCATCACAAAATAGGTACCTATTCAGTGCTCTTAAGGTTACTGAATAACCTCATCTTACTCAGAAGTTCGTCAGAGGAAACCAGGCAGGCTCACCATGCAGCATCCGTTACATTCACGCTTTACTTTCTGTACTCACCAAAGCTCACAGAAGCCAACAGAGAGGCAGCTACAAAAGCTGCTGCTCAGATCCTTTCTTTAAAATTAACCACTTCACAGCAATTCACAAAAGACGTTTCCTGTGTCCTCATCTCATTTTCTTGGAGCCCCATCAGGATGGACTGGCATCAGGTTGGATCGTTACTGTTGCTTTTTGGAATTTGTTTAGAACAAAGAATATCAAAACCAGGAGGAAACAGCCTTGCTTCTTCTAGTCTTCAGTACATTTAGTACCATTTATGGGTTTCATCTCTCTGAGACAGCCAGAGAATTACCAACTTTCATCTCTTTGCTGTCCTTTTGCGGTGGTTCCTCCAAGCGTGAAAATTAGAAGCTAAGGCCTCAGGGGCTCAACTCAATTGTGGGACCTCAGGGATCTTATTTGAGGTGCCCCAGGATTATCTGAGCTCCCTCCACGAGGCCAGCGGCCACAACACAGGGCTCTTGGGGAAACTCCTGAGGCCCAGGCAGAGAATTGACAGCATCTCAAAGAGCATCTGGACACATAAGCCAATCCCAAGAATCACCAATATCCTCCAACTTTAGACATACCTTTTAGCCAGACTCCTCCAGACAGCAGCAGTTTGAGGTCAGGCTGGATGGAGCTCTGAAAAACCTGTTCTAGTTGCAGATGTCCCTGCTCACTGCAGGGGGGTTGGACTAAATGACCTTGAAAGGTTTCTTCCAACCCAACTCATTCTATGATTTCAGAGCAGAACCAAACCCCCAGAGAGGAAACTCAACGTGCTAAAAGAAGCTGACACTGCCTATGGTAATTGTATTTGTGGTAGGGACACTGCTGGCTCAAGTCTGCAGTTCCCACTCCGCCCCTGAGTTCCCTCTCTCCTCCCATTTGAGTTTCCTCATCTCCCCCACCTGAGCTGCAGGGTGGGGTCCCACTTTGTACCTGTGAGTAGACAACCAAAACTCCCAGGAAAGTCAGAGGAGGTTTAGTCAGACCAGCTGCCACTGTAGGGTGAGGGGAATCCTTCTTTAACTGCCACTGAGGGCACCGGTGAGGGGACTCGATTCAGTCACCCACACACAGGTGCTATTTTGGGCTGCCCACCTGTCCCCCAGCTGCTGCTGCTGCTTCTGAAGGGTGCAGGTCACTTGTGTCCCCTCTGTCGTTGCCATGTGGAAGTTCCTGATACTCTACAGCATCTCACATACCAAAAGACACCTAAGCCAGCTGGATAAATTGACCCCTAGTTTCTTATTGTCATAGAATCATAGAATTGTTTTGGCTGGAAGAGACCTTGAAGACCATCAAGACCAACTGTTGCCCCATCCCTGCCAGGGCACCACTGAGCCCTGTCCCTCAGCACCACATCTCCACACCTTGGAAACCCCTCCAGAGATCAGGGGGACTCCAGTCCTGCCCTGGGCAGCCTGGGACAGGCCTTGATAAACCTTTTGGAGAAGAAATTGTTCCTCAGCTCCAACCTAAACCTTCCCTGGGGCAACTTGAGGCTCGTTTCTCTTGTTCTATCCCTTGTTAGTTGGGAGCAGAGCCCAACTCCCCCTGGCTCCAACCTTTCAGTGAGTTGTGGAGAGTGAGAAGGTCTCCCCTGAGCCTCCTTTTCTCCAGGCTGAACAAGCCCAGCTCCTTCAGATGCTCTTCACCAGACTCCTGCTCCAGACCCTTCCCCAGCTCCATTGCCCTTCTCTGGCCAAGCTCCAGCCCCTCCAGGTCCTTCCGAGAGGGAGGGGCCCAAAACTGACCCCAGGATTCAAAGGGTGGCTTTCCCAGTGCCCAGTCCAGAGGGATGATCCCTGCCCTGGCCCTGCTAGTCACATCGGTGCTGACACAGCCAGGATGTTGGTGGCTTTCTTGGTTACCTGGGCACACACTGGCTCATCTTCAACCTGCCATTGTCTACAATGTGACCCTGAATATCTACATTTTTATGACTTAATGACTTCTTATGGCTTAATCTGGAATAGCGTCCCACCCCTTTGGCCTATAGATTGCTAGAATTGCTCCAGACTATGGCAGCAATCGGTAGCTTGGATGATAACAGCTATCTGGATAAAGCCCAGTTGTTACAGTACATACCTGTGGCTCTAGACAAATCAACAGCCAGACAAGTCAACTATCTCAAGAGCCTCCGGAATCTCCTCTATTCAAAAGCTTTAGGGAGCTTTTTGCTCCACCTGGACTTTGGAGCTTTTAAATGCACGCTCCACCCATACACGTCAGAAGAAATGACCTCTTAGAGCAATGCCACAAACAGCACAGTCAATTTATGGATTCACAACCCCTAATCAAGAAATGCACTTCTGGTTCCAAGCTGAAAAGCAAAGGGAGATCAAAGGCAGCTGTTTACAAAGGAAAAGAAAGCAAGGAGCCATCTGAGCTGAGAAAAGGCAGAAGGAAGTTATTCCCACAGGTACCACTCGTAGCAGTGAGCAGCAAAACTGTGTGGATTTAATTAGAGAGATGTGAATGAAAAGACTTTTAACAATTAGGGTGTTAACATGAAAAGAATAAAAAGGTTCTAAGCTCTTAACACACCTGATCAGGTCGTGACAAAAAGTACTTACAGTAGGATGGACAGAAATCCCGACTGCACAAGAGCTGGAATCTCCTCTGAGAAACATCTCCATCCCATCCTATCCCATCCCAGAGTGACTCTATGTGTTAGAAAGGAGGGAGCAGGTTCCACCTGAGTGGCCTGGCCACAGAAAATCAGCCAAAAGCACCAGGCTGCAGAAAGGCAACGCTTTTCACTCTCCTTCAAAGCAACAGAGCCTGAGGGATGTTTACGAGCAAGGCCTATGACTGAAATTCAGGATAAGTGTCTTCCCCAGCTCTGTTACACGTCCTCCAAGCGAGGAGAATCACTGAATCTTAAATACCTCAAACAGAGCAAAGAGGATAGCGTTACAGAAAGAACAAAGCAGAAAGGCAGAAATGTCAGCTCATCTAAACAGAACCAGGGAGCAGGATGGGAGGAAGGAAAAATAAACTCCCAAGGCTCAGAGGAAGGGAGACTTCTGAGTGGAGAATGTTTTCCAAAGCGCTGCTATAAACAACAGTGATGGGCTGGAATCGCAGCCGCTGCGGCTCATCTGGAGTCTTGTTGGTCTGGAACGAGTTCCTAATGTGTGATCATGGGAATACTGGAAAGTACATCCTGGTGAATCCCTTCCAGCAGCAATTCCTGCCCGGATTTGATATGCTCATGATGGTTTTTTTGCTCAATGCAGATGTACATAAGCAAAGGACAGATAAATCTGCTCCACCTGCCATGTCCAATGGGGACTTTTAACAGCGTCACTGAACATAGAGGTGAGTAATAACTCCTGAGTGACTCAGACCTCAACTACTGGACTAAATAGCAGAGAAATCACAGAATTCTTGAGGCTGGATGAAGGGACTGGAACATCTCTCTTATGAGGGAAAGCTGAGAGACCTGGGGCTGTTTAGTCTGGAGAAGGGAAGATTGAGACGGGATTTTATTCACGTTTACAAATATCTGAAGGGTGGGGGTCAAGTAGAAGGGGCCATTCCCTTTCCAGTGGTGCCCTGGGATAGGACGAGGGGCAATGGGGACAAACTGGAACCCAGGAAGTTCCACCTCAACAGGAGGAAAAAATTCTTTCCTGTGAGGGTGACAGAGCCTGGACCAGGCTGCCCAGAGGGGTTGTGGAGTCTCCTTCTTTAGAGACTTTCCAACCCTGCCTTGACCTGTTCCTGTGTGGCCTGCCCTGGGTGATCCTGCTCTGGCAGGGGGATTGGACTCGATGATCTCCAGAGGTCCCTTCCAATCCCTACCATTCTATGATGAGAGCTCAATATGTGAGGACAGAAAGACCTCTGTGAACTTAATACCAGTTCCATAAGATCATACACAAAATACACCTCTGTGACTTCCCAAATGAACGGTGCTGCTACACCTTTACCTTTTGCTGTCCTCTTCCTTTAAAGGTTGTTCTGTTTCAAACAGGTTTAGATCATCTGGGATTCTGAAAGTCTCCTTCACATCACTTTCATCACCCTTCTGCTTGTTCTGCTTCTTCTTCTTCCTCTCCATGAGATATTGCAGCCGCTTTTGCTGTTGCTCTTGATAAGCCTTAAACTGGCTTTTAAAATCTTCACTCACTTTTATGCCTGGGTCCATTGGTTACTAAAAGCAGAAAAAGAAGAAAATTAACAAAAAAGACACAGGGCAGAGATCAATTTTGCTGTGGAAAAACATCCTCTTCCAGAGCTACTTTGGAGCTTTTCCTCACTGACCTCTGCGTGGTCTCCCTGTCACCTCCTCCCCTCATCCACTGCGCTCGTCAGCCCCACTGCTTTGCCTGAAAAGCCTTTTCCCATCAACAGCTTTCAAGCAGTCTTTGAAAACGTTCTGGGTCTTTTCCACTCTAGCATTTCAAAAGCAATGTTTTTAAAAATGTATTTTAACCAGATCTGTTTAAATAAACATTCCTAGAAGAGAGCAAGCTGGAGTCAAATCCAAGTGAACGGGGCAAGATCGTTATACTGACTAAAGGGGCACGGGCTGCTTGCGACTATCCAGTCGTCCTTCTTTTCAAAGAAAGGTGCAAATCTCCCCCTATTTGGGGGTGAATGTGGGACTGACAGAGGGAGAAAGATCTCTGTTGATCCTGAGGCTCCCTTTGGGCACGAGACACCAAGAGTTCACTTCTTGCCCTTCAAATTTCTAAGCATTGTGGTAACATTAAAGCGAAAATACTGCTACCCATTTAAATGCCTAGAGCTTTAGTATCGACTAAAGACAAACAGTTTTCTGATGGATTCCAGCCCCTTCTCCTTCTGTTTGACATTTCCCATTGGAAAAAATCCAGGCCACCTTTGCTCTAGGAAAAACAATCAGTGAAAACTTTCCACACCCTCCCCTGAGTAATTAACACAGATCCTTACTCACACTAAGGCAGCAATTATCCCAAGAAAAGCGCCCAAATGCACCATAGGTCCCTTTGTGCCTGTTCTGTACTGTATGGATCGAGAGGAGTCACAAGCAGCTTTATCTCCGGATACCACGGGCGTGGACGAGGTGCAGGAAGGATTGATAAGTGCAAAGAGCGGAGTCCGGTGCTTCTGCAGAGCCCATAGGGCTCGTGGGTACGAGTGACGTCCTGGGGACAACATTTAGCTCTCCAGTCTACTTGGGTACTGCTGGGGATTAAAATAATCTACCTGCAGAATATCAGAATTCATTTTGTAGTCGCTTAAAATGAGGCTGACTCGAAACTTGTTGTGCTTTGGTGAGCATGAGTAAGTTGGTTAATGAGTACCTGGATTTATTGAAGCCTTGGGCCACAAGCAGTGAATTTATGCTGAACTTATAATTAGGGAGGCCTCAAGACCCTGCAGCCTGTGAAAATAAGGTTGCCACATTCTCAGCATATGCTGCTGAGATAATATATGTGATATGTTATACCTTGAGATAAGAAAAATAACCAGCCTGGAGACAGAAAAAGGATCCATGCAGAACAAGATGACCCCAGACCCAAATATTACTACTGGACTAACCCACCACGTGAGGGGAGGAGACCTCAGGGGATAATTGCCCAGGGGTTTCTTTGATCAGGAGGCACCCACCTTGAGCTGAAACAAACTGACTCTGCAGCAGAATCTGGGGCCTGAACCCTTCTTTAGAGTGGAGGGTTAAGACCGGATCCAGCCACACCGGGATTCCTCTCTGAAAGGAAGTTTAGAATCACAGAATGCCAGGATGGATGGGATCTCCAGGATCATCTGATCCAACCTTTTATGTAAAAAGTTTCAATGAGCTGGCCCAGCACCCTGTCAAGTTGTGTCTTAAAAATGCCCAGTGTAGGGGACTCCACCACTTCCCTTGGGAGCTTATTCCACTGTTTAATTGNTCGTCGCTGAAAAAAAACAAGCAAACCAACCAATCCCTCGGGGCTCCCGGGAACGGAGCGCTGCCTGAACCCGCCCAGGGTGGGAGGTGGAAGGGGAAAAGGTCTCTGCGCGATGGAGGGGCCGCTCCTCACCCGCTCCCCAGCTCAGCTTCGCTGAGGGAGACCTGTGAGGACAAGCAGGAATATCCCGCCTGGGAATAGCCCTTCCCGGCAGCACTGCACCCTCTCAGGTGATTTTTATTCAGCTTCTGTCCTTCTGCATGCTCAGGGAGAGCCCCCTCCTCCCAAACAAACCCATATCCAAACACTTCTCTCCAGTGCTTGCACATTTATTGGTATTTCAGCTCCCACTGCTCTGTACAAAGTCACAGATAAAAGGCGCGAGATGTACCTTGTGGTGTTTAACGAGACATCACACTCACCATGGAATGTAAGCTAACAGGAGCTAAAAGGAGGTTTTTTACAAATTGACTTTATCAACACATTTATTTTTGTGCCTGCTGTTGGAGAATCCAAGGGGTTTGAGTGTAAAAGAACAGTGGCAATTTACAGACAACACCTCATGGAGGATGGGGCGGGGGAGCTTTTCAGATGGAGATGTTTTCGTATTTCTCTGGGAAGTGATCCTGCAGAAATCGGAGCTAGATCATATACTTTAACTGAAAGCATTAGAACACCCAATCAAAGCTTGGTTTTCACAAGATGTATTTTAAATGTTACATTTAAATGTCACTCAGAACACCCTAAATAAAGTTACAAAATATAGTAATCCAAGAGTCTGAAAATCTAGAATAAAAATAGGGAGCCTGTGTCTTCATTAGCAGTCAATAAATATAACATTTAAATAGCTGCAACATACCAAATATTTATGCCTTAAATAAAAAAAATAGATGTTTATCAGTGTTTTAAAAGTCATTTAGTGCTACTGCAAGCTTCTAAATTACAAAGCTGGAGGCTGACAAAATATACAGGATAGAAAATGACAGCAAAACATTCACAACGCTTCTCCGACACGTTCTGCCTGAGGCTGAACAGAAGCTCGTACAGATTTTGCGGTTTTGGGCAACGGCAGCAAAAAAGGACTCATCAATTTTCGGACCCAGTTGACAAGTCAAGGGGAAGAGAAAGGGATTGTACTTTACTACAGCCCTAAAAAAACTGGGCTGTGGTAGCATCAATCAGAAAGCCCCAGATCCCAACACCTGCTCCCTTCAGTGCTCAACAATTTAGGCTGCCAGCTTCAAGACAGTGCATCGTACACAAAATAGATTGAGGGCAATTTGTTAATACCATGTGTTATTTTTGTTGGTTTTTTTCCTCCTCGAGAACCCCTCGATAGGAGGGTTGTAGCTGCAATACACAGGCCACCACCAGGACACAGGCTGTTTTCTCCCCCGTTACTCCTTGGGCTTGAAAATGTGCTCCCGAAACATTGAATACAGCACACCTAATAAGATAGAAAGAACAGCACCATTAGAAAGCTGAGTTAAATAGGAAACAAACAACAAAAAAAAGGAGGTTAAAAATGTGAGTAAGTGATATTCTGAGCAATGGAAATGTTTCCCTTCCTCTTCTGCTGTCTTTTTTGTTTTTTTTTCTTTAAGAGTGCTGATGAACACCACAAAATTCTTCACATACAGAGAAAATAAATAGGAAAATATACTGGGTATGAAAATGCAGCTCTCAAGCCAATTCTAGTTTGTTTTGCAGCCAAAGTCAAGCTCTTCTATTGTACCTTCTGGGCACACAGTGCTGCATGGGATGTACATTTACATACATACATGGCTGCAGTACTGAAATGAGACCTGAGTTGTACAGATCTATACATTCAAGGACACAATTCCAGCCTTGAAAATAAATGTATAAAATAAATACCACCACAGCCCACCCAAGCTGATTTTCCAAGGCATTCAATTCAGAAATAGCAAGAAGGGAAAATATTAAATGTCAAGATAGTTGTGGGGTTTTGTTTTCTTGCCTCTTATTTCAGCATCTTCAGAACCTCAAATATTTCCCACATCTAAAAGTGGCAATTTCTACTCTCAAAGTTAATATTGAGTAAGTCACGTTACTCTAGAAAGGCTGAGCAAACACCACTTACGACCATAAACAGCCTGCACTATGCCAGCCTAGATGTTTCCACCCCGAGGACATTCCACCCACACTGAACTACGACTAGGAGGAAAGAGGCGAGAGGCTCCCCATGGTTCACCAGCACCGAGGACAGCCTTCTGTTGGGTACCTACCGCACGTTATCGCTCCCACCACAAAGCCCTGGGCTGCCACGCGCATGTGAATCAGGTGAAGTGACATTTTCATCTCGCCTCTGTGCTTCAGTCTGTAGAGCCCGTAGCCGACCACCACGGCGAAGCCAGCCATCCCTGCAAAGCAAGGAAAGCATCCTCCTGAGTCACCGCCACGCCTGTGAAGTGACCTGGGAATCACCACGTTTGAAGCCGAGCCCTCTGCTTCTGTGTCGATGGCAAGTCTTGACCTAGCTATTGTTTGCATTCAAGTGCCATCTCATTTAATCAGAGAATTGTTTTGGTTGGAAGAGANCTGGACTAACCCACCACGTGAGGGGAGGAGACCTCAGGGGATAATTGCCCAGGGGTTTCTTTGATCAGGAGGCACCCACCTTGAGCTGAAACAAACTGACTCTGCAGCAGAATCTGGGGCCTGAACCCTTCTTTAGAGTGGAGGGTTAAGACCGGATCCAGCCACACCGGGATTCCTCTCTGAAAGGAAGTTTAGAATCACAGAATGCCAGGATGGATGGGATCTCCAGGATCATCTGATCCAACCTTTTATGTAAAAAGTTTCAATGAGCTGGCCCAGCACCCTGTCAAGTTGNTGTCAGATCCAATCATTCCCCCAGCCCTGCCAGGGCACCACTAACCCCTGTCCCTCAGCACCACATCTCCATGGCTTGGAAACCCCTCCAGGGATCAGGGGGACTCCAGCCCTGCCCTGGGCAGCCTGGGACAGGTCTGGGCCACCTTCGTGGAGAAGAAATTGTTCCTCAGCTCCAACCTAAACCTCCCTTGAGGCAACTTGATGCCATTTCCTCTTGTCTTAATGCTTGTTCCTTGGGAGAAGAGCCCGACACNATCTAATTGGAATCTCCCCTGGAGCAACTTGCAGCCATTCCCCCTTGTTTTCTCCAAAAAAAAACCAACCAAAAAACAAGAAAGAAAAGAAAAACAAGAAAGTAAGCAAAGGGATCCATTCTGAACCTCACGACCCGACAGAAGGGTCTTCTTGGACCCTACCCTAACAAGTACCCTCTCCAAATGCAGCACAGACCGCTGTGTGGGAAGAAGAGAAATTCCCTCNTCGAGAGCGAGAAGGTCTCGATGCCCAAGTCAGCACAGAGAAGAGCAAGAGATTTCCACTAGTATTAATATTAATATTAAACACCACAGCAGCAGCTCAAGGTGTCAGAATTCCCTGGACATTTTTCAGAAGACACAAGCGCTGCTGGACCCTCTTTCCCAGACGGAAGCTCACAGCCAAGAACACCGCTCGGCCGCAGCTCAGACCCTCCACGTGCGGACACACCCTGATGTACCCACCAGCCTGCTGAGGTTGTTATTTTGGGTGCTGTCACGTTTGGCTGGTTTTCACTGGGACAGAACAAGTCCTGTATTACTCACCCCGTGCTGGGGGGACAGACGTTCCACCAGGTCTCTCTCAGAGGGACCGAGTTCACTTTTAGTCCTTCAACAGACCAAAGCCAGCCCCACCAGTGCCAGTGCCGACTCCAAGCCGTGCACACCAATGCTCTCCCAGAATACTGGGCAGCAACGCGCAGAACTTCTCCAGTCCATCCATTTGACTCCATATTTAGGAGGATCATTTCCATAACCCAAAGGAAGTTGCCAGGTTTTAAGTGTTGTGTATATTTTACTGATGAGAGCCCAGACACTTTGTGTCCCTGAACAGAACCGTTACCAGTTCCACTTGTGAAGCTGTAAACCCTTCATTCCCCGGTGCGTAATCCACATGGTACCTGCATTAAACACCAATTCAGAGTTTGGGGGCCTTTCAGACTTGCTCTGTCACAGGCTGAAGGTTAAGTTGTGCCGATCTGCTCGGGAGAACCTGAACTCGTGGAGTCCGGAGTACGCCCCAGAAAGCTGGAGAGCAAAGTCTTGTGAGCACAGCCACCAGTGACGGATTATCTGTTGGCAAGTGCTTGGAACAGCTCACCCCAAGTGACCCAACTGCTCTCCATTTAAGGTAGCTGGAAATCAAAACGTGTCCAAGGCAATTCCTGGTCAGAGGAAAGTTCTCAGGATGAACACGACTGATCCTCTCTCTCCCCAGAGGCTTTTTTTTGGGGGTCTCGGCAGAGAGGCTGAGAACTTTATTTAGGAGATTCAGCTTGAGGAGGTGGTTAAATAAATCAATCTCCTAAATAAATAAATAAAATCTACTAAGCAAATTCATTTTAAGGGACGGCAGAAGAGAAGGGTGAAATATTTCGCATTTTAGATTTGTATTTCATTAGCTTGAAAGTCACTTTGTAGCAATCACAAAAAAAAAGGTCATTTTGAAATAATTTCCTGTTCACAAAAAAACCCCCAGTGAACGGTGAGGTTGTTTATTGCCCAGGAAGAGCACGAGCTACGTCATTTCTTCATCTTTCAACTTACCAATGGGTACAAACGGCGTCTCTTTAAATTTTCTTACCAGCTTCGATGTCTGGCTGGTTTCAGTCTCATACTCGGGGAAAACGGGTTCCTGACTGGATGACATGGTGGCTGGGAAGACAAAAGTCTCTCTTCAGGTTTGAGAAACAGCAAGTGAAGAAAACTTTTTGAAAAAGAAAAAAACTTGATGTATCCCACCAGTCACGAGTGTCCGTTCAGTGAGGCACAAGCCCAGGAGCAACACCTGAGCTACATACAGATGATTTAAATTAACTGAAGTCTTGGGAAGCAAGATCATTGCAAATTAGAACATATAAGGACAGAACACAAAAAAAAAAAGTAGCAAAGGAACAAATTTCTGCGAAGCAACAAATTCCTGTCATCGTTTGCACACCGTTACAGATCACAGGCAGTGAGAAGCCCCTGAGAGTTCCCTCCTCCACCACACCGCTTTGCTTTCACAGGTTATTCCTCCAGAGCAGCTCTGACCTCAGGAAAGTTCATTCCTCCTCTTTCACTCCCTGCCAAAACCAGCAACCGAAGCCCTCGGGGTGGCAAAGCTCGAGCCGCTGTGCAAGGTCAGCCCTACCTGGACCACCCACCAAAACTTCCCAGCCTGACTCGGTCACGGATTCCACCAAGACTTTTGCTCCTTCTTCCGCATGGCTCTTCAATTAGCACCTTTTTCTCCCAGCACAATTAGCTCAGCAACATCACAAAGGTCTGTGCTAGAAAGATCTCTAACCGGTATCATTCCATTGACACCCTCAGCAGCAAAATACAGCTGGGCCTCGCATGGAAGCACTCCAAGCTCTTGGGCTAAGTAAGCCAGCAGGAATTTGATTTAGGCACAGACAAAAGCTACATTTCAAACGTGGCCGCACTCCTCGATTACGCAGCATTTTACGCCGAGCTATTTCAGCAGACTGACTGGTGGGCTTTTTTTAAATAAACCCACAAACTCTTTTCCCTGCAGGCCAAAGGATTTGGTCTCTGTGCCTGCTACAAACACCTCAATTTGGTAAATGTAAGTTATATTTTAACCTGACTCATTCAGAAAAGGAAACATGAGAACTTCCCATCAATGGGGAGAGGCGGAGACAGCCCGAGGTGAGATTTACACAAGCAAAGGCTACGGAGAAGTGAATCGATTTGGACACTCCAAGAGGTTTCCGTGACCTTCAGCTCTGGCAGAGGCCGAAGGGTGGGCGCCGGGCAGAGTAAACCGCACAAAACGCACCTCCCGGCTGCCCTGACCTTGCCTTACCCGCAGCGGGGAGGTGCGGGGCACCTGTGCGGCCACCCCCGGGGGACGGCTCTGACGTGAGTGGAGGAAAACAGGCGCGAAAATGACAGGTCCCAGCGACCCTCCTGCAAGGGGGCGGCCAAGGGCACCACCAGGCTGCCCTTCCCCGGCCCAGACCCACACGAGGCCTCTCCTCTGCGCTACTCCAGGTCCCTACACCCCACACGGGGCTTCCATCCTAGTCCTGCCCCAGGTTCCCGCACCCCACGCAAGGCCTGGAGTAACTCCAAGCCCAGGCGCCTCCACCCACACTGGGCCTTTGCCCCTAGACCTGCCGCCGGTGCCCCTCCTACCCCACCGTATCCTTCCCCCGGCCCAGCTCTTGCCTCGGCTCCCGAGACCCTCATCTCGGTTTCCCCGCAGCCCGATCCCCCCCGCGCCCCGGGAGGCCCCGGTTCTCACCACGCTGCTGCCGCGACTTCTCCCTCGCCGCTCC
>VWZK01004504.1:148825-206928 GCA_013396935.1 Baryphthengus martii
GGGGGGGTGGGAGTGGGGGGGTGGGGGTGTAGGATGACAAAGCAGCCTGGAGCTTCTCCGGCAACTTGACAGCTCTTCGCTTCCAAACCTCCTGTTGGTATAACCCTGGGCTTTGACATCTGGTGGACACCGGGGTATACATTTAGTCCTCATACAGAGTTGCTGCCTAAACTACCTAGAGGAGCAGCTGAGGGAGCTGGGCTTATTCAGCCTGGAGAAAAGGAGGCTCAGGGGAGACCTTCTGGCTCTCCACAACTCCCTGACATTCAGGAGCTTGGAGCCAGGGAAGGTTGGGCTCTGCTCCCAAGGAACAAGCAACAGGACGAGAGGAACCAGCCTCCAGTTGCCCCAGGGGAGGTTGAGGTTGGAGCTGAGGAACAATTTCTTGTCCTGCAGGGTTGTCCAGGCCTGTCCCAGGCTGCCCAGGGCAGGGCTGGAGTCCCCCTGATCCCTGGAGGGGTTTCCAAGGTGTAGAGATGTGGTGCTGAGGGACAGGGCTCAGTGGTGCCCTGGCAGGGCTGGGGCAACGCTTGGACTTGATGATCTTCAAGGCCTCTTCCAACCAAACAATTCTGAGATTCTATGTATTTCTGCAAGCACCCAGCAGGTTCTGCAGCGCTCCTTCATCCTTCATGACTCCCCATCTCCGAGTGGAGCTGCAGCTCCTGCAGGGCCTCTCCGCCGCATTTTCGGCAGCGTAAGAATCTCTGCCACTCCGAGAACCATCCGTTAGTGCCGCCGTATCGCTCTAAATGCGCTTCCCATTACCGATAATCTCATTATTTTAATTGCCAAAGACATTAGGGCATCTGCAGAGTCTGAAAGGAAGAAAAAAAAAAATAGATTTATGCAATTACCGGCTCTGGAATTGAGTTAAAATCTCATCATAAATTACAGCCGAGGCCACTTTCTCCGGTGACTCTCAGAGGTACGGTTAATTCCCTGCCGCTTTGTGCGATACGGGGAGAAACTCAATTAAAAAAAAAAACCCAAACCTGATTTCATTTTAATTGCCGGGCTAATGAAACCGCCGGCCCCTGCAGCGTCCCTGCGTGAGGGGCTCCTGGCTCGGCGGGGCGAGCGGCTCCTCGCTCTCTGCCGATGTCTACGTTGCCCGTACGGATTTTCTGTTAAGAAAACTGTGCCCGGCAGGTCTAGGGAGGTTCCCCTCCCCGCTCTGCTCTGGTGAGACCACACTTGGAATATTGGATCCAGTTTGGGGCTCCCCAATATAGGAGAGACACGGATCTACTGGAGAGAGTCCAATGGAGGCTACAAGGATGATGAAGGGACTGGAACATCGCTCCTGTGAGGAAAGGCTGAGAGATCTAGGACTGTTTAGTCTGGAGAAGAGAATGACAGGGGATCTGATTCACATCTATAAATATCTGAGGGGTGAGGGTCAAGAGGAAGGGGCCAGGCTCTTCTCTGAGGTGCCCTAGGATAGGACAAGGAATAACAGATTCAAGCTGGAACCCAGGAGGTTCCACCTCAACAGGAGGAGAAACTTCTTTGCCGTGAGGGTGACAGAGCCTGGAACAGGCTGCCCAGAGAGGTGGTGGAGTCTCCTTCTCTGGAGACTTTCCGATCCCCCCTGGATCTGTTCCTGTGTGGCCTGCCCTGGGTGATCCTGCTCTGGCAGGGGGGTTGGACTCGATCTCCAGAGTTCCCTTCGAACCCCTACCATTCTATGATTCTATCATTCTTAGAGGACAGCTTCTAAACAGATTAAAAATAACAGATTTTTTCTCTACGAATCCACCTATCACGGGGCAGGTTGGATGTGGAGCTGTGGCCATTGCTGCTGGTCTGTTGTCATGATTTTGGGGGTTGTTAGAAGGGATGGCTGTGCCATGGTCAAGGTGTTCTCCACAGCTCCGTTTGGTGGTGAGATGAGGGAAATGAGTTTGATGGTTACCACTCTCTGGCAACGATGCTCTAAAACCTCTCCAATAAACTGCTTTATCGGAGATGCCTTTGACAGGGAAGGGTCGTGCCATGAAACTGTTCCCAAAATGTCCCTGTGGCAGTGTCAGGATCCTGGCACATCTCTGCTGTGGTCCATCTCTGTTTGCACATTCACCCATGGCAAGAAGCTTAGGAGAGACAGGGAGCTGTTGGAGCGGGGCCAGAGGAGCCCCAGCAATGCTGGGAGGGCTGGAACCCTCTGCTGGGAGGCCAGGCTGGGAGAGTTGGGCTTGTGCAGCCTAAAGAAGAGAACGCTCCAGGGAGACCCTCTTGGGGCATCTCAGGACTTCAAGGGGCCTGTCAGAAAAGATGGGGACAGACTTGGAGCAGGGCCCGTTGGGACAGGACAAGGCGGGATAGGTTTAAAATAAAGGAGGGGAAATTTAGACTGGAGAGAAGAAGGAAATTTTTACAATGAGGGTGGTAAAACATTGGTCCAGGTTGTCCCGAGAGGTGGCGGCTGCCCCATCCCTGGCCCCATTGCAGGGGAGGTTGGATGGGGCTCTGAGCAACCTGCTCTAGTTGCAGATGTCCCTGCTCCCTACCGGGGGGTTGGACTAGATAACCTTGAAAGGTCCCTTCCCACCCGAGCCAGTCTATAATTCTAAAAAGAAATTAGGGACAGATTACTTGTTTGGGAAAAAAAATGGGGTGGAAAAAAGGAAAGGATCAAGATAGACAGGTGAAAAGCATGTGTGGAAAAATGGAGAGAAGAAGGACTAAAGGAACTAGTTGCCTTTAAGTGAGTGGTCTATGTGGTTATCTGAGTTATCCTGGTCTGGCACATCCCAGAAGAACCTACTTCAGCCTATTTTCTGGGTGATGTCACCACCCATCCTCCATACGCTGGAGTGCACAGGCTCCACCAGCGATCTTCACGTTGTGCTGACGTAGGTCCCTGATCCCTGCAGCTCTGACCAGCCCCAGCCTGATGTTTGACTTGATCTCCAGAAGAGCAAGTTGTAATTCTGAAGGAGCGTTGCTGTGGCACCGATGGCCCGGTGGGTACTTCAAGCGGTTCAGCCCAACTCTGGGTGCAGATGCCAGTTGTAGAGGGACATGTGCTTGGATATAATTCCTCCGGTAACCACAGCAGGAAAAGCGAAACAAAACCAGGGAGGTCACGCTGAGCTCACACTTCCTGCCTGGGCTCTTACAGAAGTAAAAAGGCTCCTAAAAAATCTCGATTCAAGCCTCCAGCAGGATGGGAAAAAGACAAGTAAGTGCATTTTCTGCTTCTTACTTGTAGGCAAAGCTGCAAGAGAGTTTTTCTTTTTCTTGAAAGTCTTCCAGCTCATATGTGCCAGGGCTTGAGATTAATTTCCAAGCTCGTCCCACAACGCATTCGTCAAGTCTTCGCTATGAGCTATGGAATGGGGATGGGGATGATCCGTGCCAGTGCGATACGGAGAGGGGAAGACATGGCAGAGGGAGAAAAGGCAACTTGGTGGGCTGGAAGAGACCCCAAAAAGGAAATTTTGGGGATGGTTTGTCCTGATGGGGGTGCAGAGGGTACGTGGGTGGGGGGAAGGGGTTTAGGAATCTCGCCGGGTGTTGCCGCCATCAGATGGGTGGGCAGCTTTGGTTTCCTCTCGAAGGCGGGCAGGCAGAACTTGAATTTCTTCCAAAGTGCAAAACAGAAAAAGAAGAAAAGGTCATTCCTAGAAAATTGTTTTTTTCTGGCACTCCCCCGTGCCAGATCTCCGCTCTCCGTGGCTGCTTTCTCGGAACTGACCTGTGAGGCAGCAAGAAAACATTTCAATCCAGCCTGAACCAATTTTTCTTTTCTTTTCAGCTGCCTGGAATTGCCTGGAATGGCTATTTAAGCAATTTTAGCCATGGGACCACGACAGGTATGGCCAGAGCTCCACCCCACACGGCTACACACCCACAGGCGTCCTCAGCACCCCGCTCCAAGCCTTCGGTGTTTTGCTTAACCCATTTGGAATGGAGGGACTCCCCTTGCCTGGGGTGTGCATAGAGAGGGAACCATCCCTAGAAGTTGAAGAGCCATTGTGGGGGATGTCCTCCTTGGGACGCGCGGCACAACTGGGGACCATCAGCTTCATTTTCTCCACGCTTGGTGGCTTCAGGGCTCTTGGGCAACGGGAGAAACAGGTCCTTGAGGAGAGCAAGGCAGGAGTGACTGACGGGAGATATGAAGCCATGCCTGGTTTGGGATTGAGGGCAAAACGAGCCCCAGAAGGATGGTGGGAAGGTGGGCAGCTTGGCCATGGCTGAAGAATGGTGTAGTTTAGGGGTGGAGGGTTATTTGTACTATTTTTTTTTCCTTCTGATAGCCCTGATTTGCTGTCAAGAGCCTGGAGATTAGTCTTGATTTTTAAAACCCACATTTACCTTCATGGTACTGATGGGAGGTGGTTCAAGTAGATCCCATCTCTTACCATGGAGATGGGCTCTTCAGCCGCAGCCATTGCCCAGTTTGGGTGGCTTTTGGAAGCTGAAACCCTTGTAGGATTCTTGGGTGTGGAGTTGTTTTTCTGAAAGTCAGACTCCAAAAGTAGGAAGTTCTTCAAATCAGTCACCATTTTCTAAAGTCTGAGCTGCTACCATCTAAACACTGACACCAGCCTGCAGTCCTGGGGAGTGGCCAACCGCAGGGCCTTCGCGCTCCTAGGGCAGCAGAGTTTCACCCCACACCTCATCTCATGCAGAATGGACTCCAGCACACCTTTCCAGCTAAATGTCTACCTCTAACCTTGCTGCTGGTGCCTACATATCCTTATCTTGGAGGAGTCTTTGAGCAACCTGCTCTAGTGGGAGGTGTCCCTGCCCATGGCAAGGAGTGGTGGAACTAGATGATCTTTAAAGTCCCTTCCAACCCAGACCAGTCTATGATTCTATGATTTTAGGATTCTATGATTCCGTATTTTCCACTTACTAATACCTTTTCCAAGAATCTGTGGCTTGGTGTCCTAGAGTTGGCACTGAGAGTGGTCAGTGTCCTACCAGGACCAGTGAGATGTTCAGCATTTCATACCTGGGAGCCACCCCACCAACATAAAGGTGCGGGTGGCAGTTTCTACTTCACCAAGAATTGAGATGCCACTTTCTCTGTGGCAACCCAAGAAAATCTAAAGCAGCTCACAGCGAAGAGTGATGGATTTCCCATAATTTAGAGCAGAAAGTTCCTCAAAATATTTTAGTGGTGTCAGGAGGAAGCGGTGAATTATGTCAGAGGAGACCATTCTCATTTCCTTCCAAGTTTTAATGGGGTGGAGTGAGGAAACCAGAATTATTTTTGCTATATATAAGTGTAGACACCTGTCCCTGTGCTACAGGCAAAGGCCAAGGAGTGCAGGAGACAAAATACCAGAAGGTGGCAGAAATTGAAACCCATGAACTAGAGGTTCACCCTCTGTGATGGGATGGTTGCCTTTCACAGAATCACAGAATGGTAGGGGCTAGAAGGGACCTCGAAAGATCATCTGGTCCAACCCCCCGCTGCCAGAGCAGGACCACCTAGAGCAGGTCATATAGGAACAGATCCAGGCGGGTTTTGAATGTCTTCAGAGAAGAAGACTCCACCACCTCTCTGGGCAGCCTGTTCCAGGCTCCGTCACCCTCACCATGAAATTTGAACCACATTCTGATCCCTTCCACTTGTCTTTTGCTTCCAGGCAGCCACTTCTCAAGCACAGCTTCAAAGGTGGCAACAACAACCGCTGACACCTGGCTGGAGGCTGCCAACTCAAGCAACTACCCCTACGAGTACTTGGGCGAGGAGGATTACATGCAGTACAGCCTCTGCACCAAGGAGGAGGTTCTTGCCTTTAGCAGAGTATTCTTACCATCTTTTTACACCGTGATCTTCCTGGTTGGATTGGCCAGCAACGTCCTCCTGTTTATCGTCCTCATTATGTACATCAAGAAGAAAAAGAAGATGACCGAGGTGTACCTGCTGAACTTGGTGGTTTCAGATTTTTGCTTGTTACTAACCCTTCCTTTCTGGGCTCTGTACGTTTCTCAGTGGGTCACCTGGGACCTATTGTGCCCAGTGTTGAATGCCATGTACACTGTGAATTTCTACAGTGGTATCTTTTTGGTGAGCTGCATGAGTCTGGACATGTATCTGCAGATAGTTCACGCTTGCTCTCCTAGCAGCTCCATGACATGCAGCAAGTCCATCCTCGTCTTGTTGTTGGTATGGTTCTTTTCCATACTTCTCTCCATTCCCGATGGCCTCTTCACCAGCACAAGGCAAATCCACGACAAAGCCATCATGTGCATTCACGATTACGGCCAGAAACACTTATTTTGGAAAGTTGTCTTCCGGGTAATTCAGAACATCCTGGGTTTCTTTCTTCCTTTCTTCTGCATGGTGTTCTGCTATTCCCACATAGCGTGTGTCCTCACCGCATCTCGGATGCCCGGCTCGAGGAGAGCCCTCTGCTTAGTCTTGGCGCTGGTGTGCGTCTTCTTTGTCCTCTGGTCCCCTTACAACATCGTCCTCATCCTGCACTCCCTGCAAGATGTCGGCGTGATCAGGAGCTGTGAGAGCAGCAGGAGGTTGGACTATGCCATGCAGATCACGGAGAGTTTGTCGTTCCTCCACTGCTGCCTCAACCCCTTGCTCTACGCTTTCATCAAAAAACGGTTCCGGTTGTATTTATGGAAAATCCTTCAGGCCGTTCCCAGGAGAAGCGCTTTCATTGACATCCAGCCCTCGGAAACCAGCCAGTCTTGCAGCAGATACGCAGCTGAGATAGAAATGTCGACTATCACGAACGCCTGACAAATATTTACATCATTTACATTACGTGTACGCCCTTTGTGCTGTATTTTACTGGCCCTGGTCACGCGATGGAGTTGGTGGGAGCTCATGGCGTTGCGTAACCAGATATTTCATCCTGCTGCCAGCATCGGGATGAGAATTTTCCATGTTGGGATTGGAGAAGCACGTGTGGGATTTGTTTCTGTTGTTACTGAAGTTAACATAAAAGGATTGCCTGGGGTTTCTGCTCGTAGAAGCAGCCCGGCTCCCGTCTGGAGCACGTGAGGGATTAAGGAGCACCTTATCTAGATGTTGTGCCCTTCACAATGCAGCTGAAACTTGTGCAGGACTTCTCCTCCGTAGATCCCAAAGGGCCTGATGGAGGAGGGTGATCCCATTATCCCTCCAGCTCGTGGGATGGATTTGCCACACTCATCCATCAGGCCGGACGTGGATCACCAGAAACCCAGCCTGGGGGTGGCTTTGCTTCTCCTGGTTTTTGCCATCTGCCAGGTAGATGTGTTCAACGGGGCTCACCCCTTTATCTACCAGGAGAGACAATAGGAGGAATGAGGCACCTTTAAACTAAGTTGCCTGACCAATGGTGGGTTTCTCTGTTCTGATGAGCTGTGCCACACTTGGGTCTGCTGAGCAGGAAATGACGTCTTTCTGAAGGACAGATCCTTGATTAGAGATCAGGTCAATCATCAACTGATTTGAGATCTGTTCATAGAATTGTTTTGGTTGGAAAAGACCTTTAAGGTCATCGAGTCCAACTATTAACCCAGCACTGCCAGGGTACCATTAAACCATAGAATCACAGGATCAGAGACTCATTAAGGTTGGAAAAGACCTCTGAGATCAAGTCCAACCATTTAACTAACATAATCATTATCACTAAACTATGTCCTGAAGTGCCACATCCACACGTTTTTTTGAACCTTCTCTGGCCATGCTCCAGCCCCTCCAAGTCCTTCTGGGAGGGAGGGGCCCAAAACTGACCCCAGGATTCGAGGGGCAGCCTCCCCAGAGCCCAGTCCAGGGGGACAATCCCTGCCCTGGCCCTGCTGACCACACCAGTGATGACACAGCTGGGATACTGGTGGCCTTTTTGGCTACCTGGGCACAGTACAGTTTGATCAGCAACAAAGTTCAGTCCCAGCCTGGAAACCTATTGAGCATGGATATTGCCTAGAATTGTATAAATGAAATTAATAATTTAAGAGAAAACACTCATCACCTTAATTTCATTGCTAGACAAAGTTACTGAACTGAGAAAGGCTTTGAGTCGATCTAGAAAGGTGGATTTGTTTTTACTGCTGTTATTTTTCTTGCCATCGTTGCTACAGCATGTTTCCAAAACACTAAGGCTGGGAGCTTTCCTTAAAAAAATTAGAAAAAAAAGACAAAATAAATATTTAGCTGACTCTCTGATGTGGCCTTCACTCCATGGGTCAGGTCACACTGGGAGGGAGTGTGGAAAGGGAGAGCAGCTGGGAAGCCAAAACCAAGACAAAGATTGTGATCCCACACAGAGGAGGGCTCATGGGACTGTGCGAAACTCCTGATGGGATGCTCAGGGGAAGGGCAGAGGTGGGGGAAAGGGAGAGGGGGGGTGTAGAAGAGTCTGGTTGTGTGTAAGCAGCATGTCCTGTTGCCTTATAAAATACTTTTTTTTTAACTCTCTTACCATATAATGTCAGTGTCTGCCCTATGTGAGGGCGCTGCCAGGTCCAGGCACCACCAGCTGGGGCAGAGGCTGCGCAGATCATAGAATCATCAAATGCCTTGGGTGGGAAGGGACCTTTCAAAGTCATCCAGTCCAACCTCCCTGCAGGGAGCAGGGACATCTGCAACTAGAGCAGGTTGCTCAGCGCTCCAGCCAACCTCCCCTGGAATGGTTCCAGGGATGGGGCAGTGACCTCCTCTCGGGGCAACCAGGGCCAGGCTCTCACCACCCTCAGCATAAAAAAATTCATCCTTCCAAGATCAAGGTGGCAGCACCGAGAGGCTTAGTGCTGGGTGGGCAGCAGGGTCCCTGACATCATCCCTGAACCCCATCTGGAGAATGAGGAGAAGGAGAGAATGAGAAGGAGAAGGGAAAATGGTTGAAACTGGTAGGTACAGGGATGGAGGCAGGAGGACAGAGGGTTAGGGGTGCTCCGCTGTCTGGAGGGGACACGACTGGTTTGCAGCTGCTGAGCGTTGGGGGTGTGTCCATCAGCGCAGAACACTCACAGAGTTGTTTTTGTTGGAAGAGACTTTTCAGATTAAGTCCACTCGTTCCTGCAGCGCTGCCAAGTCCACCACAAAACCATGTCCCTCAGCACCACATTTCTGTGGCTTTTCAATCCCTCCAGGGATGGAGAATCCACCCCTGCCCTGGGCAGCCTGGACAAGCCTTGTGGGGAAGAAATTTTTCCCCATATCCAACCTAAACCTCCCTTGGTGCAACTTAAGGCCAGTTCCCCTTCTCTTATCACTTGTTCCTTGGGAGCAAAGCCCAACCCTCCCTGGCTCCAAGCTCCTGAATGTCAGTTGTGGAGAGCCAGAAGGTCTCCCCTGAGCCTCCTTTTCTCCAGGCTGAACAAGCCCCGCTCCCTCAGCCGCTCCTCATAAGACTTTTTCTCTAGACCCTTTGCCACCTGCATCACTGCTTTCTTCAGCAGAAAGTGCTCTCACCCTTCTGGGAGCTGCTGCTCTCCAGCCAGGAGGTGGGCTTGGTCATCTGCAGGCTCTGGACTTAGCTGGTGGAAAGCAAATGCAACTGATTCAAGCCCTCGCTGGTGGCAGAGGACACAGAGCTGCTTTGCTGTGTCCCTGCACAGGTGAGCGGCACTCACACAGTGAAGAACATTGACGTGTTAGAGACTTCTCCTCTTCTTGGCTTTTAAGATGAAATTAGCTCAGTTGTAACCTCCTTCCCTCAGTCTTGAGTTGATTTCCAGTAGCATTTCCAGCATCCACTCTTCCTTCCCTTTTTCCAGCTTGCAGCACACCTCCATAGCCTGCTCTTAAAGGTAGAAATTACTTGAGTGAAATCCTCCGAAGCCTCTTTTTACAAAAACTGAGCTCAGTGCAGCCTGGAAAAGGAAATTTGCTGAGGCTGCTGCAGAGCACGCGCCAAAACCCGCCTGCCTTATGCAGCAGCCCGGTGACTCCAACCTGAAGACAACGTACTTTCCACCTTAAAAACCTCAGTCTGCTCGTCAAGGGAGAAGGGAGCGCTGGGGAAAGGCAAACACTCGCTGCCAATGGGGACAGCGACTGTCAGCTCTGCTTCTGCAGATTGGCCACCGGATGGGAATAAAAAGCACCTTCCTGCCCCAGCCTGGCTCTGGTCTGAGCTCCCGCAGAGCTCTCATGGCGCTGGGGGCGATTCTCCTCTGCACCTTGATAGCATCGCTGCTGGGTGGCCTCTACCTCCTGGGGGTGTTTCGGAGACGGAGGCCCAATGAGCCGCCTCTGGACAAAGGTACTGTTCCCTGGCTGGGTTACGCGCTGGAGTTCAAAAAGGACAGCTCAGCGTTTCTACAAAGGATGCAGAGGAAACACGGGGATATTTTCACGGTGCTGCTCGGAGGCTATTACTTCACCTTCGTGATGGATCCCTTCTGCTTCAGAGCCATCGTGAAGGAATCGCGAGCTAAACTAGACTTCAGGGCTTTTGCAGTTAAACTGGTGCTGCAGGTTTTTGGCTACGAGCCCATCAAAGCCACCCGGCACATCGTCCACGCGTCGAGCACAAAGCATCTGATGGGAGACGGACTCGCCGCCATGATGCAAGCCACCCTGGAGAACTTTCAGAAGCTGATGCTTTTCAACCTGAGCTCAGGAGAGGAGAAACGAGAGTGGCAAGAGGACAGCCTCTTCCACTACTGCTATAACATTGTCTTCAGAGCCGGGTACCTGGCTCTGTACGGCACGGAGCCACGCCGTGGAGCAGATGACAAGGAGAAAGCTAATGAGCATGATCGCAACCACTCCAACCTGCTGTTCCACGAGTTTCGGAAGTATGACCGCCTTTTCCCTCAACTAGCTTATTCTATGTTGCCTCCCAAGGACAAAACAGAAGCTGAACGGCTGAAGAGGTTCTTCTGGAGCGCGCTGTCTGTGAAGAAGACCTGTCAGAAGGACAATATCAGTGGGTGGTTAAGTGACCAAGACAAGCTTCTGGCAGAAAACGGTGTCCCCGAGTACATGCGGGATCGTTTCATGTTTATGCTTCTCTGGGCATCCCAAGGCAATACCGGCCCAACTGCCTTCTGGCTCCTCTTATATCTAATGAAACATCCAGAAGCTATGGAGGCTGTGAAGGATGAGGTAGCGAAAGTCTCGAGGGAGAACGGCCAGGAAGCGAAGCCAGGGAGCCCACCAATTAACATCACTAGGGACATGTTAAACCAGACTCCTCTTCTGGACAGTGCTCTGGAGGAGACCTTGAGGCTGGTTGCAGCCCCGATGCTGGTCAGAGCCGTCCTCCAGGACATGGGCCTCAAGATGAGCAGCGGGACAGAGTATGCTCTCCGCAAAGGAGACAGGGTCGCTCTGTTCCCACACCTTTCTGTGCAGATGAACCCAGAAATCCACCCCGAGCCTCAGAGATTTAAGTTCGACCGCTTCGTAAACCCCGACGGCACCAAGAAAGATTTCTACAAAAACGGGAAGCGGCTGAAATACTTCAACATGCCTTGGGGGGCAGGAGTATCCATCTGTCCCGGGCGGTTCTTCGCTACTGCTGAAATCAAACTGTTTGTCTTCTTGATGCTGAGTCACTATGACCTGGAGCTGGTCAATGGAGAAGAGGAGATCCCAGCGATAGACATCAGCCGCTGGGGGTTCGGGACGATGCAGCCCATTCGTGACGTTCGGTTCAGATACCGGCTACGCTTTTAATTTGGGAAGTCCCGGCTGTGTTGTTTGTTCTGGTGTTATCTGTGGAATAAATGACGTGATCCTGCCACCCTCAGATCTGCGGCTCCAACACTGAAACTGTCTTCTTTGCTTAACGGGCTCTCCTCTTTACATCCTTCACGTGAAGCTCTGCAGCTCTGGCTGGTGTGGGGTTGGGCTATATCGTAAAAACTCATCTGAACACCCACAAAGGAGCACAGAGAGACAATTAGCACCCTGCCAGGCTACTCCCAGCCCCATCACAGTGGCCATCAGCCCATCAAAAGCCCAGAGGAGTACGGGGGGGTGTTGGCAGGTGGGAACCCAAATTAAGGAAGAAGTATTTTGTCCAAGTCCCTCTCAGGAGCCGTCAGCCCCACAGTCCTGTCTGAGACCCACTGAGGTGTGTCATTGGGAGCAGCCCTCAGGATCACCATCTGAAACAAGGGAATTGCTGTCAAGGGATGGGGGACACCTTCTGGCGTGAGGCAGAAGAGCATTTTGGGATCGCACGGGACTTATGGTGAGATGTTTAGGGGAGGAATCAAAGATGGGGAAAAGAGGGGATTTGGGGAGGAAAATAGAGGGGTAGGGGGATAAACACAGAGCATTCCAGATGAGCTGGCAAATAAGTGAGGTGGCCTGGGAGTGAGCCCAGCTGCACGCCACCATCGGGGCTGCCTTCTTTTCTTATCAGCTCCTTACCAGCACATTTATTTTCCTCATGAAGTATCTGCAGCAGATGGCATCAGCTTGTAGTAGACCCCTGAAAGGTCAGAGAACAGCAAATATCCTCTCCAGAAACATTAAGAATTTGCCCAAAGTTTTCAAATTGTCTTGTCTATAGTTCCTGTCTTGTGTCTGACGAGATCCCCAAAGGGATCTACTGAGCAAGGACACACCAACAGCTCCTTCCCACTGCACACTCAAGGAGAGGATGGATCTTGCCAGTGTCATTTACCACGGTAGTGGGAGGAGAAGGCAGTTGCAAACATCACCGATAACCTGTAGTCCCATTCTCATGTGTCGATGTGTGTTAGGCATGCTTGTGGTCACCTGCCTTTCCAGGGCTGCAGGAGGTTGTTCATTCAAGCCCTGTGTCCTGTGTGTAGTTTCTGGGGGTAAAAAACCCCTGTGTCTGGATTCATCCCACCCATTGGAACAGGGACCGTGTCCCTGCTTCAATTCAAATCATTGCACAACCCCAGGAATTTTGACCTCTGCCTGCTGTTAAGGCTCTGACAACACCAGCTCTTGCAGAACTTAAATCACAGCCTTACCTGTGCAGAGGACAGTGGATCGATTTTCAAGCTGACCTTGGACTTTGGAGATCCTGTGTGGCCGAGGAACGAAACTCAAACATTTTTCATATCCCAAAGCCAGAATCTGCTTTGTTCTGTGTAGGGCGGGGATGTTGTAACCTACCCCGTACTGCCAGAGTGGGCATTATCCCAGACCTTGTGGTGCTGGAAATTCAGGCAGAAACTATCAAGCAGCTGTGGCAGAGCCAAGGAAAACAAAAGCTACCCGTTTGTCAGTGTGCCAGTTAACATTCCCAGTAACAATTCCAGCACCTTTTCACAACTTTTCCAAGTTCTCTCTACGGCTCTCACCTCTTTAATTTTTTTTTTGTAACCTTTTGGTTTATTGCTTTGCTCCGCTCCCAAGAACTAATCTGGAGCTCTTCCCATGTTCCTGCCAATGGTTTGATCTTTGCAAGCTCCAAACCATGCCCAGGAATGCCGTAGGATAGGTGAGCAGGTCAGAGCCACAGTGACATCCTGGCTAAATGGCATCCTCACTCCAAGGCTCCAGCAAGAAGATTTTTTGTGTGAATGGTTTGAATAAAGGTTGTTCCCTTGCCGTGACGTTCGCAGTGTGTATTGGTGGTTATCACTCGTAGGGAGCCCAGGGCAGAGTTGAGGGGTGAGGGACTGGTGCTGCACAAACACCAACCGAGCTTGAGGAAGGGAGATAAAAGTAAGGACAATGACAATGATTCAGCAGAAGAATCTGGCTTTACTTCCTTGTCAGAATGGTTTCTTTAAGCAGATGGTATTGAGTCTATAAAAGACTACAGACATGCTCAAATGCATGCGGTTGGGAGAAGCAAGAAAAAAAACAAAAAAACAAAAAAAAGGAATAAATCACTTCATTTGAGTCATATACAGACGAGTGTGAAAGTTTCCAATGAGTTAACCCGCAATGAAGTTTCATGCTTTGGTGGCTTGTCCCTGGCACCGAGCTTTCCATCCCAAAGTGCACCAGCAAGAGTGAAGAACTAACCTGTGCCGAGAGAAACCTTATTGGATCTAGAAAAGAAGTTAAATTGGAAGGAATCCAGGATCCTGAAAAGTTTATTAAGGGGCAGACCTCATGGTAACATCTGTCTGCTGTAACTCCTCTATCCCCCAAGAGAACCGAGCATGGAGCCTGGTCCTAAGCCCTGGGTTTTCTCTCCTGTAGCACGAAGCGAAGACAAGATCACGTTGATGTTCAAAGCCTTACAATCTACTGAGCCAGTGTCTGCTCTCCACAGCACAGTGAAAGTTCCTCAGCTCTCAGTCACGGTTCCTGCTCTGCAAACTCTGCCAGGGAAGGAGCCCTTCTGCTGCACGCTTCAGGTTTGGGACAAGATGGTTAAAGATGGAAAAGCCAACCCCTGGTTGAACACCATCACAAACTGTAACGTGTTAGGAACTGTTTTCCTGTTCTCGTTCCTCTAAACACAACCACATACTGGTCTGAGAAAGCCTCCACTTACTGCTGCTTGTAAGGAAAACTGAAGAAACTCATCAAGGTTGAGAAGAAACCAATTGATATGTTGTGGAGAAGAAACCAATAGATACATCATTCACTTCAGAGGAACTCAAAGGAACACTGAGGGTGTAAGTACAAAGAAATGACACATCTAACACAATTCATTGCAAAGGAAAGCAGATTTTGAAGGAGGATCTTTCCCATAGATACTCATGGACCAAGTCACAGCTTGGTTTCTTCAAGAGATGTTTCTCTGTATTTGTTCTTTAACATGTTTTTAAGATAAGTGATGCAGGTACAGTCAGGGGTTACTGTAAAATCCTATGTAATGAGTAACTATCATCTAGGTCTAATGGGAGACTTCAAATACATGCCCAAAAAAACTAAGTTTTGTGGTGTTTTCAAAACTTGAAACCTTTGAGGAGCTTGATAGCTCTGCAGACGTGACAGTGCAGCTGCCCATGGAGAGCTGGTGAGCCTCCACGGAGCCACATAGCTTACTGAGCAGTGAGCTGGGCTCTAAGAGAGCAGGAGCCAGGCTGCCCAAGTGGAGCAGTGTATGGAGGGTCCACCTGGGCTCCAGGGAGAACAGTAACTCTTCTCAAAGCCAAGCAAGCTGTGGCCTCTTGCAAGAGTTTCCTCACAGAGTATGAAAAGCCCTGGTTAAAATCTCCTCTGCGGTGCCAACGTCACACACAAAACACACACCTCCTTCCTTTGCAGCCTCGTTGCTCCATAGCTACAAGGCCCCTCAATCTTGGGGCAGGGCCATGGAGATGGTGAAGATCTCGGCCAGGTAAGCGACACGCAGAGCCTGGCTGCGGATGGATGCTAGCAGAGGCCCACCACTCCAGCCTTGTGTCTGGAACTTGGCAAAGACATAGGATCACGGGACAAGTCAGGTTGAGAGGGAGCTCAGGAGGTCTCCAGACCAAGCTTCTGCTCAAAGCAAGGTCAGCTCTTGGTTCAGACCAGGGCTTTATCTAGTTGGACCTCTACAGCCAAAGCCTGAAGACACGCTGCTGACTATTATTAGCCTCCCAAAGGTGCTTCACTCTTCCCTATTTTCCCTTCAGTGACCAGTTAGATCATTCAATGGTCATTGACTGACCAGTTAGGTCATTCAATTCTTTTCGATTGGAGGCAAGTGAGAAACCCACCAGCCACTCAGACCCGGCTGCGGTGGTCACTGTGGGATAAGCAGTGCAGGAACATCTGAAGGCACGTTGGGGCCAGGGGCAGAAGTCAGTGCCCAGCATTTGTACAAATAGAGTCTTTCTGACCTCAGGGGAGGATTTGCAAAGCTCCTTGGGGGTTGGTAGATAGTTCTGGTCAGAAATCTTCCCTGGTTCTTCCAGGTAGCGTGTGGCCAAGCGACACGTGGACTGTCAAGTTACCGTTGGTCAGCTGAGCCACGTTAACGGTCTGTATTTCTGTTCTTACTTCGTGGCAATGCCCATATGCAGATTAATTCCCTTGGTTATGCTAAATCCCACTCACAGAGGGTGGTTACCCCAGCTCAGCTGGTGCACAGCAACTTGGCAGGGACTCTTGGGTACCAAATGCCACGCGTAGAAGGGGAGAGGGAGACGATTCCCGTCCGTCGCCGCCTCCACGTCACTGTGCAATCATGAGGCCGTATTTGGAGCACAGCAGGCCCCTTTTCTTTTCCCGTTCGGTGAGGAAATTCCTCAGTTTGGTGGTGGGGAAGGTAACCAGTGCTTGCTGCCTGTTGTCCAAGCCCGTCTCCTGGAGCCACGGGCTCTGCAGGCACTCCGAGGCCGACGGCCTTCCCCTAGGACAGATGAAGGTGAGAAGGTCAGTCAGGGATCCGTGCTGGGTGAAGAGGCTCCTTGAAAATGGAGAGAAAGGTGGAGCAATAGCCAGGACCTGCACCAACTGTGGTGGTGTGGGGAGAGCAGACACCATCTTACCAGGGGTTTGCACACAGCGTGCTCTGGAGGAAGGACACGGCTCCTCCCGAGAGACCCGCGTAGCATCGTGTGAGCTTCACTTTGCCCTTCCTGGTCATTCTCAGAAACTCGCAGGCTACGTCAGAGCTGAGAGGATAGTTGGCACTCAACCTGTCCCCCAAAAAAGGAGAATTGGTTTGCATGAATTGGGGCAATGCTCAAGGAAGAAATTTTTTACAATGAGGGTGTGAAAAGACTGGCCCAGGCTGCCCAGAGAGGTGGTTGATGCCTCGTTCCTGGAACTATTCCAGGGGAGGTTGGATGGGGCTCTGAGCAACCTGCTCTAGTTGCAGATGTCCCTGCTCCCTGCAGGGGGGTTGGGCTAGATGACTTTTAATGGTCCTTTTCCAACTCCAAAACATTCTATGATTCTAGAAGTTGCTCCTTCTCCCAGGAATTCCCACCCAGCAGTGAGAGGAGGGTCACAACAATGAACAGAAATCTCAGGTGGGAAACCAAACCCTTCTTCAGTGGGTTTCATGACTTCAGCTGCTTTGGCCCTTGGTGTAATTTGAGTTTTCTCAGTAAAGTTGGGGCTTTTCAGACAAGGCTGAGTGAGAAACACTAGCAGCTGCTGTGTTGTAAACCAGCCTCATTATTCTTCGTGGAGACATCGCTGGCACTGGACATCCTTGCACGATGCAGCCAGCTCCACACCCTCTATCACTCAAGACTTCTGTGGCATTGCCAAGGAGAGGGACACGACTGAGATTAACTCTTGAAGTCAACGCATCTCCCTGGGCTGATGACTCTGACACTGCACTTACATGATGAAGGCTGTGATTCCAACGGACCAGACGTCAGTCTGTGGGAGGGCCCCTTGCTCTGTCAGCAGTTCTGGAGCTAGAAAAGCAAACTGGTGTCAGCCAAGCTCCCCTCCAGTGCACTGAGACCAGCACAAAACCAGCAGCTATGGTTATGCTTTGCTACCTTCCTAAGAGCGAAGAAGAAAAAGCTGGTAGTACAGGTTGCTGGTTGAGGTAGGGCACCCTCGTGGGTGATGACTGCAATGAAACCTTGAGAACATCAGGCCAAGTGGCAGAGATGTTACATCCCCAAGCTCTGGAGATGTAGATGCCAGCCAGAGCGGCGTTGGCCATGACCTCTGGCATTGTCCTCCAAGGTGTGCAAGTGGCTGTCACCACCAGCTGCTCCCACAAACTCCCACTGTTACTGGATGACACCACCCGGGAGACTTTTCTTGCTGGGGCCCTTGACCAATGCCTCTGCCTGTCTTTCTGTTTGCCACAGATTGCACACAAGGCCAGTGTTGCTGTGACTGAACTCTGGACTCACCCATGGTTTCAACATAGTCCATGCACTTGTCCATGGTAATGACTTTGTCTTGTGTGTAGAACTGCGCGTTGCCAAAATCCAGGAGTTTGAGCAGGTTGGGCTCGGTGATGATCATGTTTTCAGACCTGAGATCCAAGTGCAGGATATCGTGCGCGTGGAGATACTCAACGGCGCTGAGGATCTGCCACAGGTAATCTCGGACCTCTACTTCGGAATATGATGTCCTAGTAGAAGAAAGGGGATAGAAATGAGAGGTGTCCTACCTGCATGCCCAAGAGCACTGTGGAGTCATACTAGACAGAAAATGGCCACCTGAGCAATCCTAGCTATAACCCCTTCCATAAACAAGAGGCCTGATGGGGTGCTTTAAGAACAGCTACGTGACTGTAGGAGAGGAAGCTGGCACCTGAGCAAGCAGCTGGAGCCAAAAGATGACCTCAAGGCTAGATACAGAAGAGGATGCGAGCACTGTGTGATCGAGGATAACTAGCTAATCAAATGTTAGGTAGAAGTGCGTGAACAGCTACTATCTGCCAATGATGTTAGTTGTAATGGCACGTGGCTTAGTTTGCATAGTATATAAGCACGGCTGTTAGCATAATAAAGGGTCGTCTACTTTGATCACATTGATCTGTGTAGCGTCTGTTTCGCAACTCCCGCAGAGCACCATTGTATCGTCCTCTTCTGGATGCCTAATCCCCTGAGGCCCTTGAGAGTCAAGAAGAAACAACTCTATACATTTAGCAAATCTGTTGTATATGGAGAGGCTGGTCATAGAATCAGAGAACACCAGGTTGGAAGGGACCGGAAGGATCATGTAGCCCCAATCTTCCAACACTGGAGTCAGGTTTACAGATGGAAGAGGTTCAGGAGGTCGTAGAGCTGCATGTCAGAGCGAGCAGTGGTTGTGAAGAAATCGAAATGCAGATTTGATGCCCGACATTCCCTCTCCTTTAACCAGAGCATTTCAGCAGATCCATTTTCTGCCGTTGCAAGAAACAATGTGGAGGAGAAATAAGGCTTCCTGAGCCACGGTTATCTCCATCTTATGGGACAGAAGGTTTCATATCAGCCACCGTAAACCACTTCCAACATCTCAGCTGGGTGGCTCTGAATTGTCTCCTATTCCAACCCTGCAGGGAACTGAAATAATTATTTCATATCACAAGAAGCTGCAGAACAAACGCATCACAAATCCCATCTGCAATGCTAGCCCTGAAACAGGTGGGAGAGATGATCCAGTTTGTCAGGGAAAAGCAACAGGTGTTTTTTAGACTCCTTACACCAGCCCTGACCAGAAAACTCCTCCCCTCCGCTTGTTCTTACCGTAATGCCAAGGAGTGGAGGAGCTCTGGTCCCACGCACATCTCCTGGATCAACACCAAGTGCCGTGGGCTGACATAGGCTCCCTTCAGCTGAGCAATGTTTGTGTGGTGAAGCTTCCTCAGGACTTGGTACTCCAGGAGCACGCTCTGCTTGTCCTCTTGCCAGTAAGGGATAATTTTAGCGGCTAAAGTCTTGCCGCTTACTTTTTCCCTGCACTGTCGGACGATGCTGAAACGACCCCTAGTACAAAGGAACAGAAAGGTGAGTTAAGCTTCTTTGTTACTCCTGGAAGAGCCAGGAGCTTCTGTTCTTTAAAACCACCGGGATCCCACACTGTGCTTTTCATCCACGCCCGATGTGGAGTTACTGCATTGATTGTCACAGTTTGCACATCCTCCTGTGGCTCTAAGTTGTACAGTCACTTCAAATTGCAGGAGTGAGAGCTTAACTCCTTTGGAGAGAGAGACAGAAGGTAGCTCATCCCGTCTCGAGCAACTACCCCTGCCGGCAACAGAAGCTGGTGCCTGTCTTCTAGGCAGAGAAAGTTGAATCCCAAGCCCATGTCTGAAACTGGTAGCTCCAAAAGCTGATGCAGTGAAGGGAGGAGCTTTTGTTAGCCCTGGGCTTGCTTCACAATATACTGAGGGGCTGTCCTGGTGCCCAGCACAGACCCTTTTGCTCTCCCAGAAAAGCCACACCTAAGTCCTACCAAATCAAGATGAGGATTGCTCAGCCAACGATCTCAGGTCTGTGTGTGTCGCTGTGGAGGTGTTTTCAACAAAACACTGTGACACTGGGCGAGCAGCACACTTTGAAAAGTGACTTTTCTAAATTCCAGCCACACACAGCATTTCCCTCTGGCTGGTTGAGGGCTCAGTTGGATTTGTTACCTTTTGATCTCTGTTTGGAAGGCGTAGGTCTGGTAGGTTGGGAAAGGCTCGGAGGGTGCGATTATTTCGCTCTCTTCTTCCTTAGCAGCTGATGGGAAGCCCTGCATCGCAGCACGAAGTTCTACAGAGAAAAAACAACAGCGACGACATGGGAAAAAACACCTCTGGGTGGGAACTGGAGCCTCTCTGAGCCACTCTCCGCTGCCCATGAGCAACGACGAAGACGACGGCAGAGCTTCCTCCAGGAGAGACTGCAGGTTATCCCTGTTGTGGCACCCAATGCTACTTGAATGCAGCAGATTCTGGATTGTCCACCCAATAATTGCCCGGTGTCACCACCCCAGGCTGTATGAGATGGATGGTACATTGTGCATTATCATGTTCAGTTCAACGATATTTAGTTCAAATGTTTTATAGCCAACTACATTTTAAAAGGAGAATTTTAAATATGGCTTTTCCATAGGCAATTTGGGAACCTAATCTTAAACCAAACAAACCCAAAAAGTCTTTCCAGAACTACTTTAGTATCTTAGGAAATATTAAAGCAGAAGAATAGCTCAAACTGATGGCAAATTTAATCATATGGGGAAACTTCCCATTTTGACAGTGCTGGCTTAATGGTAGGACTCGATCCTAAAGGTCTTTTTCCAACCTAAATGATTCTATGATTTCACGATACCGAAAGTCTCAGCCACTGATTCTCAGCTTCTCAACATAACAAGTCATCGGGGCATGGTAAGATACTGACAAAGAATCAGGAACTTCTTTAGGTTGGATATTTCAGGACAGCAGCTGGAACTTGTTGCTCTGGTTGCAGCATGAGGTTGTGTCCAAGTGATCCCTGAAATATTAACGCATCCCTTGACACTTTAGGGTATTCGCTTGGAAATGCTGGGTACATTGAGATATATTAATGAATCCTGGGCCAAGGGAAAGCAGAGGATTTAGGGTGAGCTCAAAATATCTCTGTGAACAGTTTTTTATAGAATAATCCTCTCCACTGGGAGGAAATTCCAGTTAGAGCATCCTTTCACTTCTTGGCAGAAAGGCTACTTCCTCTGCTACAAAGATGTATTTGCTGTGGGGTTATGGATTTCTTGATTTTAAAAACATGTGAATAGTACAATGCATTCAAACAAGTGAAAAAAAAACCCACAGTAAGTTGAGCTTTTTTTTACTTCAGGGACAAAATACAGCTGAAAACCACACCACGGCAGGGCAACAATTCCCAGCAGCCAACAGCAGAGCACGTAAATTAACTACTGAATTTAGCACTCAGTTCATAAAAAAGAGCATAGTCAGTGTCCCAAGCCTTTTTCCTCATGATCTCACATCAAAACCAGAGCCTGTCTTCAGTGTGTAACCTACAGTTTCCAGATTTTTATTTTATTATTATATTTATTATTATTGTTAAATATATTGTTATTATATTTTTATCTATACTTACATACTATTTATATTTATATATTGTTATTATTTATTTGTTCTAGATTTACACATATTCTCCTAAGTCCATCCAGAATTGGAAAATAATTTACTTTTAAATAACAAAGCTGAAGAAGAAAAAGCCCGAAACCACCCTGAGCCGAGTGGAACTGGTCTTGACTCACTTGCCCTTGATTTCTGGACCTGTATCCAAAAGGGTGTAATTGTTTTGATGCAGAAACCCCACAATGTTTTCTTGGCATTTGATCTTACCCATTTGATCCTTCCCAGTGATCTTCACTTTGACGGATGGGTCACTGTAAGGGCCCATTCCGGCTTTACTGGAGCAGGCTATCCTGAAGCTGTAGATAAACCCTTCGGAGAGATTTTTGGCGTAGTAGCAGCAGTCAATGATGTCAGAAGCAAGAGTTGTCCACTCCCCATCTTAACCAAGGAAAGACAAAAAATACATTAGGACTTATTTAGGATGGTTACACTGGGTTGGGGGGTTTTTTGAGTTTTGGGGTTTGGTTGGGTGTTTTTTTCATCAATTTTACTTATATGCTGGGAATACGGAGAAATATCGGGAGCTTGTAGAGATTTCTAATGCAAATATACATCAAGAACTCCAAAAATAATCCAACTGAAACCAAGAGGTACAGCATTTCAGGACAGAACTATCCACAAACACCCTCCTTGCAAACCCAGAGTTTGAAAGCTGGGCAAGTTTACTCAGCTTTTATGAAACCCAGGTGATTTCTCAGAGAACTGAAACTGTAGGTATCTTCTGGATTTGTTATTCATGGGACTAAGGTGGAAAGCAGAAAATCACTAGCAAACATTTAACGACGCAAACATTTCACAGGATGCTGTCCTCAAGGCCGAACTCAACTCCCTGAGACTATCTGAGATGAAACTCAACCTTTCATAGAATCACAGAGTAATTTAGATTGGAAAGGACCTTTAAAATCATCAATTCCAGCCATCAACCCAGTACAGTCAAGTTACCACTAAACCATGTCCCTCAACGCCATGGCTTTTAAATCCCTCCAGGGATGGTGACTCCACCTTTTCCCTGGGCAGCCTGTTAATTCATTCAAAGAAACACAGGTAGAGAGTCTCAAACCATAGGACAAGCAATAATTTGCCACCCAAAACAAAGGTACCAATGACTTGGCAGGGTACTGGTTGAACTAGGCTGTGGGGTTGTGTAAGAAGGAGCAAATAGAGCTTAGAAACAGAAAAAAGTGTTGGCAGAAGCAGAGGGCAAAAGCCTACTATCAAATAACAGATAAAACAAGGGATTTTTTTTTTTTTTCTGATTATCTTAATCCTCTTGTGTTTAGGAAATCAGGACGTTGCATGTTCCTGCCAAACACAGAGTGCAACGGAGGAGTGTAGATGCTGTTTCCTGTTTTTCTTCCTAATTGGAATAACTTGCATTTGTATCCTCCCCGACCTGCTGCCTACGCTCGTGCCAAAAGGAGTAACAATAACGAAAGATGTGTTGAAAGAAAAGTGACTGACACCAGCTCTGGAGTGAAAAGGGTAGAAAGCTGCTGCCCATCCTCACGCTAATCCAGAAAGGAGTGAATGTGTGTTTGGAGAAGTCAAAGGAGGAACGTGGAGCGGTTGAATCCAAAGGGCTGTGCACGTGTTGACTGCAGTACAAATTACTATCAGACACAGTGTTTGCAATAATAACATCAAAAAAGTCCCAAGAGTGACGGAATGGGCTCGGGGATTTGATTCAAAGTACGTGGAAATAAACAAGAAAACATCCACTGACTTTCCTCGGGCTCTGGACCAAGTGTTGGAAGAGAACATCAAAGGGATGATACAGCTTTGCCAAACTTTTGTCATCTTGTCCTGGCTGTTTGCCCTAAGCCTCCTGCTTAATCAATGGGAAAAGACAGCAATGGCTGTTGGGAGGAGGGTTAATTGCCTTTTTGATAGACCATCTTTCTCCACAGACTGTGCAAAATGCCCGGGTACAGGCTGATATTGTCTGCAGATGGCTGTTGCTGGGCATCACTAGTGTAGCACTGTTGGAAGCAGAAAGCACAAACCATTTGGAAGCAGAAAGCACAAACCCTTGAAACCCTTCACTGTTGACAAACATCTTGTGTCTAAAGCAGACACTGAGGCTGGGTGGAGATCCCGTGGTCCATGTTGTGCTGACACCGAATGTGGAGTCAGACCAGGCGTGGTCCAGACTCCCATTCTCCAGCTTATCCCCGTAGCCAGCTGTTCCTGGCAGAAGGGAATGTGGCAACAACCTGTTCCTGGCAGAAGCCATCAAGGCTGGAAAGCTCCTCAAGACCTGGTCTGTGAAGCTGCTCAGCACACTTAACGGTTTGCCTACGGTCACATCCCCCCACTTCACACACTGACAGAAAACTTTACACATTAATAGGAAACTGAAGTATAAATGTTGGTCCTATTTCGGATCTGAGGGCGGGAAGGGAATTCAACACCAAATCCTAGGGACAGACTGACGGATTTGTCCTCCTTTCCCCGCCTCCCCCAGAAGGGACCCTTTTGGTAAGGCTTGTGCCTCGGCTCTGCTGAGTGTGTGTGTCTGTCTGTCTGTTTGTTCACCTCAGGGAATTACTTCTATTTTGAGCTATATAATGATTTCTGCAGCTTAGTACATACAGATCACCAGCAATCTTAAAGAATCTGTGCATGTTGCAAGGGTAAATAAACCGTGTCGTCCATGAATCTGATCACTTCTAGTGGATGCAACCAGACCTACAGCGTAAGAGGCTGTTCATGTATCTGGGGTTGGACTTGTAATCATGGGAAAACTGTGCTATCCGTGCATCCGACTGCTCCCTTTCAGAGAACCACACCTACAGCATCCAGGCTGTCCGTGAATCTGGGGTTGGACCTATAGCCACAGGGAATAAGCTATTTGTGAATCTTGACTACTAACCCGACCTCGGTACAGTCTGGAGTCGGACCTAGAGCGACCCATCTGACTTGGTGCAGCTATGAAGAGATCTGTCCAGCTGCCCCCAGCCCCTCTAATCTCTGAGGACCGGCTGGAACGCAAGGGGGCTTTTCTCTTGTGTCCTGGTTTGAGTTAGAACAGAACAATTCTGTTCAGGGGTTTTAACTGACAGCTCAGTTCCTCTAACTAACTGCGCTTTCTGAAGTGAGCAGCCTGTTTTCCCAGGCAGTGGCTGCTTCTGGCAGGGATAACGCTCCATGGTTAGAGTTAGTACCAGGGACTGGGCTGCAGACCAAGGCCAATGGATCTTGTGCACCACATTGGGAGGTGCAGAAAGTAAAAAGCTGCACCTGCAGGAGGAGCGGACAGATGGGTGCCCTTAAACTGCCCCACGTGGTGTTCCATCCCACAGATGCTGTATTTGGCTGCTGGGGGCCCTGGCTCAGTTGCTCTCGGCTCGGGAGCTCTTGCTTGGGCCCTTGTTCGGATTCTTCCTCGTTCCTTCAACGGCTGGAATCCAAGGAGGACTCTGTTCATTCTGCCTTCAAGTGTTCCTGCTTCACGGTGTTCCTGAATCCAGTACCAGAATCCAGCTCCTGAACACGGTTCCCAGCTGCTGCTGGGCCCTGTCTGGGACTTTCCTGGTGCCTGCTCCACAGCATCAGTGGTGACAGTGATGTACTTGCCATCAGGGGAGTTTGGGTTCCATACTGGTTTTGGATATATTTCCATATATTCCATTCTATTATTATCATTTTTCATTTTCATTAAAGCTGTTCTAGTTTCCTTTTCTAATTGATAAATTTCTCTCCCTTATTCCTTTTATCTTCCCCTTTAGGGAGGGAGGGGGGTTAACAGAGAGCGTCTGTTGGGTTTTAGGGCTGCCCTAACCCTAAACCACGACATCTTACTAAATTCACCCCCCCAACATACACCCTTCACGAAACAATCATGTTGTCAGAATGGCCCTTTGAGAGGATTCCTCAGGGCTGTGGACCTGGCACCAGCCGTGAATATCCTTCTGTAGCTGTTCACTTTTTGCTCACAGATTCCATGTGACCTACTTTGGTTCACAAAGCCTTTGTGTGAGTGTGCATAGTTCAGGCTGATGCAGCCAGCACAACATCTAACTTTCAGACAGCTAAAGGATGGCTCTATGACTTCCATTCCTAACTCTGCAGAGCTAAAATCAGGCTGTCTCCAAATAAAAATATATTATCCAGCTGGTAAAGAGACCATACACATCGAGATGTTCTCTGCAAGGTGTAAGGGCAGGGCTACACTTTACCTTCACTCTTGCACTGGACAGTGTAATGGACAGGGATGTTGGTTTCCACAGGTTTCCAGACCACCTGCACTCCATCCTCATAGAGATCCACGATATCAGGCGGTGCAGGGCTGGGAGGAACCTCTGTGGAGAGGAGGCACAAAGCCCAGTGACTGTCAGCAACAGCACTGCTGTAATATGAACCTCTATACCCAACATTTCTCAGTTAAAAAAGAAAAAAATTATATATATCACAGAATGATAGAATGTTTTAGGTTGGAAGGCACCTTTCATGGTCATCTAGTCCAACCCCCCTGAAGTGAGCAGGGACATCTACAACTAGAGCAGGTTGCTCAGAACCCCATCCAACCTCCCCTGGAATGGTTCCAGGGATGGGGCAGCGACCACCTCTCGAGGCAACCTGGGCCAGGCTCTCACCGCCCTCAGTGTCAAAAATCTCTTTTTTCTATCTAGTCTAACTCTCTCCTCTTTTAGTTTAAAACCATCACCCCTTGTCTTGTTGCAAGAGGCTCTGCTAAAATGATTGGAAAAAAAAAATAAATATTTTATACATAGATATATACCTTGTAAAATGTGCCACAGACAGCAAGGGCTGTGAGCAAGGGAGAGAATTGTCCTCTGAACCTGCAGAAATCTCACTTCACAGGTATTGATAGGTCACAGTTTTAGGCAGAAGTACCTTTAATACCTACTTCTGTAGCTGCTGCTTCTCCTACCTGCTTTTCTTATGATGCAAGAGGTGGATGCTGAGCCCAGAGAGTTTGTGGCCACACAAGTGTAAATACCAAAATCATCAGCATTAACAGAAAGAATAGTTAACAGCTGGAAGTTCTTGAGCGTGGCTGAGATGAGGAGCCGGCTGTTGCTGTGGACAGGTATCCCATCTGAAAAGCAGAAGGTAGGAGAGATAAATACCCTTCCAATTTATACCGAGGTGCCCAAAACCCTCCCTTCACCCCTGTCCCAGTGGTTAGGGGCTGCCTAGAGGGATGCCAGCGTCACCTCTGAACCAGTTGATGCGGACGGAGGAGTGAGCTGCCGTCCGGCATGACAGCGTCACGCACTGTCCGACGGCAGCGGCCTGATCGATGAGCTCCTCAACGAATGAAGGTGCTGCAAAGAAGAGGAAAAACACCAATTGAGAGTGGCCAGGAGGGTTGTGTGGAGCAAGAATGCACACAGGACATCAGGAAGCATTTTTAGTTGGTTCAAGAACATTTGTGGTTCATGTCCTGGCATTCCTTTGACTGCCAGTTGGAGGATCCCCATGGCATTGAGCAGGAAGACAAGAGGAAAAGGCCTCAAGTTGCACCAGGGGAGGTTTAGGTTGGACATTAGGAAAAATTTCTTCCCCACAAGGGTTGTCAAGGCCTGGCCCAGGCTGCCCAGGTGTCTCCATCCTTGGGGGCTATTTAAAAGTCATGGAGATGTGGTGCTGAGGGACATGGTTTTGTGGTGGACTTGGCAGTGCTGGGTTAATGGTTGGACTCAATGATGTTAAAGGTCTTTTCCAACCTAGACAACTCTATGATTCTAGAAGCCCTGTTTAGCTCCATGGACGCAGTGTGACTGCTCATACATGATAATCCAGATGGATCTTGGAAGGTCCATCAGAACATCTGCATTGCCCAGCCCTGCAGGTACAGCTAAGGCAGCAGAACAGCTCAGAGGAAAGAGCAACCATGTCACAGCAAGAGTTTCCTTCTGGCCTAGCTCAAATATGGGGGCAAAACTAAATGATGGTATCTCAAGGACAAGATTAGATCAAGACAACACAAGATAAGAGAAGAAGTGATAAAAGGTGGATACGGAAGGAAGAAAAAAAATCACAGAGCATCAGATCTGTCGCTGTCTACATGGGAAAGGAGGAGCTCAGGTTTTCTTCTGTCTCTCTCCAAGGTTTTTTCTCCACAGTCCCCAGAGCTGCCAGCCTCCTTCATCTGCCCTTCCCAGAGCTTGGCTGGGCTCTGAATGCTGGGACAAGAACCTGACCTCAGGAAATGCTCCTGCTGGAGTCAAGGGGAAAATTGCCTGGGCAAAAGCAAGTCCAGCTTTGCCGACACGCTGTCTGGGGCTGCTCCACCATTTTTCAGTTGGCTCCAATTTGGAAGCAATGCCAAGACAGGATAGTTTTAGCAAGGACACAGTTATGATGAAAGCAGAGGAGGCTGGCTCATATTGCTTGAGTTGGTCCAGGGCACCTCAAGACAGTCATTGCAAATTCATCCTTATAAACCAGCCTCACACAACTCTGGCATTAGAGATGATGGGTATTATCATGAGATCTACTTCATGCTAAAACTCCCTGATGACTTAGGCAATAGCAATACCTTTCTCCTTCGGCGTGAGGCTTGGCAACTTGAATGGAGAGAGCACCGACTTCCTCTTCAGGGATCCTTCAGTCCCTATTAACAGCTCTTTTTCTGCTGCCTCACTTCCTGGCTCACCAAACTCTGCTTTGAAGAAAGGATGAGAAGTCATTCAAGGCCATCCTTCTCCCTGGGGCATCCCCTGACAGCAGACAGTTCTCCCACAACATCCTACTCGCCAAGTTGGAGACACATGGATTTGAGGGGTGGACTGGTCAGTGGATAAGGAATTGCCTGGACGGTCGCATCCAGAGGGTAGTGGTCAATGGCTCAAAGTCCAGCTGGAAAGCAGTGACAAGTGGTGTCCCTCAAGGGTCCGTACTGGGACCTGTACTGTTTAATATCTTTATCAATGATCTAGACAGTGGGATTGAGGGCACCATTAGCAAGTTTGCAGATGACATCAAGCTGAGTGATGCTGTTGATAGGCCAGAGGGACGGGATGTCATCCAGAAGGATATGGACAAGCTGGAGAGGTGGGCCCAGGTGAACCTCATAAGGTTCAACAAGACCAAGTGTAGGGTCCTGCACCTGGCTTGGAGCAATCGTCATCATCAATCCAGGCTGGGGGATGAGGGGATAGAAAGCAGCCCTGCAAAAAAGGACCCAGGAGTGCAGGTGGATGAGAAGCTGGACATGAGCAGCCAGTGTGCGCTTGCAGCCCAGAAGGCCAATCCATCCTGGGCTGCATCAAAAGAAGTGTGGCCAGCACAGCGAGAGAGGAGATTCTGTCCCTCTACTTCGCTCTAGTCAGACCTCACCTGGAGCTCTATGTCCAGCTCTGGAGCCTTCAATACAGGAAGGACACAGATCTGATAGAAGGAGTCCAGAGGATGCCATGAAAATGATCAGGGGACTGGAACACCTCTCCTATGAAGACAGGCTGAGGGAGCTGGCGTTGTTCAGCCTGGAGAAGAGAAGGCTCCAGGGTGACCTAATAGCAACCTTCCAGTACCTGAAGGGGCTACAGGAAGGCTGGAGAGGGACTGTTCCCAAAGGCCTGGAGTGACAGGACAATGGGCAATGGTTTTAAACTAGAGAAGGGCAGATTTAGATTGGATGTCATGAATACGTTCTTCCCCACGAGGGTAGTGAAACACTGGAACAGGTTACCCAGGGAGGCAATTGAGACCCCATCCCTGGAGGTATGCAAGGTGAGGCTCAACAAGGCTCTGAGCAACCTGCTCTAGTTGAGGATGTCCCTGCTCCCTGCAGGGGGGATGGACTAGATGACCTTTGGAGGTCTCTTCAACCCAAACCAGTCTATGATTCTGCCATTTGCACACGAATAACTCAGCAGTCAGAGGTTTTCTTATTAATGAGCCTTCAGTCAACGGGGAAGGCTGTGACAGCTCTTACAACCAGAACAATGTTCTGAAAGAATAGGACACATTTAGAGATGGCAGAGAAGAAAGGACAGATTTTGTTGACCAGTGTCATCAACTTAGGTAGCCGAGGTGACTCCACGTTCTCCCAGTCACTTCAGCTTTAAAGATTGACCATGCTCAGATAGTAACAGCAGAAGAAACCGCAATGAGAGGAGCGTCCTCCAGCCCTGATCTGCTTTTGTGCAAACTCAGGCAGGGGAATTCAAGCCACTTCCACCAGCAGATTGACCCAGCTGACTCTGCACTGAAGGGAGCCAGGGTGGTGGGGCTGAAGCCTTCTAATTTCATAACCTGCCACTGCCAGTTGTGCAATGACGGGCCAACCGCAGCCTCAGACACGCTGGGAGAAAAGGAAAAGGCTGATTTAGCAGAGCCCAGTTAGAGCAGCAAATCTATGAAGGCCCAGAGTAAAATATTTACCTTCCTCTGCCTCTGGCTCAGGAGAGATCTTTCCTTTTAGGATTCTGGAAATATGGGCCACAGAAGCTTTGACTTTCTTCTTCAGACTCTGCTCCACCGGCTGCTCCACTGAATGAGACCTTGCGTATGGCTTAAAGAGTCCTGGTTTGTAGAAGGAGCTTTTCTGCTTTCCACTTGAGTCCTTTTGGGGGCCATACATTTCTTTATGACTCTCCGACCCTTTCCCCGTGGCTAATAAGTGAGTTGCCTTTGAATCCTCGGATATTTCCAACTGGCCTTTCTTGTTCTTGTCCTCTGCCTCTTCTCTGACGCAGAGTCTTTTATCCTTATGCACATGTCCTCCAGGAGGTGACCTTGCCCTTTCGCTAAAAGGTATAAACCGTCTGCCCGTTGGTTTGGGTTGAGGCTTCCTATAGCTCATGAATTCAAATGGAAAATAGACAATGTCATACAAGTCAGAGAAATTCAGATAGGCAGGTTCCACCTCTGAGATGTCAAATTTGGGAGGTCCGCTGCCAAGACTGGGTGTTTCATCTGACAGGTCTTTGATTTTCACTAAAGAAACTTCTGGATGTTTACCTGTGTCCTTGCTCACTGCCACTTGACTGGGTCTTTTTCCAGTGTCCAAGCTGTCTGTTGAGGAAACACTCACTTGGCTAGAAGTGGGGCCCTCAAATGCTAAGTCCTCCAGGTGCTCACATTCATGAGGAACCGTCTGTGCTTCCTGCCCTTCCAGCACCACTGACTCCTCACTCACAACAAGATACGGTTCTGCAAGGCCATCCAGCTCGGAGACTTCTCTTCTTTTGCCCCCTTGCACAGAAGACAAGGAGGTGTCTGTGGTTGCGTGGCTGCCTGAGCCTTTGTAGAATGTCTCCATGGGAGGAGAGATGTGCTTTCTGTGCTCCTCCTCACCAGACACTGACTCTGCCCAAACATTCATCTCTTGAGAGAGGGAAACCATCTCATCCACTAAGCCCTCCAGCACAGCAGACTCCTCATCACTGTAAAAAGAAGACCGCTGATGTGACACCTCTTGACTCTGAGCTCTGCGGAGCGATAGTGGGGTGGTTTTTCCAGCATCACAGGTTCCTCTTTCTAAGGCAACACCTCTACCCTCACCATAAACCTTTGGATGTTCCTCATACAGTAGCTCATAGACTGAAGCTGGAGCAATTTCTGGTTGTGAAGCAGTTAGGACATCAGGAGAGCTATCCTCTAGATCAGCCGAAGAAACTCTGCCACTGCTTTCAGGAACCATCTGGGGTTCAGCTCGCTTGATTTCAGCCTCATGGGCCAAACTGGGAATAACCTCCATGACAGCTGAGCTGTCACCCCTCAGAGCATGAAGCCTCTCCCTGCTATGAGCTGGCCGTTCCCTTTCAGCGCGCCGTGCTCCATCGGAGACCAACGTTGGCATTGATTTTGGTGGTGGGAATTTTGGAGCAACAAAATGCTCTCCCTTCGGGATGGCTGATGCTGTGTCTATGTGAGCAGGACCCTTCTGGTGCGCTTGGCTTTCACCATCATGGGCTGATGGTGGAGTGATTCCTGTAACACCTGGTCCTTCATCTTCCAGGACTGCAGATCTCATCTCTTTATAGATCTTCATCTTCTGATGAGCACCTTCCTCAGCTGTGTGCAGAGCAGTTCGGGTCGCTGGCCCTTTACCCATGGAGACAATAGCTGCTGAAACACTTTGACCAGAAACTTCCTGACTTTTGTCTTTACATACTGAAAGTGAATCGGTTCCTGTTTGAGGGCCTGTAAAACCACTGGAACTTTCATGCTCCATGAGATCCGATTTGTCAACACTATGAGCAGAAGTCTTCTCGTGTGAATGTTTCTGCTTTTTGTCTTTCCAAGGTGGAGCTGGGGCAGTCCTTTTGAAAAGTAAACTTCCACCTTTGAGATGTGGATGGATGTCGGTGCTGTGAGCAGCCTCCTGGGGCAGACACACACTGTCCTTACTTGTAGGAGTTGACTTGGAGGTGGTATCTGAGTGCATGAGGGTTGAAACGGACTGTTTGTCCTCCTGAAAAGCAGTGCCAGGGGAAGACTGACCCTCCATGCTTTCATGTTTTTGAGCTGATGATGCAGTTATGTCAGAGCACTGGGCAGTTGGAGAGGGGCCTTTGCCTTCCAAGTCTTCAACTTCCTCCTCTGTGTAAGTAGCTTTTGATTTCTTCAGTAAATGTTTCCTGTTCTGGCTTCTATGAGGTGACACTGGACGCCCATCTAGCTGTTGCACAAAACCAGCTGGGCACCCATTACCCTCACACTGTGTGGAAGGAGAGGGCTGCTCTTTGGAACTATCCTTACTGGCTCTCCTAAGATCTTCCTGCTTTGAAGTGTCTGCAGAACATCCCTTGCCAGGCCTCGCAGAGATGTCGCAGTGGTCGCTGCCTTCAGGGCAACCTTCCTGTGACAATATGTCAGAGTCTTCTTCCAAAATATCTTGTTCCCTCAGTGATCTTGAGGATCTCAGCCTGTAATCATCCAGAGAACGGCTTCGGGCAGCACCGGCAATGGCGGGATGCGGTGGTTTCCTTGCGGTGTCGAATGAAGCTGATTTGGTCAAAGAACCAAGCAGACCTTCCCTGTGATCATCATCAGACCTTCCTTCTTCTTCTTCCAGTTCAAACTGCTCTAGAAGGGGTTCACGGAGACCACTGAGGGGCACCTTTGAATATCCGGCTTTCTGGAAAGTTCTTCTGGCTCTGTCCAGGTGTTTTCTGAACTCCCTGCCCGGTGAGGAAGGGCCTCTTGCAGGTAGCTCAGTTGCTTGGCTGTAGAACGTGCTTTTAATGACACTCTGTCTAGGAACACAGACAGATGACTTTTCTGTCCCATCCCTAGCCTTTTCAATTCTGTCCTTATCAGATAAAAATATGTCTGCTTTTTCTTTCTGGTATAGATGGGATGCGCTTTCTGCAGAAGTCCTCACTGTTGAAGGCTCAGCAGCATCACTTCTTTGGGACTGCTCTGCTCTTTCACCTGGAAGCCTGGGATGGAGCCCCTCCTCTTTCTCCTTTAAGATACTTGCCATGAACTCTTGGATTTCTGAAGGTGATTTACCCCCCACCTCAGCTTTCATTGCAGCATACTTCCTCCTCATGGGTTTTACTGGAGGGACTGGGATTTTGGAGCGCTTCTCTTCACTGGCATGTTTTGGAGGCTCCTGACAGCTCGGTGCATCGAATACGGACAAGTGCAGCTCGGGTGTCGAGCCAAAGTGCCTCTTCTTGGGGAAATGTGAGTTCTCGTTGTCCGAAGAGGAGCCACTGGTGCTGGACGAAGTGCTTTCTTCAATGAGATGTCGGGAGATGGCCAGGGAGGTGTTGTCGTGAGTCCTTTCTAGGATTTCTGGGATAGACCGCATTACCAGTATGGATTTATAGCACATCAGAGACCGCTGAAAAGCAAACCAAAGTACAGCGTCGTCAGATGGAAACATGGTGGGAGTGTGGTAAAGCCAGCAAACCAAAATGAACTTGCTACACTCTAACATCCCCCACAGACTAGCCTGATAGCACATCACCACCATTTCATACCCATCATCAATCCAGGCCCTCCTTTGCTCCCCAAGTCTTCCTCTTCCCTCATTCACGAAGGTGAAGCTATATTGACTTCAGGGGACGTACTTGCTCTTGTGAACGGGGAATCAGGACCCTGCTTGAGATTTTCAAAGACCATCTGACCACTCAAAGCAGATGGAAAAGGAATTTTTGGTGGAACACATCGGATGAGAGCCTCGCTGCGGTAAATAGCCTGAAATCCACTGCGTGCAGTACAACTAGCAGCAACTCAAGTCACCAAAAGACCTACCACACCTTAGGAGGTAGGATTCATCTGCTCTAACGTCTGCCATGTGAGACGTCTCAGTTGAGGTTGAGCAGCTGACCTTCCCTTACAGCCAACAGAGAGGAACAGGCATCTTCAGCAGACAATCAACCTTATTATTTTAAAAAATTTCATTAAAAGAGGAAATTTCTTGAGACCTGTCTAGAATCCAGGACCAATGCAATGGCAGTACCTAACTTAGATGCAACCACACATCTTAGAGTCACCTGCCTTAGACCAGATGATTTCCAGGCAGTAGAAGCCTAGATAATTTATTTCTGTCACATCCATGGACCACTCCCTCCTGGGATTATTCCCCATACATAGCCAAGCTGAGATCTCTCCTGCGCTCACTGTCCTAGCCCAAGAGACTTCAAAAGATGCAAATGGAATTGAAAAGATATATAACGACAAAGAACCAAGATAAAGACCAACTCACCTGCCACTTGCTCCGAGCCACAATGAATTTGAGCTGCTTGGTGTTAATGAAATGAGCTGCTTCAAGAGGGACATTGTGCTGCCCCGTGGGATGAGAGAAAAAACATTGGTTAAAAAAATATCTTGACTTCATTCCCTGAGATATTTTTAGTTTAGGATTCCATCCTTCCAGAATTGTTTTACAATAAGGTTACAATAAACCAAATGCTACCATTCCCCTCATGGCTAAACTATCAGTAGTAATCTTTATCTTTGGAAAGGAAAGATATCTTGGCCTGGAAACACCCATGTGTCTCCTTTTTCTGGAGAGGCATGACTGAGCTTCTCCATAGAACAGAAAGTAGGAGACCAAGAGAAAAAAAATAAACCAGCAATCAAGCAGCTTTAAGAGCTGTCCCTCTAAAGGTCTCTTCCAACCTCAATATTACTGATGACTAGTAAAGAAAAAGGTCAAACTTACCATGAACCACTTGTGGGAAAGACAATTCAAAGCACTGGGCCTGTCTCTGATAGGAGAAGAGATCACCATTTTAGTTGCAAGTCACTTCCAACAGTAACCACAAGCTATTCCTGACGGTGCCTACTTCACATGGACACACACGTACACTTCTGTGTATAGAATCATAGACGGGTTTGGATTGGAAGGGACCGTTCAAGATCATCTGGTCCAACCCCCTTGCAGGGAGCAGGGACATCTGCAACTACAGCAGGTTGCTCAGTTGCAGCCAACCTCCAGCCAACCTCCCCTGGAATGGTGCCAGGGATGGGGCATCAACTATCTCTCTGGGAAAACTGGGCCAGGGTCTCACCACCCTCAGTGTTAAAAATTTCTTCCTTATATCTAGTCCAAATCTCCCCTCTTGAAGTTCAAAACCATCCCCCCTTGTCCTGTCCCAACAGGCCTTGCTCAAAAGTCTGTCCCCATCTTTATGACAGGCCTCCTTTAAGTACTGGAAGGATGCAAGTAGGTCTCCCAGAAGCCTTCTCTTCTCCAGGCTGCACAAGCCCAACTCTCCCAGCCTGGCCTCCCAGCAGAGGGTTCCAGCCCTCCCAGCATCGCTGGGGCTCCTCTGGCCCCGCTCCAACAGCTCCCCGTCCCTCCTGGGCTGAGGACTCCAAAGCTGGAGCCAGCCCTGCAGGGAGGGTCTCCCCAGAGCCCTGGGAGCTGAGGGGCAGGATCCCGCCCCGGCCCTGCTGCCCACGCTGCTGGGGATGAGCCCAGGGGGGCAGAGGCTGCTGGGCCAGCTCAGCTCCAGCTTTTGTCCCCCCAGCACCCCCAAGTCCTCTGCAGGGTCGCTCTCAATCTCTTCACCCCCAGCCTGTATTGATATTGGTATGTCCTTAGGCTGCTGTTTCAGAGGTAAGAAGCCAAATAGATACAGGCTTTCCAACCAAGGTTTCCTTCCCTTGAGGTGAAGCTATCCCTCTCCTGTTTCAGGCTGAGACTTCCTGCAGATCCTCAGGAAGACTCCTTGGCTCTGCAGGGAGCCTGTCTAAGGGCATCAAGTACAGCCCGAACAGTGACTTTGACTCTTCAGGTGGCTAAAGCAAAAGTAGCTTTGGTAGCAGGCAGAAATAATGGAAATGAAATTAAAAGGCAAATGCCTGCAAAGATGCCTTCAAGCCACCTTTTGTACCTGAAATTGCTTAATGAATGCAGTGAACATTATTTAATTCTCTCATAAGTCCCTCAGTAGCAGTTCTTGCTCTTCCCACTTCTCTGTGTCATTTCAGAAACTCATCTGCCTGGAGGGGTCAGCGAGTAAGGACATCATCATACCAGAAACAGGCCAATTTAGCAAATTGCCAAGTTATGTGTTGGGTAATGAGAAATAATAAAGAAGAATTAGGACACAATGCACCACATCTCACTCAGCTTCCTCCTTTTCAAAACGGCCACAGCTCTGGTGAGCTGAGTGAGATCTGCCTGCTGAGACACCAACACCTTTGCAGACAGGCTGTAAGAAGCACAAAAGGCACTCACTTGGGCTGCTGCTGGAGGATCCCTTTCATAAAGTCCTTTGCGTCTTCACTCAAGTGAACAAAGTCAGGAAGGGTCCATGAAATTTCCCCGTTCTGGATATTTAGAAGGGTTCCTCTGTCGTTCTCCCCAGCAAATGGAGACTTGCATGTTAGGCTGTTGTTAAACACCGTAAAATAAAAGGAGACAGCCTTAATTTTTCTGTCCAAATGACAGAAGCACAAATGCTTACACAGGGCTTTAAAATGCTTGAGGGACTCTACGCTTTGGCCTCACAATGCTTGTGAGCAACGCATCTACTAACGGAGCATCTTTCACCCCGGCATCACAGGGCACTTCATGGAATTATTTATTTGTGTTTCACAGGGAAGGAATTAAGGGTTTGGTTTTGCACAGCTACAGTGGGGTGTTGGCTGAAAGAGGCAAGGGGAAGACTGAACCTCATCCACCGCTCTCATCGTCAACAACAAGGAGTTGGGTCTCTGAGTAGGGACAACGACCAAAGCCTTGGGCAACCAGGAAAAAGTGAGTAAAGGAGAAGCTACAATAGAAGTTGCCCTGGTTGTAGAAGGATTCAAGACTTCACTCAGATCCCTCACTTGAAGGTACTGGAGGCCTCTGACTGCCGAAGAGATGTTGAATGAGTCTTTCCAAGAAGATTTATTTACCTTAAATACGTGATGACTCCAACAGCCCTGAGGAGAGAGGAAACGCAAACGTCAGATGTTCATCACTATTTCTCCACCCCTCTCAAGCACACAGCCCCTCTTCCTGCCACTAGACACCTTGGCACAGTAAGATCACCTTCATCTCCTCACCTCTTCAAGGTAAATAAATCCCCAAAGCTATTGGGTTTAGTCTTCAATTTTTTTCCTTCGGTTTTTCAAAAAATTGTTCTCAATCAATCCTCCACTTTTAAAGCACGGAAAGAGGAGAAAACTCAAAATACTTTTTTTTTTTTTTTTGCCTTTTCTAGAAAGCCGTTTAGAATCATCCTCCCTAGTTGCTGCCTCTAATAAAGATCATCTTCTCCAAGATGCTCCTTTGCATTAATTAGCTGTCAGAGTTCAATTATGGCTGAACAAAATAGAAAGCAGGAGCTTTAAAGAACCCTGATGGGTTTTGGATTCTCAGTGTTCACTTTCAGCTTCCTGTGTTATTTTTATTACTCCATTTACTTATTAACAACAAATGGAAATTCAGGCTGCCCAGGGCAAAAGCTTTTCAGAAAGGTGATAGGTTACCAGATATCGGTCGCTTTTGACACTGGTGACTGAGAAACAATTTCTGGGGCAACAAACTCCGGAGACCCGTATTTGCTGAACTGAGGCTCAAAGGGCGTGATCTTCTGAGCAAATCCAAAGTCACAGATCTTAAGGTCTTCCCTTTCAGGATAAACCATGAGGATATTCAGCGGCTAGTAAATGAAATGAGATAAAAGGGAGTATTTTTTTCATGAAAGCAGAGACTGTTTTCAGTTGTCAGAAAGGATAATTTGAATAGAGAACAGAATCATAAAATCATGTTGGTTGGAAGAGACCTTTAAGTGCATCAAGTCCAACATCCACTCCCTGACCAACAGGAGGTTATGATAAGCCAGGCCTGCCATTGCACATTACCTTGATGTCCAAATGAAGGATGTTGTTGTCATGAAGATATTTGATTCCTTCCAGAATTTGCTTGATATACAATTTGACCTAAAAATGAAATCAATTGTTAAATCGATTATTAAGCATTAATGGTAAATAGGAAGGTCCCTGATTCCAGCAACATTTTTAATCTAAGAGAGAGGGAGAGTTTGAACAAGAAATACTTTTAAAACTAGAATGAACTTCTTACAATAGTTTTGCAGTTGAAATAAGATGTGAACCAAACATTAACCTGTGGATTGGTGCAGTGTCTTGTATGTGACCACACTGTCCCACCCTTTTCTATGTAAAAAAATACTTTAAAAAGAAGAATCCTACAAACATGCAAAAAAGAGGTAAAGAAATCCTCAAGTCTGATGAACCTTATCAAGCATCTCACTTACTTAACCCAAACTCAATGCTGGCTTGGTGCAAATCAGGCAAACACCTTTAAAACTCAAATACATTTTAAAACTATGTTGTAAACCTATTTTCTTGACTATATGTAGATCCAATCTGACTATGACTGGACAAAGAGTGAAGATTTACAAGAAGCTTCAGCTTTGGAAGTCCTCTATATTTAACATTTTATAGTGCTAGCTGACATTTTGTCTTAAAAAAAAAGTCCCTTCCAATCCTCAGGGAAGTTGTAGATGCTCCATCACTGGATATGTTCAGGATTAGGTTGGATGGGGCTCTGAGGAACCTGCTCTAGTGGGAGGTGTCCCTGCCCATGGCAGGGGAGTTGGAACTGGATGATCTTTAAGGTCCATTCCTACCCAAACCGCTCTGTAATTCTATGATGTTTCCCTCTATTTCTAAGAAAANAGGATCTCAAAAAACCCCTTAGGAACTATAATTTTAGCCCTTGATTTGGAGACTGCAAGGGAATGGATGGAAGTAGAGTTATGAGGGGATAAACTGTTACTAAGTGAACAAAGATATAGGAGCTCCAGGGGACAGAGAGCAAAGAAACGATGATAATGGAGCAAATACCACCTCTATCAGGCTGAACACAATGCTGGTGGTCAAAACCAATGGCTCTTTCTAGTTATTCCCTAAAGAAACTCAATTTACTCATTGGAACACATTTGAAAGGTTGATTCTGATTTGACAGATTATCATGATGTTCCTCATAATCAAAAGAGAAAATGAAGCTGGAAGGTACTTTGGTGGTACCCACCAACTCTGGACTTTCTGATGAGAAAGGAACGTTACCTCTGCTTCAGTCACAACACTCTTCTTGAACAAACGGTCAAGGAGCTCTTCGCTGGAGCATCTGATGACAGCATTAAGGAAGACAGAACTTTATTTTGTAAAACCTCTGTCCAGCTAACAGTAGAATTCACAAGGTAATCTCAGGGAACATGAAGTGCATGTAATTCATTCAAGTTTCTATGGCAGCAGTGTCTTTCTTGGAGACTTGGGCTGCTCTAAACCTGTGCTCCTTACAAGTAGGAGTATGGTATAGGTTGTGTCAAAATCTACCTGTTGGCTGTGGGCTTTTCTGCTCTGTGATGCATTTTGCTGGTGCTGACCTAGACTGGATCTCATGGAAACAGAGTCCTTCACTTCCAGGCATCTCAGAAAAGAATTTTGGTGCTAAACAATTCATTCGTACTTGTATATACACCCCCTGCAGGGCTGGCTCCAGCTCAGGAGTCTTCATCCCAGGAGAGACAGGGAGCTGTTGGAGTGGCGCCAGAGGAGCCCCAGCAGTGCTGGGAGGGCTGGAACCCTCTGCTGGGAGGCCAGGCTGGGAGAGTTGGGCTTGTGCAGCCTGGAGAAGAGAAGGCTCCAGGGAGACCTTTTGGGGTCCTTTCAGAAAGATGGGGACAGATTTTTTTTTATCGGGGTCTGTTGGGACAGGACAAGGGGAGATGTTTTTAAATTAAAAGAGGGAGATTTAGACTGGAGAGAAGGAAGGAATTTTTAACACAGAGGGTGGTGAGACCCTGGCCCAGGTTGCCCAGAGAGGTGGTCACTGCCCCATCCCTGGCAGGGGAGGTTGGCTGGGGCTCTGAGCAACCTGCTCTAGTTGNTACCCAAACAGCTCTGTAATTCTATGATGTTTCCCTCTATTTCTAAGAAAAATCAATTTTACCAATAAAAATTGGTCACCTGGCTGCTACGTGAGAATTGCGAAACATTTTGAACTTTGAGCACCAAGTGTTGTGGTTTAAGAGTTAACAATTGGGGGAGGGGGGGGGGCACACGAACACCTGGTATTCCCTCCCCTTCCCTTCCCCACTCTATAAAAGGGCAGGAAGTTTGGGTTTGGGCCCTTCCTTTCTCTCTCCCTCGGGCTGTGCTGCTGTGGGACCGCAATCTGGCTCGGCTAGGCCTGGCTCCGCGTGCTCTGCACAATCCATCGGCATCCCAGGACTGGTTTTGTATATTTTTGTATATCCCTCTTCCCTTAATCTTTCCTTCTCCCTGTTTATCTGTTACCTATTAAATTTTGTTCATAGTCTTAACTTCCAATTTGGTGTGAGGCGCTTCCTTCCTCTTTTCCCTTGGTATCCTCCCTTGGGAGGGAAGGGGGAGGGAGAGAAGGGGCGCACAGCAATTCTGCTCTGTGGAGTTTGCCCTGAACTCTAAACGGAGACACCAAGGATCTCAAAAAACCCCTTAGGAACTATAATTTTAGCCCTTGATTTGGAGACTGCAAGGGAATGGATGGAAGTAGAGTTATGAGGGGATAAACTGTTACTAAGTGAACAAAGATATAGGAGCTCCAGGGGACAGAGAGCAAAGAAACGATGATAATGGAGCAAATACCACCTCTATCAGGCTGAACACAATGCTGGTGGTCAAAACCAATGGCTCTTTCTAGTTATTCCCTAAAGAAACTCAATTTACTCATTGGAACACATTTGAAAGGTTGATTCTGATTTGACAGATTATCATGATGTTCCTCATAATCAAAAGAGAAAATGAAGCTGGAAGGTACTTTGGTGGTACCCACCACCTCTGGACTTTCTGATGAGAAAGGAACGTTACCTCTGCTTCAGTCACAACACTCTTCTTGAACAAACGGTCAAGGAGCTCTTCGCTGGAGCATCTGATGACAGCATTAAGGAAGACAGAACTTTATTTTGTAACAACCTCTGTCCAGCTAACAGTAGAATTCACAAGGTAATCTCAGGGAACATGAAGTGCATGTAATTCATTCAAGTTTCTATGGCAGCAGTGTCTTTCTTGGAGACTTGGGCTGCTCTAAACCTGTGCTCCTTACAAGTAGGAGTATGGTATAGGTTGTGTCAAAATCTACCTGTTGGCTGTGGGCTTTTCTGCTCTGTGATGCATTTTGCTGGTGCTGACCTAGACTGGATCTCATGGAAACAGAGTCCTTCACTTCCAGGCATCTCAGAAAAGAATTTTGGTGCTAAACAATTCATTCGTACTTGTATATACACCCCCTGCAGGGCTGGCTCCAGCTCAGGAGTCTTCATCCCAGGAGAGACAGGGAGCTGTTGGAGTGGTGCCAGAGGAGCCCCAGCAGTGCTGGGAGGGCTGGAACCCTCTGCTGGGAGGCCAGGCTGGGAGAGTTGGGCTTGTGCAGCCTGGAGAAGAGAAGGCTCCAGGGAGACCTTTTGGGGTCCTTTCAGAAAGATGGGGACAGATTTTTTTTTATCGGGGTCTGTTGGGACAGGACAAGGGGAGATGTTTTTAAATTAAAAGAGGGAGATTTAGACTGGAGAGAAGGAAGGAATTTTTAACACAGAGGGTGGTGAGACCCTGGCCCAGGTTGCCCAGAGAGGTGGTCACTGCCCCATCCCTGGCAGGGGAGGTTGGCTGGGGCTCTGAGCAACCTGCTCTAGTTGCAGATGTCCCTGCTCCCTGGAGGGAGGTTGGACTAGATGACTTTGAAAGGTCCCTCCAACCCAAGCCAGTCTATGATTCTATCATGATTTTTCCTAATGCAGCAGAAACCTAGCACTTCAGCAAAGATCTCCTGGAGCTATGTTATCTTAAAGTGCAGAGGAAGATTGTGCGTGTCCTTTTATCTCAGGCAAATCCTAAAAATGGTTAATTGCTTAGTCATTTAACAAATGACCTCTATCTAGTACTTCCCAGCACTCTCGGACAAGTAGCAGAGAAAAGGATACAACTCCAGAATCAAAATCAGCGTTTTACGTGTCTCAAACTGATCCAGGAGCCTGGTGATTCTGTCGTGGGACAGAGAGGCAAGAATGTCCCTCTCTTGATGCGCTCGAGCCTTCGTCTTGCTTCGTAGAGGGATGAACTTGGCAGCGCAAGACACTCTGTTCCCTTTGTGTACAACTCGTTTCACGAAGCTGAAGCAGCCCCTGCGTGAAAATCAAAGGACAAGCCCCAGTCGGACGTGGTTCAGAGCCCTCTGCACAGCGGGGGTGTAGACCTCTCCAGGTCCCAGCCTTTGACAGCTCCCTACTGCTCGGGGCTTAAATTCTCCAACGTAAACAGCAACTTCTCCTGCCTGCGAGGTGCTATTGCCCTCTCCTGGCTGTCCCCAAAACTGAGCAACGAGTTCACATCAAGGGAAAAGCTGGTTTAGGTGATAAAAACGTGGTGCTTGTACATACATGGCTGTGGGCTTGTGATGCCCATTGCCAAGAAGCCACACATGGGCACCTATCTACCAGATTCTGGCTGCTATTTTTAATGCTTGGAGCTACCTGGACCTATGGGTTGTGTGGACTCTCCCATTCTCTGTCAGAAACCTCAGGAATGTGTTTCCAGCACACCTGCAATGGGTTGACCTCCCACTTCTGCCAGTACTTTCACCTTTTCAGCCTTTTCCACGTCTGGGCCCACCTCTGCCTCAGGTGACACACGCTCAGCAGCTCAGATGGGCAACTAGATATTCTCTGGCAGTGATGCTATGAAGAAGTTGGAAAATTTATTTACCTTCCAATCTCCTGCTTGACCTCATAAAGGGAATGGAGCTTTCTCCTGGTGGCCACTTTCTTTGCTTCTTGGTCTTTCTTAGCTTTGGAAATGAAGGAGAATATAAGTGTTAATTATTCAAACAGCAATGCCTTGCTAGCAGTGTGCAAAGTTATTACAGGACAATTTAAGGCAGGAAAAAATTGCAGGGGTCCTCTAAACTTCTGCATCAAATTATGTGGAGTTGTTCAAAGACAGAACCTGTCATTATCAACTCTGGGGCTGCATCTTCACCTGACAAAAATCAGAACCACCAAGCTAAAGGGCAGAACACCCCCAGGGACATTGCCCCACTTATTTCTGTGGCTCATTGTATCAGTTTGTCAAATCATCTAAAGCAGAGAAAAAAAAAAATCTCATATATATATATTACAGAATCATAGAAAGCCCTTGAGGCCATAGAAAGATCTTGAGGTGCTGGAGCAGGTCCAGAGGAGAGCAACGAGGCTGGGGAAGGGACGGGAGGGAAAGTCTTCTGAGGAGAGGCTGAGGGAGCTGGGGTTGTTCAGCCTGGAGAAGAGGAGACTCAGGGGAGACCTCATCACTCTCTACAACTCCCTGAAGGGAAGGTGTAGTCAGGTGGGGGTCGGGCTCTTCTTCCAGGCCACCAGTGACAGGACAAGAGGGCAGGGCCTGAAGCTGCACCAGGGGAGGTTTAGGTTGGATATTAGGAAGCCCTTCCTGATGGAAAGGGTGATTGATAAAACACTGGAATGTACTGCCCAGGGAGGCGGTGGAGTCGCCATCCCCAGAGGTGTTTAAGGAAAGATTGGCTGTGGCACTTAGTGCCATGGTCTGGTTGATGTTGTGGTGTTAGGTCACAGGCTGGACTTGATGATCTCAGAGGTCTAGTTCAGCCTCAAGAATTCTGTGATTCTGTGATTGCAAAAGAGCGCTCGTTGCAATGGCTATGGAAGCAGCTCTTGCAGATGGAAAAATGATGTTTGTTACCTTCACGTACGACAAGCTCTGCTTTGCACAAAACCTCCCCTCCTGCATTTTTGGCAACACAGGTATAAACACCCTCGTCTTCCGAGGCAGCGTTGTCCACGACTAAGAAATATGTCGTTCCTTCCTTTCCTTGATGGATCCTGTTGCTCTCTGTCAGCAATGAAGTGCCCTGAAAGAATGAAATGACACTTTGGCACTGGAAAAAAACCCCAATGCTTCCATATTACTCACTAATATTTTTGTTTTATAACCCATTCATAGGAATACAGGCTTGGGAGGGGTCACCAAGGCTCTGTGGTTTATCCTTCAGCTGTCCCAGCACACCATGGCTGAGCAGCCGGCCCAGGGAGCATGAGGGTCAGCTTCTTTGCTTTTGCCAGGTCTCCAGCTTGTCCTGGCACTTGTACTGTTTAATATATTCATAAATGCTTCGGAAAAAAGGGATAGGAGGAAGAGCATGTGACACAGAGAGCAGATTATGGAGATCTGTGAAATGACCTTATGAGACTATCTGACTGGATGATGAAATTAGAGTCTAGAGCAGAAGCCTGGTGAGGAGCAGCTGAGGGACCTGGGGCCGTTCAGCCTGGAAAAAAGGAGGCTCAGGGGAGACCTTCTCACACTCCACAACTCCCTGACAGGAGGTTGGAGCCGGGGACGGGTGAGGCTCTTCTCCCAAGGAACACGCAATAGGACAAGAGGAACCAGCCTCAAGTTGCCCCAGGGGAGGTTTAGGCTGGAGCTGAGGAACAACCAGTTTGGTTGCCCTCTGTGAAAGGAACCACAGTGACACTGGAGACAACGCAGGGTGAGATGCACTGTTGGTGGTTCCAGCAAGAACTGCAGCTGGTTCAGCAAAGTCTATGACCCGAAATCAGTGTAAAAGGTGTGGGAAGAAGAACCTCCCCACAGAAGTGCTGCACACCACAGTCCTTTCTGTGGTCTTCACTCTCAGCCAGAGACAAGCCTGTGCTTACCTTGAACCACAAAACAGTTGGCTGTGGGGTTCCTTCGATGACTGCCTGAAATCTGGCACACTCCCCAGAATTCACCTGCACATCCTCTATCGTCACTTGCATGTAGGGAGGACCTGGTGAGACACAAGGGTTTGTCTCATGCACAGTGCCACATCTTCAGTCAGTGTGTGCTGATGTAGCTTGAGTGACTCAAATGGGATCTACAGGACCGGCCATTTAGGACACAACGCTAGCTTAATGTCAAATCAAGAGTTATCACACCAATATATTTGGGGTTCTTTACACTGCCATTACTTTTAGGCTTCTTCATACTTATCTGTTACTTTTTGTTTAATAAACTACTCAAGAAATGGAAGTTTAAAAAACCATTATCAGGAGTTAGTATCAAAAGAGAAGACAATGAAAGTCGTGGGATGTGGGAAAAGGAATTAAGGTTCTTTCTTACTTGTTGGGGTCTTCTCCTCAGTCTTAAAGACACAAGTTCTCTCTGTGGTCTCAATATAAACTTCACTGTGCACATCCCAGATCACATCTCCTTCTTTTCTGTACCAGTCGCCTGCCCCTGCAGCTGGTGATGTTCTTCCATGAAGCCCGAGAGAAAAGATCATTACATAGTCACATACAACTACAGAGATACAGGCCGAGAGAGTTGGGGTTGTTCAGTCTGAAGAAGAAAAGGCTGCGAGGAGACCTTCTTGTGGCCTTCCAGCATCTGAAGGGGGCTGACAAGAAAGCTGGGGAGGGACTTTTTAGGATGTCAGGTAGGGATAGGACAAGGGAGAATGGATCCAAACTAGAGGAGGGGAGATTTAGATTGAGCGTTAGGAAGAAGTTCTTCCCCATGAGGGTGGTGAGCCACTGGAACAGGTTGCCCAGAGAGGTGGTGAAAGCCCCATCCCTGGAAGATTTTAAGGCCAGGCTGGATGGGGCTCTGGGCAATCTGCTCTAGTGGGAGGTGTCCCTGTCCATGGCAGGGGGGTTGGAACTAGATCTTCAAGGTCCTTTCCAACCCTGACAGTTCTATGATTACACCCTGCCAATGATCTCTGTGTTTAACTACCAGACAAATAATTATTTACTTAAAATTAATACAAGAAAGATTTTCGTTTGGGGAGGTATTAATCTCACTCCAACCTTTCTGTCCTTCTCGCACGATACGCATGTGAACAGGATTCAAAAAATAACAACAAAGCTACAAGAATCAATGAATCACCTGCTTCCTCCACCACAGAGGACTTGCTTTGCTTGCAACAAAGTCTCCCATATTGAGAAATCTGTATATTGAGGTGGGTTTATTACCTGGTAATAGGAACAGTGCGTTCCCGAGGGCTTTCATCTCCAGCAGCAGCCTCTTCAGGGGAAGGACCGGGGCTGGGCTTTGCCACACTTGGCTCTTCAGGTGAAATTTGTCTCTGTGGTTTGTCTGGCAGCAGAAACAGGGCAAGTTAAACAGGTCACCTACGACACCTGAAACCTAGAGCACTGTCTTTGGGGCCATCTCTAGTCTGCCTTATGTCAAAACTGAGTCTGTCTGACCTCAGCTGAGTGCAGTCATGGAGGCTAAGAGGAGAATTTGGCCCTTCTGAGAAGACCACATGAAGCAAAGAACTTGAATAACATCAGAAAGACAGAGCGGTGGCATGTCGCTGACTGGGCAAAACTAACTTTTCTGCAAGGAAACACACAGAGACAAAACCAGGAAAAGCTGTCAGTAGGGGCAAGAAGGAATAGGATGACTGGAAGGACAGCATGAGTTCAGCACGTACTTTATAGGAGATCATTTGAGTTTCAGTCCCAGCTCATAGCTGTGAAGAAATCATAGAATCATTTAGGTTGGAAAAGACCCTTAAAGTCATTGAGTCCAACCATTAACCTAATGCTATGAAGTCCACTACCAAACCATGGCCCTTAGCGCCACATCTACACGTCTTCTAAAGCCCTCCAGGGATGCCCAGCATTGATTTTTGTACATATGGATTTTTCAATTCAATTTTGTGTGATGAGAACAGTTCTTGACTCGCTGGTGTAAACTCAGAGAGCACCACAGAAATGAGTAAGCTTACATCATTGTAAAACTGGCAGTCTAATATGGAGGTATGTTCACATGGAGGACTTGGTGATGAATGTCAGAACCCTCCACTGGGTTCTTTTACAACATCCTCTTACAACTCTAAGTGACACCAGAACAAAGTTTAACATCTGGGGCTTACAGGAACAGCAACAACAACCAAAAGATGGTGTAGCTTGATGGCAGTAAAGATATTGTTCTTCTTTTATTATTAATTATTTTATCACCTACTACTGCAAACCTCATTTGATCTTCCATTCGAAAAGCACCTGATTGTCTTTTGCTATTGACTGTTGGAGTTACCTCACAGGACAAAGGGCATCATTTCCTTTTTCATCTGAGGAGAAAAAGTTAAATCAAGAGAAGTCTTCTCCCCAGCTGGAAGGACCTTTTAGGGGGGCATTGTAGGGATGTTTAGTGCTGCCTGGTTTTGGAAAAAAACCCCAGCAATTTCTAGAAATCACATAAACCAGCTCTGTTGGGATGGAGAACATGGAGAATATTCAAAGCATTACTGGCAGGGTCAAGGACCCCAGGTTGGTGGGATTGTGATCTCTTATTGCTAACACTATCAAAATATTTGCCTTCTTTTTGTTCAAAGCATAAGACCATAGGGACAGTTGTCAAGTCTCCATCATATTAAAATAATTCCTCGTATTAGTAACAGGCTTCATTTTCTCAGATGAAGGGGCTGCAAAACCATCTCATTCCCTATTCCCACTGTAGTTACGACCGAGGGAATAATCTGCTCCTTGACACATGATTTTTGATTATCCCACTTGACCAGACAATTATTTTCACAGATGATTTCCTACCAGAAAAGGGAAAAGGTTTTAAAACCCTCTCTTATTTTTTTTAAATTTTTTTTTTTATGCAGTTGTGTTTGGTCTGATTCCATGGAATGCTTCTAAATTGTTAAGTTCTAGACAAGAATGTTATTTTTTTGCAACAGCATCTAGATTTTGAGGCTGAAGGCTACTTGACATTGTCCTCTTAACACTGGTGGAGGACAGTTACTTGGACTTGACACAGACACAGCTTAGACAAGTTGCTATGGCAGAAGCAGAAGGAAGAGTGGAAGGGTTGCCACTTAACTCATGTGTTGTTTTTTTAAAAAAAAAACCCAAACCACTACAAGAAAAGACAAAAGACTTGTTCTCCTGGCAAGACGCAGTCACACACATCATTGGTTTTAATCACACCAACAGTGAAATGAAGGCAAGCTTGATGTACTCATCCTAGAAAGTCCTTGACAGTTGAAATAGGGGTTTAAAACACACTTCCAGCTCATTCATGACAAACAATAAAAGCAACCTCCCTTACCCACCCCATCAAATCAAAAAAACAAATGACTTCTACACCTGTAAAGGAGGTATCCCTCCTTAGCATACCTCCTTCCCCCAAAAAACTTGAAGGAAGTCCAGGGTCAAAAGCCCAAAGGTGGAATAAATCCCCTAGCTCTCCATTGCGGGCAGCTGATGCACCAAACTCTACTTCAAACACAGTTGTCCAACTCTTGTTTCCACAAAGATCAGCCCCAAACATGTGTCAAACTTAACCCCATCCCACAGCCCCATGTTTCTTTGCATCTGAATGTTCTCTCTTAATCTTCAACCGCTCAAAACACAATGAAACACAAAAATGAGGGGAAAAAAGAATAATCATTATTGGCACGTTCAATATTTTGGTCTCTCTTGACTCCCATGGGATGTTTTCCGGATTCATGCCAAACCTACCAGAAGTCTGGGTTTGGGTACCAGCTTCGTAAACTAGCACAGAGGGCCTGGCTGCTGTTTCTGAACGGTCTGAAGGAACAAACCCAGGAAGGCCAAAGCCACCGGCTCCTTCTCGCACGTCTGGGGGAAGAGTCACCAGCAGCGACGCCGAGTCCACAAGTTTCCTGAGAGCTGTCTTGATCTCCTTATCAGCACGCTGAAGAGAGGCCTGGACAGAAGTCTCCATCTCTGACTGTGGGGAAGTCATTCCTACAGACAAGAACAACAGCTTTTCTCTCTTCAGGGTTAAATAAAAAAAAATAGCAGCAGCATCGAACCCATGGAAATATTTCCAATTGTATCATTTTTTTCCCTCCTAGAGAAGAGACCTGAAACAGAAATGCTTATTCCAGCAAGGGGGAATAGCTAACATTTTAAATAAGTTCTTCAGAAAGGCATATCTCACCAGGTTGAGGACACTGGGCCACACTGCACACACACTTGGCCTCTCCCCAGACAGTGGAACAAAGAGTCCGTGTCCCAGCTCAACCCTACGTTGGCTGGCGTGTCAAAAATGCCTTTATTAAGATCAATGAAATGAACCCAGCTGTGACACAAGGCACTGATACAGACCCTACGGGCGAGGAGAAAGTTATTCTGAGAGGGAAGGAGGAGTGTGCAGGTACCAGCCTCACTGGTGACTCTGGAGAAGGGTAAGGGAAAGAAGGGAGGGATGTTCTGCTTCTTGAAGGCAGAGAGAAGACAATTTTTGATGCGGAGAAGGATTTTCAAGCACGTATCTTTGCAGAATGGACACGGTCATAGGACTTCGGGAGCTCATCTCATCTCATCCCATACACCTTCCACAAATCTTGAAGAGGCACAAGAAAGGGACAGATGGTATCTAGGGAAATCCCCAAATGACCCCAAAGATAGACAAAATGCATGTCAGATTAAGTTAAACTCATGTTCATGATGTGATTGCGTGCCAAGCATGAGTGCAAACTCGTTCAGGAGAAAATGAGAGCACTTGCACAAAAGTGGCTCTGACTTGTTTAATGTAATTGAAACAGGAGCATGTCCTGGAGCTGGTTTAATTTTCTTCCTTTCCTGGCCTCAAGAGAGTAAATTCCAATGATAGACCTGAGCAGGTAATGGTGAGGGCTATGTTTGGATCAGTCCTTTTTGAAGACATCTCACTATTTTTGTTTTCAATGTCTTCTGCATAAGCACAACAGTTACCATAGAACCATAGAATCGCTTGGGTTGGAAGGGACTTTAAAGATCATCTAGTTCCAAACCCCAAAGGGACACCTTTTCCAACCTGGAGGATTCTATGATTCTACCTCCCACTAGACCAGGTTGAGCAAAGTCCCATCTGACCTGGTCTTGAACACTTCCAGGGAGGAGGAATATTTCAGTTCTGGGTTTGTGGATGGAAAAAGCAAACTCTGTTCACAGGATGTCCCAGACTGCCCACCAGTGTTCATCAGCACTGGGCCAAGGGGAAGATCTTTAAATATTTTCCTAGACAAATATTTTGATTCTCTGGTGTTCCTGTGCTGCCAACTGGTGCTGGCCTACAAGCCAGGCAGCTGCCAACAAGTGAACTGTTTGGAAAGGCAGGAAAGCCTCTTAGTATCTCTCAATGAGAAAATACATTCATAGGTGTGTTTATATATATATGTATAGGTTAGATATAACCACAGGTCTCCCCCCTGCTGTACCTACCACCACTTTCCCCCCTGTTTAGGGATATCACACACTAGGGTTCAAGCTGCTGACCTGAGGAACTTTAATATTAGCTGAGGTATGTCAGAGGTGACACACCTGTGATGGGCAGCTTGTCTCCCAGTTCTAAAATCTTAGCCATGAACCTTTCCACCCCACATTTCCTTCAGCCAATACCCAGGGACACAAGACTGACATCTATTTTGAAGTTCCAGTCTCAGAGAAGGACCCAAGAGGACGAGCGTTGTTCAAAGTTATTGACTCCTAGAACTGAGTTGGAAGCATCCCTAAAACCAGGTTTTTTTCACTTCAACGCTTCTGAAACTATCCACAAAAAAAAAAAAAAAAGGCGCCAGAGTCCAACTGCATTAATGTCCTTGGGTCACACCCCAGGTTCTGCTGAAGTCAACAGAACTGATGAGCTGATGGATCATCAAGTGCCATGAACAGAGAACACAGAAACCCAGTGAGTTTAGTGACAGCTGATGCAAGACATTTATTGATATAAACTCAGCATCTAACAGCGTATCTTGCATTGGAGATTTCTTTTTTTTTCTGGTGTTTGCTTTCTTTCTTTTTGTAACTCAAGCAAACTGAAGTTTCCGCTTCATTAATATCCATTTGCCTGCAGGAATTTTAGTCAAACATTCTTTGTATTAAAATGTTTAATACAGCTGTATGTTTTCATCTACAAGAAATAAATCCCCACACATCTCATTAGTTATCTACAGAGTTTAACCACTTACAAGCATAATTTTTAACCTCTAGGAAAATATTTTGAAAGTATATGTAGTGAACTTTTCATAAACCTTTCACGGTTCCAACAGAGCCCTGCGTAGGATTTTAAAAATTCCTTTCAATTGATTCTCTTTTGCTTAAATGTCTAAAGAAAATGTAAACAGATGTTACTTGCTTTGAGCTAATGAATCAAACTATAGCTATTGCTTCTCTGACCATCTGAACGACAATATTTTAGCTTCTTTAGAAAAACCTGAGCATCAACCACAACAGGAGGAAACCCCCACGTTCCTCTGCACCTCTTTATTCTCTTTTGGCTGAATATTATGGTTTTGGAAGACTATATCATAGGGCAAATTCTTTTCTCAGCAGTACCTTTGTAAATCTGCCTCAAATTCACTTCCTTCTGTGGAATTATTCTAGATTGATACTGGAATAACTGAGATCAGAATCAGGCCCAGTAGAAAAGAAATATTTTTAGTTTTGAAAGTACTTCCCTGTGGTACGTCTGTTACTTTCCAACACAGAGTGCAATATAAGAAAAAAAAAAAAAAGCACTAATATATACCCATGGTATTGCTTAAGTATAAAATGAACAGTATAAACCAAGATGTTACAAAATACAGGAGAGTAGCATAAAGGAGGCTTGATTTCTTTCACCACATGTACACTGGAAAAGCATCTTATATCATGAGAGCAGTGCATGTGATATTAGGCATAATACCAACAGTAAAAGGCTGTGAAATCAAATATGACCATTTCAGTCCGCACACAATCAAGGTGCAGCCAGGGAAGGGAAAAAAAAAAATAAAAATCACGTGGTCTTTTCTACAAGCACCTTTTGTGGATTCAGTCGTCCTTGCTAGAGGGAACATTGCCCAGAGGACTCCAGAACAAGCTTCACGCTATCACTTAGCTGGGAAACACCGAAACACCACCACACGTATGTTTCTGAGGCAGAAAGTCACTCAGTCTTCTCTTGGTGCTGGTTAAAAATTCAGCTATGTCTGAGAGTTTCTGGTATTCCTACACCACCTAATCGAAAACCTTTTCTATTGCACCGCTTCTACACAACTGAGCTGGGGCAAAGCACTGGGGCTTTTTGCCCCGTATCTCTGTCAGATAGAGAGGGCCAGGGCTTGGTCCTACTGAGATCAATGACAAACTCCAGGTGACTTCAACTAGGACCAATATTTGGGCCTGTAAACTCCTTTCTTTCAGGGACTGAGCAACTTGTTGAAGGTCTGTGCAACATCCATTTTTTGCTGAAGCCAACAGGAAGGGGCCACGCTCAGTGCATCTTAGCCTTCCCCTCAATCAGCACTCCAGCTGCTGAGCTCCAGAGAAACTCAACAGAAGGCAGTGCCTCTAAGGAGGCACCTCAATGCACGTTGGTTACAGTAACACAATGCAACTGCAACGGGTAGTGCTTCTAAGCAGCCCAATACATCTTGAATAGATGGATTTTTCAACCAGGCATTTATGGTAAAGATCTCTTTTCTTTCTTATTTTTTTTTTTTTTTCTTTAAACTCTCTTTGTCCTCCTGCTACTTTGCCGTAGCTCAGCAGTGAACTCCTCTTAGCATGTATAGAAGACATTACCCACTGATCTGTTAACAATAATCTACCACCCCTGGCATGTACAGGAGACCAAATATTCTTCCACTAATATTCCTTGACAAAGACCACATCTGTGGTCCTTTGTACGTGTTAGTGCTTGGTTATAGATGCAGAAATAATTTTGTGCAGCTCATCCTTTGCTGCACGTGAAGTAAATCTCTGTTTTAAAAGGCGTGTTTATAAATCCACATGCAGCTTTCATCCATAATGAAACCTACATCTTTAGACAACTAGGAAATGGATTTGAAAATAGCAGTCATTAAAAAAAAAAAAAAAAAAAGACAGCCCTTTTTCACTTAAAGCAGAAGAGAACAACAAAATCCTTGCTTCTGCAAGTCAGTGGCACTTTCACCGGTGACTTTAGTCAAATTAGGATTTCAACCAAAAGGTCTGAGTAGCCCTTTGCACCCCTAGTAAATGCAATAGTTTCTATAGGTTTCATTCCATGGCAGAAGTTTAAAATAAAGTAACTGTTCGCATTGAACAGTTTAGGAAGAAATTTTGATAGAGCTAATTGGTGTCAAACACGTACAGCAGAGTCAAAGCAGAGTGAAGCTTCGTGACCTTCAGGCACATACGGTGACAGGAGGTCACTTGGAAACAGTCCTCCTATCCCTGGCTGCTGAAGGGCGCTGGGAAGCTCAGATATGTTCACCTTCTTGCCACACCATAACGTACAAATTGGCATTTGAAAAAATTTTTAAGGTTGTCGACAAAACCCACGCTTACTCATTTATATTTCTGTCATAGGCAGGAGAATCAGGCTTTTCCTAAACCTACCATCCCTGCTCCGCTATGGAATGATACATGTTCACCTTGATCAAAGCTTCTAACATTACAAACTGTTCTGACAGACGTGTTCCCTTTAAGACTGGAAAAGCTCAACATATCATATTTAAATCTATTTTCCTCAAAGGTATTCCCTCCTACACGTTACCTTGCGATCTTTGCCACCAACTCCCCTCACCTACAACAATTTCGATTAGGTTTGGTTTTTTTTCATAAAATGCTGTTTTCTTCTGTGTTAAAAACTCTGCTTGCATCTGCTCAGCTTTGAGAGAGGTCTTCTGTGCTGATGTGCAAGGTAACGGGCTCGCCGACAGTCCCATAGCTGAGGGTTCTTGTGGAAACTTCAGTTTTAAAGCTTGACTGTCCGTTGTCTGCTGAGAGTTGGACTTCGGTGCAGAAAGATGGTTTCACCGTGAAGGAGGGACTGGGAGAAGCCGCTGCTGTTGCCGCGTGCACTCCTGCCATGCAGGCGTCACTCACGTGGAAGGAGATGTTTGAGGGGCCTACAGACTGCATGCCAGTTACTCTAGATGCTGACCTGAACATGCTCCCAGGAATGTGCTCCTCAAACTGGCTGAAAAATCTTGGCCTGGGCTCGGACACCACAGGTCTCACCAGATTCAGCAGCACCGGTTTCCCAACCGTCGGCTCGTTAATCTCTGTCTGGAGCACGGAGATCTCGCAGGGTTTCTCTGCCGTGTGGTTCTGATCATCACACCCGTAGGTCTCACCTTCTTTGGGAACATAATCTTCAAGGTCCTCCAAAGTCAATATTTTGCCATTGTGCGTTAAGATTTTGCGGTCCCGGGTGCTAATGTCATCTGTCTGTAGTTCCTCTGGTTCATCAACTATAATGACATTCTCCTCTTCTGGAAGGACATCTCGCACTACTTCTGGGATTCCCTCTTCAACAGGCCATGAGATGTCTGGTTCATCTACCTCTTCCTTAACCTCTGGACTCCCTACTGAGAACACAAGTTCATGCTGGTCTGGGGCAGCTGTTTCAAAACTGAAGATCAAAGGCTCACCCCCACAGGCGAGCAAGGGGGAAGCGATGTCTGACCCGTAGTGAGCACTTGTTTCCTGGGAGAAGCTCTTTCCTTCAGCTCCATAATCTGCAAATGAATTATTTCCTATTTGTTCGAACCCACATGGGGAGCTTCTGTCTTCGTTGCTGGCTTGAGGTCCTTCCTGCTCGGTTGCATACACCAGGGGCTGGACATCGGCTTCAGAGAGACTGTCATTAGGCAAAGACTTTGACTGTTCCACCAACTTATTGTTGGAGTTGTTTGTGTTTGGGTCATCTTCTGGGGAGCGCCTAGGCCTCGAGCTGGGAAAAGTGAACGTTAATGCCCCTGAGTCATCTTTTTCTTGTTTTGCTGGGGAAGAGCCTCTTTTCTTTGCAGGCTTTGGCGATTTTTTCACCTTGAATTCAATTATTTCTTCCACTTCCACCCACTTCGGTTTTTTCTCTTCCACCTTGGTCTCTACGACGACATCGCTAGCTGCTGCTCCTTGCCTGTCCTCTGGTTCTGTGACAAAAAGCACGGGAACAGCAGACTTCGGTGTTGTCTCCTGCTCGTGTCTGTGGACAGGCTGCCTGAGCTTTGAGACGTAAACCGGCTCTGGGGTTGGCTCCGCTCTTGGGGAGCGTGAAGGCGAACGTGAGGAAGAACGTGCAGGAGAAAGTCTTCCCCTTTGTCTCGGGCTCTTCACCACAGTGGTTATCGTTTCCTCTCTGATGACAGAAAGGGTTGGGATGGAGTTGGCAGGAAGAGGACACTTTTTGGGGGAGCCACACTCCACCAGCACATGCCATTGTTGGTCAAGACGTTACGGTGGGGTTAGTTTTGCGAGCACTCCAGCTTTGGGTGAAGCGGGTCATTTTGGAAGGGACACACACGCAACGCACACACCCACATGCCTATCTCCACCTCCTTGCTGATCCAGGGAAAACCTCAGTCCCTGGTGGACCCTACCTCCATTAACCTCCTTGAGTGCATGAACAGTCAAGGAGTATGGCCAGCTGACAAATGTTCTTCTGGATGCTGCTGTATTTCATGTGCTTGTGTTGACCACCTACTATGCTACTTTGGAGCTGTCATAGAGCAGTTCTACCCAAAGATTTTAAACACTCGAGGAGTTTAAACTTGAGTATTCTTGGCTCAAATCCTGGCTTCACCAAAACTCTTTATTATGGTAGGGCCAGCAGCTTCCTCTTTTTTTTTAATGTTATATCTCTCTATTTTGGTTTTTAAAGGCTCTTTGGAGACCAGAGATTTGCATTTTCACATGCACAACAGTTACATTAAAGTGCATTAAGCATTTGGAGACCAGGAAAAGCAAGAACGTCTCCTGCACAAGTCACCTGTGCCAAAATGTGCTTATTTTTACTCTTCAAAATATCATTAATGCGGACACAGCCTGATCCTACTACCACCAGCTGACACAGAAGCGCCAAACCAATCTGGGATGCACGATTATAATGTCTCAGCATATTTCTGCTGGCCTTACTTTAGATTTTTTGATGTATCCAAAACAGTTGGGACTTCTCAGCATCCCTATATAAAGACACAGCTTGTGTCAGAACAATCTTCTGCTCTTACGCCAGGACAAACTTCGACTTTAAATGAGCTACAGATGAAATTGGATCAAATAAGCTTTAAAATCTGGGGTCAGGGACACCTAAACTCAGACTGTCCTACCTTCAAGTAATGGAGTAGAAAAAGAATTAACTGAAGGGTAAAGACAATGGCCTGAACTGGGATTGTGAATAAAGACGATAGCTTTTGGATTTCTCTCTTTCTCCTCAGCAGTCTCTAGTCACAGCCACATGGAGCTGAAGGTCACCAGCTCTGCTCTGGCTCTCGCACCGAGATGCAGAGAAGGGTGGAAGGAGATCTGGCGAAAGGAGAGGTCATTTCTCCCATTGCATTTGTTTAACCATCACGGAAGGCTGATCCCCTGAGGTAGCTTGTAGCCTTTCTCATCTGTGGGTCTCAGTTTTGAAGACTGCTATTGCCTTCTAGGGAGATCAGGTTTCTTCCCACCATCATTCTCTCCATTTGAAGACGTGGTGAAGTCCAGGACTGGATCAGCTAGAGCATGATCTCTTGTCTTCCAGAGCACCCTCTCCTCTCTTCTACTGATCCTTTCCACTACTTTACTCTTGCCCTTGGGTTTATCAGCTTTTTTTTTCTGATCCTCCATCCCATGTTGGGCCTGTCTGCTCTCTGATCCTGTTACAGAGATTTAAGGTCTATACAGAGCCTTCAAAACGGCCTTTGTGCCATTTGTGAATTACACAAACCTAAATCATTTTAAATAAAGATGAGAATGAACCCATGAGTGTTTGCACTAGACTTTGCTCTGCATTGCAAGTTAAAAATGACTATATAGATATTGTTCAGGCCTGTCTCTAAATTATCTGTTATTTTCTGCTAAATGTTTCAAAGCTACTTTCTATTCACCACCTCACTACACATTAAGGAGAGCTGGAATGTGCCTTCGGAAAACAACTCCTAAACTTTACCTCATCACTATCCCACTTCTAGCTGAGATCCACTCTAATAAGTACATGACTTCATCCACAAGTGAAAAATTTCTGAGATCCCACTCATAAACATACCAACTTCTGCAGCACTTAAATTAGGAATCACGTCTTGAGCTGTTCAAAGCAATAGTCTATGGAATTTGCAGGTCATAAATTTAGAAATCAGCTTAACTGATAGTCTATATTAGTTTAATATTATTTAATCAACCAATATTAATCCTGCTGCTTGTGATCTGACATCAGGAAGGGAAAAGGAGGATTATGAGCTGACAGAGGAGAGATGAAAAATAAAACCATCTCTCCAGGTGATTTACAGGCACAGAGATTTATTGATCTTTAGATACGGCCTGGCTCCAAGTGATTCCTTCCTGCTCGTGACTTTCTCAGGATGTTTCTGAACATGATATAAAAAAAAAATTTCTCTGTTTAGCTACGTCACCAGTATTGGAAACCTGGTCCTTGAGACGGTACAGGCAGAAATGCCTTCTTTTTCTGGTCTTTGTAAGTTAGAAAAGTTTAATGACTGGAGATGTTACTGAAACTGATGTCTAAGAGAGAGAAGCAAAGGCAGGACCCTCTCCTGCCTCTCCTGTCTGCTCTTTGCTTATTCAAGGTCTCCCCCGCTAAATGCGGGGACGTGTCTTCTTACAAGCCCCTGGCTCCAAATGGGCTAAGGGTCATATCAAGTAGTCAGCACAGAAAATAAGAAAAGAGATAAAAGCTAAGCAACTCTTAACCCTATTTTAGTTGGCATTTCAAACATCCTCCTCACCATCTAACAAAAGTAAAAGGAGTCAACTTCAGCATCATGTGCAAGTCAAGGACTGATTTTGGCAATAATACAAACTCTGCCCTGAAATATCCTTTGTATAGTCACCTCCTACCATCAGGGCATGATTTGAATAGCTTGGAGGTGTTCTGCAGACCTACCACAGAAGGACAATGTCCCCCTTTCAGCACATGACTCTATTTTATTCTGTATTTGTTTATGATACTTTAACCCAAAAAGATACGTTAAGATTTTACTAGTTGATGAGCTTGTGGTCTACAAATGACTGGGAAAGGATCACTTTGAGCTGCAGTTAATCTTTATATGTTATAGGCACTCAATATAAACCAGGCTCAAAGCATCCAAAAGACCAAGTCGTTATCAGGACTAAATTTCATATTAGAAATACAGAGAGAGAAGGAGATTTAAATATTCATCTTCCTTCTGCTTCATCCTAAAAGTCTTTCCTGAAGAATTTAAAATAGAAAGCCAGAAGCAATCACTGTAAGCTATGAGATGCTGGTTGAATTTCTACATTTTTTTTTAAGTAGCCAGCTCACGCTGGTTTCTTTTCAACATTGAGAGTCAGACTTTACCTTCTTGAACCCTTGTGCAACTCCAGCAGTGTTCAGCAGATTTTTTTTTCCATGTGTAATACCACAAAAAAAAAAAAAAAAAAAAAA